>NJDD01000084.1:122711-139704 GCA_002245505.1 Calephelis nemesis | reverse complement strand
GCTGTCGCGCTGCTCTTTTTTAGTATGGAAGTTTGCCGCCTGTGAACAGCGCGACTGTCGCACTGCTGCTGCCGCGCTGCTCGCGACCTAATGTGAAGGCGGCCTTAGTTATGACACGCCGCGACTGTGAATTGTTCTTAGGTTCGATCCTCAAAAGATGTAACAGTTGCCTATGTGGGGTTCTAACCCTCAAAAGGGAAACTCCTTAACTGCTTCTTATATCTGCACTTTATATAAAAATAAAGAATTGTAAAAACACAATAAATTGTGATATTCCAAAAATAGCAGGTATACTAGCTGACCCAACAAACTTCGTATCGCTTGACTTTAATGCTTCGATAGTAGCGCAGTCTGCCGGATCCAATGTGAAACATTCCAAAATCAACAACTACTTATTATAAAAAAAATGATTTGAAAAACATTTTCCAGGAGACCAAATTATGAATCTAAACCATTCTCGAATCCCCTTGAATAGAAATAGTGACAAACACACAAACACAAGAATTAAATATTTAAAGATTATTACAGTATAAGGAAAGGAAAATTGTTTTACTCCGAATTTAACGGAGACTTATCATATTTTTTGATACAATCTAATTTTTTTATTTCAAAATATGATGTAGTGAATAAATAGTACAAATTTCCTGTTTACCAGTTTTCCGTATTTTCTTATGATCTATATACCAAAGATGTAACAGACGACCTTACTCTTCGAACTGGAACGCAAAAATGGCAAGTATTATAAGAAACATTAAAAAAACTGAATTTGTTTTTCCGCATGACTATGATAAATGCATACACGCTAATAATAAATTTTAATTATGTTCTTTATGAAAGGTAAAATTAATTAGGTAATATGATATATAGCTTGCGATGCTATCAAAAAATAGTTTATTGTGAGTAATTTTCATTAAATTATTAAGCTTGTTGTTGTGTTATTAGATAAACTACCACCTACCACTCTACCATATTCACGCCCATATCCCCGAAGAGGTAGGCAGATGCACAACCAGGGCACCCACGATTAGCCGAAGATACTAAGTAACACAATGTGATAGGTGACAAGCCTATCGCCATATGTGCCCGGACATAATCCCGAGCAATATTTTTTTTATTTGAGAAAATTGAAAAAATCCGATTTCCTTTTTGTTGCCCGACCCGGAATTCGAACCCGGGACGTAATGCAGTCAGCAGTGCAGCAAACTGAACCGCTAGACCACAGAGGCGATAGATTCACTTTAACTACAAACAGAATTATTCAAAGTTTATTATAAACTAGCGGCCCGCCGCGACTTCGCACGGGTATAAAATATACATAAATAGCTTCCTCTTCAATCACTTATCTAATAAAAAAAGGCATCAAAATCCGTTGGGTAGTTTTAAAGATTTAAGCATACAAAGGGACATGGGGACAGAGGAAGCGACTTTGATTTATACTATGTATGGACTTACAAGTTATAAGCATTGCTTTTCTGTGTGTGTGTGTGTGTGTGTGTGTGTGTGTGTGTGTGTGTGTATGTGAATATTATACAGATACACGCACGCCTGCAAAGGCATGCAACCCCACAAAAACAATCAAGTACACACACATTTCAATTCACTAGTATTTGTGCATTCAAGTTAAATTTATATATATATATATATATTTAATATTATTATTATTATTATTATGTATACCTAATTCAAATGCCCTTTAACTGCTAGAGTAGAAATTTATTGGCCATATATTAATATTTTACTTTTGTTTAAATCATGTTTATCTTAAAAACTATCGTATACTATGTACCTATTCAAAACAAGTTTTAAACAACTTCGAACAGCCGTGCGGCTTATTGTGAAAGAGGAATCTCAATCTACCGTCACACAGTTAAATTATTAACTAGTACGGAGGTTGATATTAATCAATCATAAAACATGTGTATTTTTCTTAAATAAATATTTTGTATTTTTTGTGTGTGTATGTGACTATGTGCGTGTATGTATGGGTGTGTCTGTCTTGCTGTCTATATGTAGCATCATAACTTTTGAAGGCATGGATCGATTTCGACGGTATTTTTTTTTTTGAAAACTGATTTGATTGAGATGATTTTTGGCTACATTATCATGTCATAGGTTTTATTAGAAAATGTTTTTTTCTTATTTAAGGGTACCGATTGAACTAATATTTTACATACATATGTAAACTGGAAAATTATTATGACATGAAGCTGATGTGATGTAATCGGAGGGTGGTTATAGGAACTCCTAAAATTCCCATAATTGTCCTGTTGTCCAGACTTCTCAAGCGGAGACTTGCGTTTTTGTGTTCCTAATAATTGATCTAGATATTTTTGTATGACAAAAGTCAGAACTACAGAAATGAAAACTACGATTAGATTAATAAACGAGTTTTCATACAATTAAAAGTACATAAAATATTAAAACTTTGTTCAACTGTCACGTGTTATCCCCATGGATTATATTAAAAATGATTTTACAATAAAAAAATTGGGTTATCACTACATAATTTAAAACTAATACGGTTTTTGTACGCAAACTTTTACCAAACGGGTCAGATTATGGGAATCAGAAAATTTTGTGTTGCACGTCTGTACTATAAAACATCTTTGTAAAAAATCTCAAACATAAAATAATGACAAATGTATATAATAAAATATTTTTATATCAACCTCACCAATTATAAAATTTATTTAATTTATAAACATATAATTTAGTATAAAAATATTAAAATTAAAATTAAAATACACTACGTATTCATTTTATCAAAGCTGGTTGTCTCTTTAAGGTAAGTAGGTGATTATTATCTAATGTCTTATCCGTGGTCTTATCTCAGATTTAATTCTGTATTCATACAATGTCAAAATAATTAAATTAATTTAAAATGGAATTCAAGTACTAATAAAAAGTAATGCAATAATATAGTAAGTAAAATAAAAAGTCATGCAATAAGTCGCCTCTGTGGTCTAGCGGTTCACTTGTTGGACTTGACTGCATGAGGTCTGGGTTTGAATCCCGGATCGGGCAATAAAATAAAATTAGATTTTTCACATTTTCTAATAAAAAAAAATGTTGCTCGGGATAGGCTTGCCACCTATCACATTGTGGGACTTAGTATCTTCGGCTAGTCGTGGTTGCCCTGGTTGTGCCTCTGACTACCTTTTCGGGGATATACGCGTGAAGATACTTTTACAATAATATATACTGAGAAAATGACATTATAATTGACTGTCTTCCTATCTGACATTTCTCGCGACTTGTCAACTACAACAATGCCTGATAAAAGGACACTCCAGTCTATAAATATTATGTGTATGTGTGATGTTAAGTATGTGTCATGTCATGAGTTCAAAGCATTCAGATCTTTTGTAAGTATCGGAATGGATATAAGACACCCATCGTCTTATTGATAAACACGGACTAGCTTACTCCAAGGCTCAGCCTGGTATTGCAGTCTTTATTACAATGTGATAAAAACTATAATATTTAATATCTTATTTTCCCCGTGTTGGTCGGGCTCCTTTGCAGAATAGAACATCCGCCTTCCTGTCAGGTAGCTCGTAAAAGGCGAGCTTAGGCTTACCGTCACTAACACCTTGACATCTGACTAGGTGGTAGAGTTTTGCAGCGACTCGCCCGGATTGGCACCACCGCCTTACCTATTCCTGCCGCCATAACGTCATGACGTGTTCCGGTTTGGAGGGTAAGGTAGCCGGTAAACTTACTTTTGCTCGAGGCCTAACATCCCGGCCTCAGGTTGGCAATGCACCATAACCAACTTTGGAGTCTCTTGGCGGCAAGAATTTCTTACCATCAGGAAAACCGTCTGCTTGTTGGCCTTCCAGTATCATAAAAAAAATCAACTTAATTTTACTCCAACGTTAGTCCACGTGTATTAATAAGACGGACTATGTATTGTTAAGACACACCCATTGCATAGGTATTGTTTTACTTAAGAACATGTCAGACCTACCAATTACAATACTAACGATTGCTGGTACAACTTAGCTGGACTGATGATGGACCTCGAAGATAACATAACCCTGGAATGTCTACTGGTAAACCTATCGAGATTGGACTCGTTAGATTCGCCTTAACTAGAGCTAGAGCTGTTCATATTTTCTAATTAGGACTTGATGACAAGGACCTGTTGAAAGAACTGGAAAGGTTGCGGAGTTGTATTCGGAATCTTTTCAGTTTATTTAAAGCATATCAAAAAGAGAGGTGTTGTAAGTTAGATCTATGTGAGTGTGTGTGTATTTGTCTGTGCTATCATAGCTTAGTGTGTGTGTGTTACCAGTGATTATATATGAAACTGAGACTTGGCCGTTAAATGTGGGTAAATAAGCTCAGAGTCGTTCAGCGTGCTATGGAGAGAGCTATGCTCGGTGTTTCTCTGCGAGATATGATCCATAATTCGGTGATCCGCAAGAGAACGAGAGTAACCGACATAGCTCAGAGAGTTAGCAAGTTGAAGTGGCAATGGGCAGGCCACATTGCTCGCAGAACCGATATCCGCTGGGGAATAAAGGTTCTCGAGTGGCGGCCCCGTACCGGAGGATGTAGTGTTGGACGAACTCCCACCCGGTGGACTGATGACCTGGTCAAAGTCGCGGGGGTTGCTGGATACAAGCGGCTGGTGACCGTGACTTGTGGCGCTCTTTGGGGGAGGCCTATGTCCAGCAGTGGACGTCCTCCGGCTGATGATGATTATGATGACCATAGCTTATGAATGAATGGACCAATTTTGATGCGATGACTTTTCGTTTGAAAGCTAATGTGATTGACATCATTCTTGGCTACATAACATTTAGGTTTTGTTGGGTGTTCACTAATTTTCTTTAATTTTAAGAATATTTTAATTGTGATCAGCGAAGATGAACACGACTCTTCTTGTGGTAAGAGACAAACGTGGCATATAGACACCATAGATGTTACAGATGCGTCGCTGTCCTGCCCTGCTAACCTACCTTCCAGGACCGATTAATAACGAAGTCAATATGGCAACAGGAATAGGTAAGAAGGTTAGGCATAGCACTCTACCAGCGATCTTGTTACATTTTAACCAGACCCATATTTAAATATATTTGAACCAGTGCTCGCCTTTACTAGCTGCCTGACAGAGAGGTAGATGGTCTAAACTACTCGTTGGACCCTAACCAACAGGGAGAATTGGTGGTCATGTCCATTGACTCAGTAAATAACATTTATACTTTTCCACAATATTTTAAACTTCGCATTTTGTTAAACTATAAAAACGCGGTAAAACTCAAGCGTGTACTTTTGTTAATATAACACTAGCTGTCCCGGCGAATTTCGTTCCGCCCGTTCAGTTTGTATGGAAAAAATTAAGTGTTGTTTTTCCAAGTTTCCTCGGTGTTGTACAGAATAAAACGTAATGTGTTCTAAGGGAAGTACCCATCTATTTATCTGTTTTCGGTTTAACTTACACGACTTTCTTTTATATATAGACGATTCATCTTTCATAATTGTTTTTATTGTTTTAAAGTGTATTCTGCTATTCGAGGCTGTGACAAATCCAACGAATCAAAAACCATGAAAATTGGTCCAGCAGATCTCGAGTTATACGTGTTGTAACAATTTCGACTTTCTTTTATATAATATATACTATTTATTACAGATCAAACATGAAGACTGCTTTTATATTGCTCCTGGCTAATGGTCTCCTAGCGATGACTTTTGCCTATACAGATATCGATGACTCTCTTGATTTCGAATCAATGACAAAAAATTCTGATACGTTAAAGAAGTTGGTGGATTGCTTCTACGATCGCCAACCTTGTGATGATATGGCGGCACACTACAAGAGTAAGATATTTCTCTCTTCCTCTGTAAAGGTATTTTTTATGTTACAGGGAGGCAACAAGCAGACGGATTTCCTGATGGTAAGAAATGCCGTCGCCTTTAGACACCAAATGTGGTAATGGTGCGTTGTCAACCTGAGGCTAGGGTGGTCAGCCTCCAGCGTAAGTAAGTTCGATGACTTAGCAGCAACCTTAAAGGAAATGGCTTACTCATTCTTAAGGCAAAACAAAGTCATGATTTTCCTGATGGTATAAGTGAATCGTGACCTTTATACGCTGTTATTATAAAAGTGTCACTATCTTGGTGCCGTGCTGTTAAGTCTAATGTGCCCGTCAGTTTACTGTGCCGGTCTACCTGCTGTCCTATCTTCTGAACTAAAAAATGATAGTGTTATAAGTACGTTAAGCATTATCCAAAAAAGTAAAAGTGTAAAGTATCTTCACGCCCATATCCCCGAAGAGGTAGGCAGAGGCACAACCAGGGTACCCACGACTAGCCGAAGATACTAAGTCCCACAATGTGGTGAAACCCTTTAGTGGCGAAACCCTTGAAACCACCTTTTGATAAAACCAGAACAATTTAATCGTATAATGTCAACCGAGGTCTTACCAGCTAACTTTATTAATCGACATTTGCAGGGTATATCTGTTTTGTCAATCCTTACTAAGCGATATTAAGTATGGCCTAATTAGACTCGACTGAACATCGCATAGTGTAATAAAAGTTAGGAAGGTCTTAGGATGGCATTCCACTAATTGAAGATCTTTGCCAAAGATTTTGATCAAAGATCTTGAATAAAGTCATCCAACCAGTCAGTCGTTTTATCCTTAGAATTAGCATCAGCTTTGAAATTCGATCAAAGATTTTTTCTAGTTTCATAAAGATTTTGTCATTTTCATGAAAAATTCATTGCTGGTCATTTTTATACGAAGAAAATATTATAATTTGTTTCCAAAGGCACATTAGACAAAGATCCTTAATAAGTAAAATGCCACCCTTAGTAAGACTTGGTCTTAGTAAGACCGTCTGAATATCGTACAGTGTAACAGATGTTTTAGTCATACTTGCCAGTACAGTTTTTGTGAAAATTAGATAATTTTGTCCATGAGACGTTTTGCTCAAATTGTGCGCGACTCCGCGTTTTTTCTAAGGCAATAGTCTATCTTAAAACTGTAGTGAGTTTGTTATAGGTATAGATAAATAGATTCCCCGTGTTGGTCTGGGCTACATTATATAATAGACCATCTGCCTTCCTGCCAGGCAGCTTGCAATAGGCGAGCATAGACTTACCGACACTAACACCGTGATATCCGACTAGTTGATAGAGTTTCGCAGCGACTCACCTGGATTGGTACCATCGTCTTATCTATCTCACCACCATTTCTTGCCACCAGGGAATCCGTCTGCGTGTTTGCCTTCTAATATCACCAAAGATAGTTTAGATAAGTTTGATTTTAACTTTTATTGTATTTATTACAATTATGTCTATGTCAACAGGTCATATACAAGAATCATTACAAGACTCGTGTGCAGAGTGTACAGAACTACAGAAGCACCACTACAAACTATTCATGGAAGGCTTGAAGCGCTTCTACCCGCAAGACTACATTCAATTTTCCAAATTCGATCCAAATGCAAAACCAAATGAACTAAAGGATCTTGAGGAAGAATTGTCTAAATATTAACTACGTATCCCTTTTACTCTGAATTCCAATTAAAAAGTGATCAGATATGCCATCAATTTCACTGATCACTTTGTCTCTTTTGTCTCCCTTTGTCCCCTCCTGATCTTTGGTAGTCCCTTAAAATTTCGTCAACATCTGACAAGTAGTTTTGAGTTATATTTAATGATGCATGTTTTCGTATACCTAGATGATTTCATAATAATAAATTTATATACAAATAATAAACTGAAGTAAATTTTTTTAAGTTTGATTTTTAATATGTTTTTAACACACAAACTGTTAGCTGTCAGACGGATAGAACTTCTCCAGATTGACTGTCATTTAAAACAGTGAAATACTAAATTGTATTAAATTAAAAAAAAGAGCACTTCCATATAAACACATTTCTAAAAAACAAAGAGACCGAATGATGGAAAGTGATCCTTAACAACCACAGCTGCAAAACCCCTGATTGGTTTCAATTCGGGTTGGTGGAAGGTAACCGTAGAGAAAATTCAAAAATCCTGAGAAGTTGGTCCAAATTCAATGAAAAATCCTGAGATTTTGTCGCCACCGTTAAAATAACTATGATAGAAAAAACTAGGTAGGTACTTAATGTTCGGTTTTTGCACTCCCACTTAGCCACCCCTTTCACTCCCACGCAGTAACCGTACTTCTCCTCTCCTACCCCATTACCCGTAATATAGCTATTTTATTTAAACACCCAAAGTCCTGAGATTTGTCCAAATTTTCAAAATCCGACCAGATTCCTGAGAAACACCTCAAAATCCTGAGACATGGTAACCCTAGGTGGGGGGAGTTACTCCAACTTACCAAAACTACTCCTAGAAAATCTTGCAAACAGATAAAAATGTACAGGCGGACTTATTGGTCTTCATACCACCTTAGTTTACTGATATATGTATACACCAGCGTCAATTCCACATAAGCATGAAAATAAATATATATTTTTAATTAGGATCAGCTAATATGGAACACGGTGTTCTGTCTTCTAAATTATTAACTATTGCTGGCAATTTCGTAATCATGGTAAGGTGATTTTTCGTCATTGTTATTAGAAAATATTTCATGTACAGTTTTAGTTTTATTACTGTTTTATTATAGATATGTAGGTTTGGATTACTCTAGTAGTATGAAATATACTTTACGACCTATCGTCATACCTACGAAATAAATAAAATAATAAAATTCGATGAACCGTTTCAAAGGAGAGCGAATACTATCAATGTTTTGAACTGCCGAAAACACGAAGAGTTTCAATTATAAATAAATATATAAATATCACCTGGACTTGCAACAAAAAAGTCAATGTGTTTTTTTAGTTTTGTAATAAGAAATATACTCCAAACTGAATAATAATAAATTTATTTATATCCATACTAGTAGTAATAAGTTTATTTATACGGGAACATATTCAATCCCGGGTAACGTTATTTTTATTAGAAAATTTAAAATATCGTTATCAATTTTTTTTTGTAGCCCGACATGGGGATCGATACATTTTATTCAAAAACTTGTATTTTCCACAACGTATTTTTTTATAGTTTGGTCAACAGGTTTCGCTATACAAGCATCATCAGGGCTATAACAACTATATTTAGTTTTAGAAGTACAATTATTGCGAATAAATTGTTTCAAGAATGGAATTCTACCAATCACCGACGATAAGAAGTATAGAAACTACACAGGCGATAATTTAAATCTCTCTACAATATAGGTTGTGTATTTGTGTGTGTGTGTGTGTGTGTGTGTGTGTGTGTGTGTGTGTGTGTGTGTGTGTGCGTGCGTGCGTGTATGTGTGTGTTTAAATATAGTATAATAACGAAGTACAAACAAGTAGAAGTACAAAACTCACTTTTCCATCTTTTGCCTGAAAAGACAAGTGCGGTGTCATCGGCATAGATAAATATTTTGCAATTATCAAACTAGAGTTAGCATAGGTCAGTAATGTATATGAGGAATAGCGTCGCCTTTATGGTCTCGTGGTCCGGCGACGGACATGACTTCTTGAGGTCTCGGGTTCGAAACTTGAATATGAGTATTGTCAATTCTCTAATCAAAATTTTGGATAGGTGCTCGGTTGGCGATAGACTTGTCACCTAAATGCCACCTATCGCATTGTGGGGCTTAGTGTTTTCGGCTAGAAAACTGAGCATTCTAGCAAGTTACTAGTTTTATTATAACTTTTCAAAATAGCGTCCATTTACATCAATACATCACTGCATTCGATGGAACCATTGAGAAAAGCACCTTGCCCACTCGGCCTTAGGGGTCTCTTCGACGGCGTTTTGAAACGCAGCCACTGCTTCTTCGGCGTCCATAAAATGTTTTCCTCGAAGTTTTTCTTTTATTTTCGGGAATAAATAAAAATCGCAGGGTGCGAGGTCAGGGCTATACGGCGGGTGACCCAGTAATTCCACGTCTGAGGTCGCCAAATAGTCGATCGTTTGCCTGGCGTTGTGCGACGAGGCATTGTCGTGATGAAGGAGGATCCTGCTGCGAGGTCGTTTCTCTCGAACTTTTTCCAAGACAAGTGGCAAACAGTTGTTAGTGTACCACTCTGCATTAACCGTTTTCTGATCCTCTAAGACAACTGTCGCGTAATGACCTGTCTTTCCGAAGAACGAGGCCACCATCTTTTTTCTAACACTTCGACCTCTCTTCACTTTAGTTGGCAACTCTTCGGAAGGAAACACCCACTGAGCAGACTGTCTTTTGGTTTCCGGATCATAACAGTAAATCCAGATTTCGTCACCCGTTAGTATGTCGAACACAGCATTTGAGTCACCTCCGTTAAATTTTTGGATCATTTCTCGGCACCAATCAACACGGCGGAGTTTTTGAGCCTCGGTCAAATTATGCGATATCCAGCGGGCACAAAGCTTCCTGACCGCTAAATGTTCATGGAGGATTTTGTGCACTTGACTCATACCTATGCCTAGACTTGTCCGAATCTGCTGATAGGTCACTCTTTTGTCAGTCTCTATCATACGCCGCACAACACTGATATTGTCTTCAGTCGTCGCTGTAGAAGGCCGTCCCTCACGCAAATCATCGGTGAGACTAGTTCGACCACGTTTGAATTCATTAAACCAGTTGTAAACTGTGGCACGAGATGGGGCTTCATCGTGAAAAGCCAATCGAAGTCTATCATAACTTTCTTGTTGACTTATATGACATCGAAAGTCATAAAAAATCATTGCACGAAAATTTTCTCGCCTTAAATTCATTCTGACGTGCACAGACAATTTTTAATTTGCCGCCAAATCGTAAAACAAATGACAAATGAATGAAATGTATACTCAATATTATTGGTAAAGAGTTCTGTTTTCAAAATTTAAACTTATTTTTTTAATATAATGCTTTTAATGTGCCAGTTCTAAAAACTTTCAGTTTGGCCCTCGTATATTAAACAGATATAATAAGTATAAAACATGTTTACACACATGTTTTATTTACAACTCAAATTAAGAACTATATGTATGCAGAGATTTTGATACCTCTCCAACTTATTGATAGGCTCTTATATATGCAGATTCAG
This sequence comes from Calephelis nemesis, assembly GCA_002245505.1. Taxonomy (NCBI): domain Eukaryota; kingdom Metazoa; phylum Arthropoda; class Insecta; order Lepidoptera; family Riodinidae; genus Calephelis; species Calephelis nemesis. The sequence continues at coordinate 128,655 of NJDD01000084.1, read as the reverse complement.
AATAAATGAATAAATCTTAAAAACCGTCTATTTCCAAAAAAATACATTTCAATAATTGTTAGAATTAGAGTTAAATTTTGGCTAAGGAATGTCAGAAGAGAATCAGAACGATTAAAAAATATTTTGAGAAGATAAAAAAAATATCTGAAAAGATAAAAAAAGATCTGTCCGATCACGAAATACGTCTGCTTGTTTGCCTTCCTTTAACATATAAAAGGCAAGGAACCTAATATGCCACCCGTAGATACCAAAAATGATAATGGTGTATTGCCAACTTGAGCCTGAGATATTGTCATCTATTTGTAGTTTACCAAATCGGAATACGACAATACTGTTAGAGTTAGATGTTACAATAAATGTAAGCGAGTTTTCGCAAGACTATAAGGTCACTGTGCTAGTGGCATATAAATCGATGTTTTACCGATTTACTTTATTTGAACTTGACTGCATGAGGTCCCGGGTTCGAAACCCTGATCGGGCAATAAAAAAATTGGGTTTTTCCAATTTTCTAATAAAAAAATGTTACTCGGGATTGGAAATGTGCCCAGTTGGCCATAGGCTTGCCACCTATCACATTGTGGGACTTAGTGTCTTTGGCTAGTCGTGGGTGCCCTGGTTGTGCCTCTGCCTACCCCTTCGGGAATATGAGCGTGAAGATGCTTTTTTAGTTTAATGTTAACCTTTACTTCAATTACTGCAGTTTGTAATAAATTTAAAAAATAAGTTAATGAAACATATTCTTGTTGTTGTCATATCACAAAAATGATTTAATAGTGACATTAATTACTTTCTTATTATCACATCGAAAATATTTAATTATTTTATCAGAGTAATTATCAATTAATCACTTGTATTATTCAATAGCTTTTTCTCTCGGCTTCGTTTGTGTTCTTTAGGTTTTAACTCCAAATTATTGCGCCTTTTTCGTGACGCACGGACATACAATTGATATATCAAACATAGGTAAACTATTAAGACAAACATACATGTACATCTTCACGCTAAGTTCTTTGTGAGGTAGGCCGATTATGTGATAAAGAATCTCACGAATCCTCAGATTTTTCTGGCTTTCTCCACATTCACTGAGAGAAAGCCAACAAAATGAAACAGGCGAAACATTGGCGATAGGTCTAGGTGGTAGAGTTTCGCAGCGACTCGGCCGGATTGGTACCACCGCCTTACCTATTCCTGTCGCCATAACGTCATGACGTGTTCCGTTTCGAAGGGTAAGGTTTTTCCACGTGCACTTTAAGTGAAAAAAACGCCACCAAAGTTGACTAATTTTATTCATCGTTTGCACAAAATGTTATTATCATAAGAAAACTGGTCCGGGCTCTTTTGAAGAATAGACAATCTGCCTTCCTGCCAAGCAGCTCATAAAAGGCGAGCATAGGCTTGCCGTTACTTTACGTTACATCTGACTAGGTGGACGTGTTCCGGATTAGAGGGTAAAGTAGCCGGTAAACTTTCTTTTGCTCGAGGTCTAACATCCTGACCTCAGGTTGGCAACGCACCATTACCATATTTGGTGTCTCTAGGCGGCGGAAAATTCTTACGTCTGCTTATTTGCCTTTCTATAACATAAAAAAAAATGATCGCATTTGTTTTCTCAGCTACGGGTCCCATCTTTACAATTCCACTTGAAGGTCAAAAGAATGTCAATGTCGAGTGGTATTCTACCATTTTTTATACCCAGGGTGTTAGAAAAAGTTCGCGTAAGATGACCCAAAAGTCGCATTCTCCTACACCATGATAACGCTTCTTCACACACGGCCAACAAAACAGTCGTTTTTAGCTTCCGAAAAAGTACATTTCGTAACTCTTAATAATTAACGTTGTCTTAAGAACACATATTTACAACTAACTTCCGCCCGCGACTCCGTCCGCGCGGTTGCCAGTCTTCACGTGACAAAACTAAAAAATCAAGATTTATTTTTTTTCTACGTATTTTTCCAGGATAAAAAGTATCCCATTTTATTCCCAGGATAATAAGGTATAATTATTCTAAGTTTCTCGAAATCGAACTGTTAGTTTTCACGTGATGCCTAAACATACATACAGACAGACAATTTTTTTTAATTACATATTTGGGTTTGGTATCGATCCAGTAACACCCCCTGCTATTTATTTTTTCAAAATTTTCAATGTACAGAATAGACCCTTCTACAGATTTATTATATGTATAGATACCATTTTAGAGATATACATACGTAGCATTCGTTAAACGTATAAAAAGGAGTTACAAGAAAAGAGGTTAATAAAAATGTAAAAAACTTGCATACCTTTCGTTAACTTATAGTACAAAAGTAACTTTATGACGTAGGAATTTATATTATTCACAAAACTATTTTACATTAATTATAATATATTTTTATATAATTCATTAAATAGGAAGCTATGATATTCAGTGTAGGTGTTATGAAATTGTTATTATTTTTAATTGTGAATTGTTATATTGTGAATTTGTTAAGTACATTATACCAAAGACTTATATTTACTATTCTTTGATTATGTATACTTCATATTTTAGATTCGAACGTCTGCATGTCTGTTGCTCTTTCACGCCTAAACCGATTTTGATGAAATTTGATTTATATTTTCTTATAGTATGGGAACGCAAACAAGCAGACGGGTTTCCTGATGGTAAGAAAATCACGCCGCCTAAAGACACCGAAGATGGTAATGGTGCGCTGTCAACCTCAGACTGAGATGTTAGGTCTTGACGAAAAGTAAGTTTACCAACTACTTTAACCTCCAAACCGGGACACGTCAACGATAAGTAACGACGTTATGTCGGCAAGAATAGGTAAGGCGGTGGGAGGTACCAATACGAGCAAGTCGCTACGAAAGTCTACCACCTAGTCCAAGACTACCAAACGCTACCAAAGACAACATGAAAATAATTAAGCATAGTAAAATTATGATATAATAATAAAATTATAATTATATTACCCCGTGGTAGTCCGGGCACTTTGCAGAATAGACCATCTGCCTTTCTTGCCAGGCAGCTCGTAAAAGGCGAGCATAGGCTTATCATCACTAACACCGTGACATCTGACAAGGTGGTAGAGTTTCGCAGCGATTCGCTCCGATTGGTACCACCGCCGTACCTATTCCTGGCGCCATAACGTCACGACGTGTTTCAGTTTGGAAGGTAAGGTAGCCGGTAAACTTACTTTTGCACTAGGTCTAAGATCCCAGCCTCAGGTTTGCAACGCACCATTACCACCTTTGGTGTCTCTAGGCGTCGTGAATTCTTATCATCAGGAAATCCGTCTGCTTATTCGCCTTCCGATCATAAAATAACACCCAGACCCTAAAATAGATACATCTATATGTTCATAACACAAATGCCTGTCTCCGTTCGGAATCGAACCTGAGCCTAGCGATAAGTCTATGTTAGTTAGGTGTGTACTAGCCCAACGACTGAAGAGGCGGTCAAATAATAAACTTTATGGACGTAACGTACTAAAATAACATTTAATGATATTCAGAAGTACGGTAACTCAAAATAAGTACGTTTTCAGAATTTAGATATAATGCATGGCGAAGGATGATAAAAGACTTTATCATAAACGGTTTCCATTAGAGCTTATTTCGCTAGCAAAATATTAAAACTGAATAACTCTCGTAAAGTAGACTTTGATTAAGGAACCTTTTCTCTACAACGACTTTCATTACTTTAATACTTTTTCCCCCGTGTTGGTTCGGGCTCCTTTGTAGAATAGAACATCTGCCTTACTGTGCCAGGCAGCTCGTAAAAGGCGAGCATCGGCTTGCCGTCACTAACACAGTAACTTCTGACTAGGTGGTACAGTTTGGCAGCGGCTCACCCTTATTGGTACCACCGCCTTTCCTATTCCTGCCGCCATAACATCCTGACGTGTTCCGGTTCGGAGGGTAAGGTAGCCGGTAAACTTACTTTTGCTCGAGGCCTAACCTCCCGACCTCTGGTTGGCAACGCACCATTACCATCTTTGGTGTCTCTAGGCGGCGGGAATTTCTTACCATCAGGAAATCCGTCTGCTTGTTTGCCTTTCAATGTCATACAAAAAAATCGTCGTTGTCGCAGTCGCAACAGTGGCACTCCACCTTAAGCAATTTCAATTTGCAGGCGACGGCCTCTTCGGATACATTAAGCACTTAACTATCACTGTCTGCTTACTCTCAACTTGGCCCGTTTTATAAAATAAAATCCGTGGAGATTTTCCCCTGCATTTACATAGATATTTCTCGTAATACTGTCTACTGCAAACACTTTTAATACATTTGGGATGCTTTTACTTTCCTAAATGTTAAGATGAGCCTTAATGGCATTATGGCAGGTATTTTATTATTTATTTTAGACTAGACCGTAATACGGACTTCGTTTTGCTTGACATAACATTAAAATTAAAGTATTATTTTTCATATTTTTTTAAAATTTTCCTGGTTTTTCTCATCTTAAGAACCTTCCATCTTTTCTCATCATAAGGTAGTTTACGAGATATAATAATTTACATTCTAACAATTGTTTATATTAACAAATAATTATATAATCGATACAAGAAACAGTGTGTGAATAGTAAATAAATAATTAAAGTTACCAATTTGATTAAAACCTATTAAAATATTTGCACGCCACAAGTTGGTAGGGTATGTTGGAACGCTTCAATAATTTTGTAACAGTCATATTCCGCAAATAAATATTTTTCTTTTCTTTTCTTCTTTCTTTCTTCGTCTGACAATAACCAACACAGCAAAAAAGAATAAGCAAAATTTGTTTATCCGTTCAGGCGTGATGCGATAAACACGTGAAAATGGGTTTTATTTTTATTTATATAACATAAATGAAACTAGTGGATCGTCCTGTCCTGACTTTGCATGGTATTTTTATCCCGTTTCGAAGGTCCCATTGGTGCAAGCTGTTTCTTCTTCCGTATTAGATATTTCCCACGTCGTGGAAAGTGGTATCAGGGTTATAGTTAAAGCACTGGCCTCCTTACTCATGCTCATCTAGTAACATTTGATGGATATGAAGTAATACACGATGCATACATTTCTCCTTGTGCACTTTAAGTGAAAACAACGCCACCAAAGTAGACTAATTTTATTCATCGTTTGCACAAAATGTTATTATCATAAGAAAACTGGTCCGGGCTCTTTTGAAGAATAGACAATCTGCCTTCCTGCCAGGCAGCTCATAAAAGGCGAGCATAGGCTTGCCGTTACTAACACCGTGACATCTGACTAGGTGGACGAGTTCCGGATTAGAGGGTAAGGTAAACTTACTTTTGCTCGAAGCCTAATATCCCGGCCTCAGATTGGCAACGCATCATTACCACCTTTGGTGTCTCTAGACGGCATGAATTTTTTGCCATCAGGAAATCTGTCTCCTTGTTTGCCTTCGAATATCTTAAAAAAAAAAGGCTGTTAGGCTTAGGATTTGACTTCTTGAGGTGCAGGTTCGATCCCCGGATTTCTCCATTTTCTAATTCTAATAAAACTAAAGTTACTCGGGAACTGGTATGTGCCCGGTTGGTGATAGGCTTGTTACCTATCACATTGTGGGACTATAGTATAGTATCTTCGGCTAGCCGTAGATGCCCTTGTTGAGACTACGCCCACCTTTTTTTTTTTTTAACGAGTGGAAATCCTCATGGATACCCGTCACTTTCGGGGGAAGTGACGGGTTATGCTGGACTTCTACCGGCTAAAACCACTCGGTGACCGCCCTCTGTGCGTATCGGGTGACTGCGGGATCTCCGAAGAACGCACCGCTGTCACCCTTACACCTGCCCGTAGGCTCATCCGCTCAGAAGTCTCCCCCTTCTGATGCCATCACTTCGACGACAGCAGCATGGGGTCACACCATGCTATGCTGCCTCACGCCCCGGGCTGCTTTTAAAGCCAACTGACACCCCGATCAGTTGACTCACAGCCCCAACCCTCTTTTAGTCGCCTC
>NJDD01000084.1:86427-116614 GCA_002245505.1 Calephelis nemesis | reverse complement strand
ATAAAATAGTCTTAAAAACCTCGAAATCATTTTTAGACATTTGTATAAATGTAAAGATCACGCTCAAGTTTGATGAAGAAATATGTTTTTTCGATATTATTTTTTTTTCTTTTTTTTTAATTTCATTGAAAAAGTGTGAAGTGGCTAACGGAATACCAACTAAGTTTCAACTGTAAAAATTACTTCCACCATTTTTTTTCTGTCTTTGCAATATAAAAATTCGATCCCACAGATTTCACGTTTTCACGTCGATTCGGAGAAAAGTTCATTGATGATGATAGGTAAAAAATATTAAACTTACGTCAGGATACGTGGCCATTCGTAAAACGGAGGAAGAGTAAAACAAATTATTTGGACTTCAAGTAAAACCGCTGTATGTTATCGCCGCATTTCATACTCTGGTTTACGTTTCGGCGGCCTGTATATCTTGAAGATACCTCACAGCGCGGCCGCAGCTTAAATATCTCGCAAAGACCGACGACGAAGACATTGCGCGATATTCATAATTTTTTGTTTTCTAATAAAATCAATTAAATGAATGTTGTACTTTACCACATAAGTGATATGTGTACCATACTTTCAGAATCGGAATCAGAATAATCTTTATTCACATGAACCATACAAGTGGTATTTGTGCGCGTCGACATTTTTTTAAACTACCGTCGGATCGGAATACTGATAATGAAAACAATTCGATCAAAATTATTCCCTAACCATTCCAAAATATTAAAAATGCACAACATTGACTTCTTACATCATATACTATAATAAGGTTTAAGGTAAACAAAAATACATTTTATTTCGTCTCTATGGTTGACCTAGCGGTCCAGGTATTGGACTTGACTTCATAAGGTCCCAGGTTCGATTTCCAGGTCGGACAACAAAAAGAAAATGTGGTTTTTGCATTTTTTTCTAAAAAAAATACGTTCGGGATTGGATATGTGCCCGGTTGGCAATAGGATTGCCACGTACCACATGGTGAGACTTAGTGTCTTCGACTAGTCGTGGGAGTCTTGGTTGTGCCTTTGCCTACCCTTTGTTAGGGGATATGGGCGTAAAGATGCTTTTTTTAATTTATTGAAGTAATTTCGTTTTCCTCTACTCTTGTAGTTTATCAAATGGTTTCAAAGTGAATACAATTGCTTGTTTATTTTTCAATTACATTTTAATGATTATATTGAAAGTAAGTAAATTAAATACAAACATAGAAACAAGAAGTAATAAAGAGGGTTATCAAAATGCACTTATGAATCGTTAAAATGTTTTTGTAAATGTCAACCCTGCAGTGGGTTGCCAAGAACGATTAGGTATAAAGGGAGATACAGATTTAGAAGCTCCAGCGCCGAAGTCTAAAGAGGTTGTGGAGTTTTTGAAGAGGTTGACATTACCCATGGCGGAGTAGTCCGTCTTCTTGAAAGCTTCTGTGTGGGCCACGCCGACAGATGCACCAAGTTTATCTCTGAAAAATAGAAATCAAATATATTTTTTAATAAATAATAAATATACCTTCTGTATGTACATAGGTATACTTATACTTTACTGTGTTTATTACTAGCTGTTGCCTGCGGCTTCGCCCGCGTTTTTACCGGAACTCGTTGTACGGCTGGGATTAAAAGTAGCCTATATATTAGTCCAGGTCGCAATCTATATTTGTGATAAATTTTAGACAAGTTCGTTCAGCCATACGAGCGTGAAAGAGTAACAAACATCCATACATATCGATACTGGAAATATGAAAGTGCGTAAGGGACAAAGTTCGACTTTTTAGGAGAGCCAAAAAACCAAAAAAAATTGACAAATTATAATTTAACTTTTTAACTATTTAATATATATAAATGACTGCTAGAGCAAAGTTTCTTAGATTTGGACATTCTTTCAATATTTGATGTCGATATTACACTATCTCCTATTGTTTTAGAGTTAGCATGTCCCTTACGACCAAAAAAACTGTAAACAAAACCTTTACACCTGTCATTTTTAGGGTTTCTGCATATCCACTTGGCGTAAAGGACAGCAATACTAGTTTTAGAACTGCATTTTGTCGTAAGAGCGGTCACGAGTTTTTGGACTTAAAAAATGTTAAACCTTACAGACGTGGCGATAGAGTCCAAAATACTAAATTTTATATAAAGGGAATTATTACAATTATTTTTTCAACAATTATTCTCTAACATTTAGAGAATGTTATAATAAAATGAACCCAGATATATTAATTAGTAATTATTATTAATTTTGAAAAAGATTTTTTTAAATAATTGCGCTTAATCTAAAAACGACTACCGTAATTAAATTATTAATTGGTAGTATTGATGTAGTGGCGTTTAAAAACTTTAAAACAAAAAATAAAGGCTATCTATCGATATTTAAAAGAATTATAAACAAAATCAATAGGTACCTAAGTAATTACGTTTTTTCTAACTACTTAATAATAGGAACATCTTGTATGATAGCATTTTGTACTGTAGTGCTAATAACAAATAAAATTAAATGAAACTAAGTGTAATTTCTAATAGGAACTGAGTTTTACTTAATACTAATAAGACCAAGAAAAAAATTATGAATATAAAAAAAATTGAATTAGCCTTCAACGTCACTTATATCCTCTTTATCAGTTTCTAACAAGCTGTCAATGACTGTATAATTAGTTGGGAGACTTAAATACTCATTATGGAAACGTTTGGGTATAGTATTAACTGCACATTTTTTTTCAAATCTCTGTACTTTACCACAAAAATTGGCAATTTATTTTTGTTGCAAGTCATTGGAATTCAGGGAAAGTTCTTCAAGGGTTATACCTATTGTCTTAATTTTGTTTTTCAGCGTTAAACTTACTTTTAGTTTCTATTTTCATTAACTACTTTCGTCCTTTTCCTTTTTTGTGTTTTTTTTTCTTTTTCTCGTAGGTGTTTTTCATGTTTTGTGCTGTCCAAAGGCATTCTTCTATACCTAAGTTGCATTATGAATGGGTTGTCTTTTTAACAGTGCATATTTGATTCGCAACAATTGTTTGTGTTGCAAAGTAGTCGTAGTAAATCATTTGTAAAAATATCTTGGTGTTTTAAAATCGATACCTGGTAGAGAAATGGTCTCTTTCTGGCAGTTTTCGTGAATCCTGGCCATTGAGAGTGAGTCCAACCAAACAAGTATGTTTTTACCTTCTCTGAATCAAAGCTCGTTTTTTGTTATAATAATGGTAGGCAAACAAGCGGACGGATTCCCTTTTTTTTCAAGTCCATCAACTTTTACTTAGTGTCTTTAGTGGTAACTTGAACTTAAAACACTGTCACTTGTTTTGGCTCTAGCACTATGTGAATCTACCTCGTCTTGTCTTTCTTCCAGCCTCCTCGTTGTACCTGTGATATGATATATTGATACCTGGAACTGGATTACCTCGATGTTCACGTGATTGTGAAGTCTATGGAGATGAGCTTCTGCATTTTTTACAACGTCACTGACGTTACAAACTCCACTTTGAGGTCTCGATGGAGGTCATCATTTCTTAAGTACCAATTTGCAATGTCTCTAAGAACTTTGTTTTAAAACCTTTGTATACACTGTACATTGGTATTTTTGGTACATTCCATAACTGAATACCATAAGTCCATATCAGTCTTAGGACTTGTTTATATATCAACACTTTGTTTTGGATTGTTAATTTCGAATGTCTGCCAATACGCCAACACATATTTCTATAACGTATGCCTTTCCCGTCTCGTTTATTTTTCACGTGAGATCTCCAGCGTAGATTTGTATCGAGTGTCATACCATAATAGATATTTAGCTTTGTTGGAGTATGCCACTATTTTCTCACTGATGTGAATCGGTATACCTGTTACTTTTTTATTAGTAAAATTAATATGTGTAGACTTGGCTTCATTCAGTTTGATCCGCCACTTTTTGTCCATGACAGGACTTTAGATATAGCAGTTTCAACATTTTCTGTTGCTTCTTCTTGCGTACTTCCCACAGTAATAATAGCCGTGTCGTCAGTAGAAGTTGCAATTGTGCTATTTTGTATTTCCGGTATATCACAAGTATAAAGTATAAACAAGATCGGTCCGGGCACACTTCCTTGAGGCTCTCCAGCTTTAATTTCCTTACTCTAAATGTTCTTTCTTCAATATACGACTGCAAAATGTTTGCGAATTGTATAGGAAGCATACTTAGCTTGTAAATTAAGCCTTCATGCCAAACTTTGTCAAATTCTTGCGCTACGTCCAAGAAAACAGTCGAACAAACTTTTTTTCTTCTAACGACTTTTCAATAATATTTGTGAAGTACTTGATTGATAGTAGAATATTACTCCCGGAATGAAATTTGATGATCTGGTATCAATTTCTTTCATCTAAAATGGATTTCAGCCTTTTAAAAAGGATCTTTTCAAAAAACTTAGAAATGACTGGTAGTAGTAAGATGGGTCTATAAAATGTAACATCTTGAGAAGGTTTGCCAGGCTTAGAAATCGTAATGACTTCTGCTGCCTTCCACAATTTAGGTAGATATTTTAATCTGAATGCTGTATTAGTAAGATTTGTAAGCTTAACTATTCCTTTTTAGATAGTTTTTTTTAGTATTAAACCTGTCATTATATCATAGTCTGAAAACTTTTTTGAACTGATTTTATTTTTTATCTCTTTGTAGATTTCTGTTGGTGAAGTTAGTTTTATATCATAATCAGATGTTTCCCTAATATCATCGAAAGAGTTTTCATCGCCCTCTATTGATTTGAATATTCAAGATGATTAGCAACCCTGTTGGCATTTTTTTCATCACTTGTGGCTCATTTACCACATATTATATCTCTTATAGGTGAAATTTGAGTAACTGGTCTTTTCAGAGATTTTCTTTCTAATTGGAATAATCAGTTTTATTGTCGTTTGTCAAATTTATTAAATATGATTCCGTACATTCTTTTTAAAGTTTTTTTTTTATTTCGCGCTTAAGTTTTTTTTTCATGTTATTAAGAGACTTTTTATCTTGAGGACGTCTTGTTTGATGCCATCTGCGCCTCTGTTGCCCCTTTTCCTTTATCAAGTCTCTTGTTTCTTGTGGATAACAATGGCTGGGTTAATTTTTTTTAATTAGTAGCATGCTGTTCAGTGTCGCTTTTTGTGTGTTATAAACTTTTTGACTTTTATATCAAGTTGCTCAGCATTTTGAAAAAGAACTCTTAGAATTAAACTTGTCCAGTCTGTATTTCTATTCACAAGTAGCACAGGCTGGGTTTTTTGAAATAAACATTCACTTAGATCAGTAGTTCCCAGACTTGTTTTTCTCGTGGAGCATTTTCAAAATTTCACTGGTTTCGGTGGACCCCCTGCTGCTACATTTCGTTAGGCAAAATAAAAACGAAAAATTGTACATTTTATTACACTTTATTTATTAAAAAAATTAAATCACAAAAAAAAATGTTGATTAATATAGGTTTAGGTCATAAATTTAACTAGTGGGAAAGATGTATTTGATGAAGTGTCACCAAACGATCAATGTTTCGCTTTACTTTTGTGAGCAATAATCGCAACTGCTCCCACTCTGTGATATTGAATTTGCTCCTTTTTTTGTTAAGAGGTTTGTAAGGGCAATTTAACTCCTTTCGAGGGAATGCATGACGAGGAAAAATATATTAAAAATTTCATTGCGATTTTCCACAGTCCAGGATATTTATCAGGTATTTCTGCTTGAAGCCAAAATGTTTAGTAGCCTTTTCTAAATTTCACCTTCAGCTCCTCATCGGTGTTTAGCTCGAGCACTTCCTCTTGTAAATACAACATACCACTTCCGTTTCATTAAATTCAAATGAATTTATGATCCATGGTGGTATATCCATCGTCAGCATATCATCAAACCTGGCTTTAAACTTATCATGCAGGGCACTTAAATGTTGATTGTAGGTATGGATATCCTCATCAATACTTTCTACCTGCGACAAGTTTGGAAATTGAGAGAATTCGTGCCGACTAATGTTTTGTTTCATAAATTTAATTTTCCCAAAAAAGCCGAAATATCCCCTTTGTTTTTATTAAATTTAGGCTGTCCCTATAAGTTGATGTCATTAAATTTTTAAACAAATATTTTAAATGCGCTATGTCTGTTTTGGATTTAATCAAGTTTTCTTTTGAATTTGGGTCTCTACTTGCTAGGAACTCTGATACAGAATAGAAAAAAAAGTACTTTCTCTTTCTGTAACCATCTCGATGAAATATTCGACAGAGAAATATATACTTTTGTCGAGTCTGGGTTGCTGTATCTGTCGGTGTAAAGCACACGAAACTATGAGAGGTTACGTTGATATTTGGCGTATGGCGCGCTTTTTCAATTAAGAATTCTTTAATTTTGGCTTAAGATGCAATAAACACAGCATGTGTTGTTTTGTTTATTTGGTCGTAAGGTCCAGTTAACATAAATATTCTTAAAATAATCGGCGTAAGGGTTTTGTTGCTGACTAAAAGTACGTTAAGCTATTTATTTTCTTAAATAGAAGTATGTTTTGTACTATACGTCAACTTTTTCATTAAGTTAGACATTTTGTAGCTAAAAAAATTGGGGCGTAACGGACATTTTTTTTGAGATATCGCTATTTCGAATACACCATTCAACAGAACTCAAAATTCTGAACATTTTGGTATATATAACTCATTTTCAAGGTTTTGTCCCTTACGCCCTTTCATATTTCCAGTATCGATATATACTAACAAACTTTCGCATTTATAATATTAGTAGAATGTTACTGTTCTTCCTTCATAAAGAAAAAGTTGCTGATTTAGTTTGTTGTTGTATGACTTTGTAATATTTTTTTTAAGTTAATACCTAACATAAAGCAAATAACAAACTATATTTTAATTTTAGCACCTGTGTTTGAGATACATTTTCACAAATTTGAAGATATTTGAGGTTGCCTTTGAAAGAAGATTGAGAGAAAGCAACAAAAGGGTGCAGGGACAAATTCTCCCAGGAGTGAATTTTTTTTAATTTATGTAAACTGAAACTTTTCCAACATCCAAACTGGTAAATGACTATGAGAAGCATTATGGCGATACTAAACACAAACGGTGTGGGTTCCTTGCGAGTTCTTGTAGAACTCTCTTCCAAGTCTAAATACTTGCACAAGTGGAATATTCCCGTAATCTGAATTATTAAAAGCGTCTGATGGAAAATATAGTCTGCCTAGTTCTCTTGCGATCTGCGATCTAAACTGCCGATAGTAGAGTGGATAGACTGGCACAATTAGCGTAACATCCCGTCCATACAGTCCGTTACAGTCAAAAGAGCCATCTTCTTGTTCATTGTTATATCACATAAAAAAGACACACACGAGAAGCTGGGAAGCCTTTCAAGTGAGCAAATTCGTACTTGAACATTTGGTATTGTTAGTATCTTCACGCCTGTGAACCAGATGAGTTTGGTCAGGGCCAAACGGGACACCTACGAGAGATTGAAAAGATACTAGTAATATACTAGATACTAGCGGCCCGGTACGTGCTTCGCTACGTATATAACTACGTTGTACATATTACTTTACAATTTATATAGGTATATGACCGCATGAATAACATAACACAACAAAAGAAAATAAACAACTGAATAAAGTTTCAATTTGACAGAAAAATACCCATTAACAAAACGATCCGCCATTTATTAAATTTATTTGTAACAAAAAATGTGATGAATGAAGAACTGCTCGACCGATTTTATGCAAACTTCACATAAACCATTTACCAAATAGTCCGAACAAAGCCTAAACATTTGGTTTGCATAGGTGAGCACGTTCTTGAGTTATAAAATTATTACAGCGAAAAGTGGCACTGATTTTATACTCGTATATAAACAATTTTAGATCTAGCGTTTTTTTAAACAACTTTACTTATGATCGTACTAGTGGTCAAAATTCGACCATAACAAATTTTAATATCTTTTTAATGAGAACGCCATCTTCATTTATCAAGATCAACTACTTTGTTTCCAAACTTTATGAATACGGTTTTATGCTCCATCTCCATCTATCCATCTATGAGCTCATCAGGTGGCACCATCTATGATCTTTTACCGTGATCATCAATATATTTGTTTGTGTGTGTCAAATGCGTGGTAGTGTGTGTAATGTTTTTTTTATTGATTTAATGTACTTTATAAACATTATTATTAAAAAAAATAAGCGTTTTACACTTCTCCTACATATAAAGTATATGTGTGCTTATGCTCCTGCGTCCGCGCAATTTTCCTAGAAAGGGGTCCAAAGTTTGGGCATCACGTTTTAATATACATATAGATTATTAAATCTGTCTAATCGATCCTTTGCCTAAATCATGACATAAACTTACTGGAATTTATAATCCAATCCTCCACCATATGTGTTGAAGTTGGGAATAGCCTTGTTGTCGGGCATGGTTTTTGTAGCAAAGGCGTTAGCGGACAGCGAATGCGGACCTGGTGGAAGCAGGTTCACCTGACCAGCACCTGTCACCTGGTTACCGAACCCGGGAATGTGCTTTCCTGTTATACTCGCACTGTGGCCGTTTCTGAAAAAAAATATTAATAAATCACCTTGGTCAAGTTACACAAATTGAATCTAACCCCAAAGTCAACAAATTATATGCTTGTGTTATGGGTGTTAGTCAACATTCAACGATACTAATAAATAGATTTACTTCGATACATACCAGAAAAAAAACGCTAAAATATTGTTACAGTTTTGCATCTATCGTGGTAGATAGAGCTACTGGGCTTTATCGCTCGTAGGTTCAAATGTTATCGAAGAGTAAAATGGATTTTTAGGAGGAGGAGAAGGTCCAGGTTCTCTTTATAGAATAGACCATCAAGAGGCGATCAAAGCGAAACGAGTCATTACAAGCCTACTGGTGGTAGAATGCTATGCAGCAACTTGCCCGAATAGAGATCCTCGACCTTACCTATTTCTGCTCCTATAATGACAACATGATGTCCCGTCCCGTGCATATTTTTTTTTATGATATTGGAAGGCAAACAAGCAGACGGATTTCCTGATGGTAAGAAATTCACACCGCCTAGAAACACCAAAGGTGGTAATGGTGCGTTGTCAGCCAGAGGTCGGGATGTTACACCTCGAGCAAAAGTAAGTTTACCGGCTACCTAACCCTCCCAACCGGAACACGTCATGACGTTATGGCGGCAGGAATAGGTAAGGCGGTGGTACCAATCCGTGTGAGTCAGAGGTCACGGTCTACCACCTAATCAGAGGTCACGGTGTTAGTGACGGTAAGCCTGTGTTCGCCTTTTCGAGCTGCCTGGCAGGAAGGCAGACGGTCTACTCTGCAAAGGAGCCCAGACCAACTCGGGGAAAATATATGGATGCAGTTTTTCCTCGCGATGGAACGGAGACCAATGTTAGGTACCATTTATGTCCAAAACCATTAGTAAGATTTTGAACAGGTTTTTAGTGGTGGATTTTGATTTAGTTGGTTCATGGGCTTAGATAGGCGTTATGTATTTTCTGAAGTTATATATAACTCAAAATATATAAGCTAGTAGTATGAAATATGATCGCCTCTGGGGTCTAGCGGTCCGGGTGTTGGACTTGACTGCATGAAGTCCCGGGTTCGAATCCCGGGTCGGCCAACAAAAAGAAAATTGTTTTTTTCCCATTTTCTAATTACAAAATGTTGGTCGGGATTGAAAATGTGCCTGGTTGGCGATAGGCTTGCCACCTATCACATTGTGGGACTTAGTGTCTTCGGCTAGTCGTGGGTGCCTTGGTTGTACCTCTTGATAATACCGGATAAACAAAATTTTTAGAACTTGGTGTCTGTATATCAGTATGAACGTCACAAATGTTATACTTCATTCAAAATAATAAGTGCCTTGGCCAATTTGTTGTGATACAAGAACATAACTAGCTGTTGCCCGCGGTGTTGCTCGCGTGGTACCACAGGAACATTGTTTCGGGATAAAAACTATCCTATAACTATTCTTATATTAATCCAAGTTACCCTGTATGTGTACCAAATTTCACGAAAATTGGTTTCGCAGTTTTTGCGTTAAGGAGTAACAAACAAACAGATAAACTTTCGCATTTATAATATGACTAGGATTAAGCACACCAACTGTAAAAACCGACTCCAACTATTTCATTGGATACCGTCGCAATTTGATAATTCTTTTTTCGAAATATAGAAAATGGTTCCGAAATGGTTCCACATACATTTCATCAACATCCTACTAGTAGTTTAAATTAGAAAAAGTAATGCACTGTTAAGTACTCTTATAACTAAAAATCCACTTGTTATCACTAAATACATAGTATAAAACAAAGTCGCTTCCTCTGTCCCTATGTCACTTTTAATATTTAAATCTTTAAAACTACACAATGGACATTTAAGCGATTTTTTAATAGATAAAGTGATTGAAGAGGCAGGTTTATATTACGTATATTTCATAATCGTGCGAAGTCGGGGCGGGCCGCTATGATAAAACTAATATAGTTCCACTTCGGAATCATGACTTTCTAACGGAAAAGCATTTACATCGGTTGTCTATTTGGCGAGTAATCTCGTAACAAACATACAGTTTAATTGAAAACCTATTCCTTTTTGGGGCGGTTAAAAAACAATGAACAGTTAGCTTTTGCTACAGGCCTAACATCCCGGCCTCTGGTTGACAACGCACCATTACCACCTTTGTGTCTTAGGTGGCGTGAATTTCTTACCATCAGGAAATCCGTCTGCCTGTTTGCCTTCCAATGTTATAAAAAAAGGTGGTGGCGAATCGTGCAAGCCGTATGTTTTGAATAATGTGTAGAGCTGTTTTCCCAATATCCTGAAATGACGGTCTACTACTTGATTGTTTTGAATCATTTGATTCCAATTTTTCTGAATCTAGTGACAATTTAATGAATTAGGTATAATTATTAAACTTCATTAAACCAAAAAAAAAACATGCCAAAAAACAAAAAAAATACAAACACAACTAATAGACTTACACATTATCCAAAGATACACCTCCAAATGCAGAGCCAACACCACCACCAGGTTGGGCCCCACTGACACCACCAATAGCACTTAGCATATTTTTATCATTCCCCACCAACGGTACACTCCCCATGATGTTGACACTACCGTCTGGGTTGGTATTCATAATCCCATTCGACATGGTTCTTGAATAAAAAAAAAACAAATTTAGCGTTTCTTTTAATTAGGACTTAGTTCAAAAGGTTGAAGCTATGAAAGTAAAAAAAATTTTAAACACAAACTGTATTAGGTATTATATATATTGTACTATGTTAAAAAAATGCTCTCGTCTTAGTCAAATTTATCAAATCTTTTAAAAAAACAAGCAAATAACTAACTTACATTGGTTATCTAAATAGTTAATATAATATGTACGAAAATGTAACTATAAATTATACCTTATAAATAATCTAGTAAATCAAAAAAGATACAACGACTTGATTGAGTTTGATTGAATAGTTTAGATTCTAAACAAAAATATAAATAGTCGTTAAGAGAAGACTGGAAAATATTAAAAACGCCATTAAATTTACTGAGTGATATAACCTTTAAACTGAGTCAAATTATAGAACAAGTAACAACTTTTGAACTTTATACCAATATTTCGTGATATTGTTGTAATTTCTAAGTCAAACACGTGTATGTCTCTCAACTAAGTCTGTTTTGGAATAAAGGAGTTAGACACAAGTTTCAGCCTTTATAGGCAGGATCAAAAACTCCCCGAGGAAGCGTCTATACGCAGATAACTTTTCGCTGGATGTTATAAGAAAATAAATCGACATTCTACAATGCCATCGCTCAAGTTTTATCCGATAATTGTGTCGGGTGTCCAAAACTGGCGTGTTTGCGTGAAAAGACTGTTGAATGTGAATGGGTAAGGTAGGTCTGCCAGGATCGTAACACTTGGCACGATACTCTCTGCCTAAACCGTAAGGAACTTGGTGTGGAGGTATGAATATATGGCAAACCATCTAATGGATTTACTCATACTAAGAATTACACATCGGATATAGTCCACATATGCAGCAAACGATGTATTCTTAAAACAGAGCGGGTTTATTTAGCTTCTAAGTTGTTCGAACACTCTACTCTCCAGAGAAAATCTACAGGAATCTACAGGAAAATTTTAGGCCAATCCGGGTGTTTCATTGCAGAATTCTGTCACCTACTGTCTATTTTACCATATTAATAAAATATATATACAAAAATGAATGCTCATTTAGCGTAAATATCACAACACGCCTAGACGGATCCACCGATTTCGCATTTTTTTTTTGTTTCGTTTTGTTGGTCATTCTCAAGAGAAGGTTCTTGTGAAAATTAAGACTGGGAAAATTATAGGGAAAACAGGAAAAACAATGCTTTAATCCCGTTTTGGTCCGGGCTCCTTTGTAGAATAGACCATCTGCCTTCCTTGCCAGGCAGCTCGTAAAAGGTGAGCATAGGCTTACCATCACTAAAACCGTGATATCCGACTAGGTGGTAGAGTTTGGCAGCGACTCTCCCGGATTGGTACCACCGCCTTACCTATTTCTGCCGCCATAACGTCTTGACGTGTTCCGGTTCGGAGGGTAAGGTAGCCGGTAAACTTACTTATGCTCGAGGCCTAACACCCCGACCTCGGGTTGTATTTAGAAAATTAAAACTTGTATGGTTAAAAAGAACCAGATTTATCAATATGATTAATATTGGTGATTGTAATGAAAAAATGTTGTGATTTTTAAAATTACAATTAAAATTAGTTAAAATCTTTTTAAATGGTTGCTCTTCCAGTCGCTTTAGTTCTACGTATTCGTAGGGTAATCCCTGGAATCGCGCGTAGGTAATAGGGCTGTCCATGCTGACAATTTAATCTTAGGTAAAATTATGACACATTTTAGTATTATTTTAAATGACCCAGTCACTAATCGAATATCTATTGAAGAATATATATCAGTTTATTTCGTACTAAATGGATTGATAGCGACGAGCATAGGTTAACCACGTAATTACTATTAAGACCATTGGTGGTAGATGGCCACTTGCCGGTATAGAGATTCATCGCCTTAGTATGTTCTTGGCTTCCGGAAGACGTGTACATTAAGCCTAACCCCACGGCACAATTTAGCGACTCATCTATTACATAATATCATGTTGTATAGTATATAGAGATCCGAAAAAGAGTGGGATTAAAAGTGGGAGTGGGTTTGGACACGTAGACAGGCAGGACAGATAAAAGATCGACAAAGCCGACCTACAATGCGAATATGGAACGATGTAGGATCGATGCACCGACATCGATCCATATTTCTTAGGGTAGATTGACATTCCACAATCATATCGCTCGGATGTTATCCGAGGGTAGTGTCAAGAGTCTCTGATGCCGGCGTATTTGAATGAAAAAGGTGATGAATGTAGAGGAAACCTGGCAGGTCTGTCAAGACCGTGAGGTTAAGCACTCTATACTCTCTGACGAACGCGTAAGGGAGTTGGCGTGGAGATATATATGTATATACATTCGTATGTAGTAGTAGAGTACGTCATACTGTATTTATCTATTATCATCTCGAAAGTCATTTACTTTTTAGTTAGATTATATAAAACCGTTAAGTATCGATGTTTTTAGTTAAGATAGATTCAGTGGTCTAGCGGTCTTGCGTCTTCTTGAGATCCCGGGTTCAATCACAGGTTTGGTAAAAAATGTAAAAAAGATAACTTTGCCCGGGATTTGACATAATTTATATTTATGTGCCAGATTGGCGAAATACTTGCCACTATCACACTGTGGGACTTAGTGTATTCGGCTAGTCGTGGGTGCCTTGGGCCTGGTTGTACTTTTGTCTACCTCTTCGGGGAGTCATATCGATTTATAGTGGATTAAAATAACTGTTTTGAAATTGATAGCCCTACATTTGTTTTTAAATTTAGTTAGTATAGAACTGCAATTGTTCAATATGTATGATAATACATCAGTTATCCATGCAGACGTATTATTGACGTAGAAATGCAAAAATTCCATAACCCATAGTCCAATAACTAAGCAGATGGATTAATGGACTGCTCCACAAGTGTAGTTAAACTTCGAAAAAAGGAAGAGGTTTTATGTTCAACTCCTATAAGTTTGTGTATGTTAATCGATTGTCCGTCATTGCTTAAATCAATTTGTTTTTTTTTTTTTATACAGAAAGCCCACTTCTGAGTCTGTAACTGTGGAGCAAAAACTGTTTGACATATCAAAAACTTATCTCTCAAAATGACTGAATACACTTATATTTTAATTCACAAGTACGAAATAATTTTATAAAATTCAAGTATCCGAAGGTATTATGCAGTTTGCGCCCGTATTTTATTCCGTTAAGAGGCTAGACCGTTCAGGAAAGCTCAATGGGTCAGCAAGTAGAATATTAAATTTATCTTATGGTATACAAATGCAGGGCTTTCACAACTGGATCACCACAATCATCAGTTTACAAACAATAAACATAAAGAAATGAAACTAACTTGTGACAACCCTAATTTTGTCCTCAAAAACGGTCAGTTTATAAATAAGCGTTGATTACTCAATCAGCATTCGAGAGTTATTCCCCTATCGTTATCCGACAACGCAACCGGAAAGTGGTTTTGTATGTGCCACATACACAGATAGGCGCAGACGAGCTGACTAGTTTTCAACTGAATTCAAAATTACACGCTTTTTATTAGCTTCACCTGTATGTTTGTAACCGACTTCTTTGGGCGCGATTTGACCCACTTTAAACAGCCAGATTTCGTTCAAACTTTGTACTTAGATTTAGTGAGGACCGATGACAATACACTCTAACTTATTGGTCTTAGTTAAAGTGTTATTTTTTTATAGTAGACTAGCCTTTGATCACGGCTTCGCACGAAATAAATTTGGAGTAAAATAAATAAATAAATATCCCTTGACAAGTTACACAAATTGAATTTAACCCCAAAGTAAGCAAATTATATGCTTGTGTTATGGGTGCCAGTCAACGATACTAATACATAGATTTACTTAGATACCTAGATACCAGAATAAATTTAATAAACACCCAGACCCGGAAATGCAGACATCTAAATGATCATCACACAAATGCCTGCCCCCGTCGGGAATCGAACCTGAGCCCGCGGTTGATCGGTGTAGTTAGGCGTGTATGCTAGTCACTCGACCATCGAGGCGGTCAAAAAAATTCCTCTTTCCCTAGGCCGTTAAGTTTTCCTGCTATATTGGAACATCTAATTTCATGTACTATATATTCACATACTTATTTACTTTTTACATGTTTATTTTAATATAACAATTCATTCCTTTTATTTTAAGTGCAGATATAATAAGACTGTGTAATAAGCATGCTTACCTATGAGTGGCCCTAATTGGTTTGGACCCTACATAGGTAACTCGGACATTTTTCGAGGATGAGACCAAGGAAGCGGCACTAGGGCTACGCGGGGCGATAAAAAGTTGCGTGTAATTTCATATCTGTAATAACTTCTAAAGTAGTTACTCATTTAATTAAAAAGGAAAGTACAATTTTAATCTATATTAAATAGTCAAGATAATTAAGATACTTATGGGTATACGGAATAATACTGATCGGGAGAAATTAGCGTCTGAAAATGAGGTAGTTATTGAACATCTTTACTATCTTCACGCCCAAATCTCCGAAGGGTTAGACAGATGCACAACTAGGGCCACAACTAGCCAAAGATACTAATACCCGATTTCACCAAGAGCCCCTATATTTAGGGGACCTTTTAACGTGTTTTAGGGGACAATTTTGTATTGAAACAGTCCCGTAAGTAACGCTAAAAGGTCCCCTAAAGTATAGGGGCTCTTGGTGAAATCGGGCATAAGTCCCATAATGTGGCAATCGCCAACCGGGCACATATCCAATCCCGGGCATCGTAATTTTAAAAATTCAAAAATGTACATCTTCAATTATTTTTGTAGCCCGACTCGGGGATCTCAAGAAGTTAAGTTCGCCACCGAATCGCTAGACACACAGAGGCAATACTTTTTATATTTTTTTTAGTTTTTAAACATATTTTTCACAGATAAAAATGTTAAAGAATAGCCTCTGTGGTCTAGCGGTTCAGGTGTTGGACCTGACTGCATGATGTCTCGGGTTCGAATCCCGGGTTGGGCAACAAAAAGATAATTTGGTTTTTCCAATTATCTAATAAAAAACAATGTTGCTCGGGATTGGATATGGGTCCGGTTGGCGATAAGCTTGCCACTTCCATATCCCCACAGAGGTAGGCAGAGGCAACAACAGGGCACCCACGACTAGCCGAAGACACTAAGTCCCACAATGTGATAGGTGGCAAGCCTATCGCTAACAGGGCTCATATCTAATCCCAAGCAATTTTTTCAGAAAATTGGAAATACCCAATTTTCGTTTAGTTGCCCGACCCGGGAATCAAACCTAGGATCTCACGAAGTCAAGTCCGACAACTGAACCACTAAACCAACAACTAAACAGTACCTAACTAAACAGTACTAACATTTTCCATTCAAATTGTAAATGGCTGTTAATGCTGCTTATTATCGTTTAGTTTTTATGAATGCTAAACGATTTATCAGTCACTGGCTCTTACCCACGTCGTTACGCGAGTGGTGGAGTGGTGGAGTTCACAGGAATAAAATTTCGGGTAAAAACTGTCTTATGTCTTAATTCAAGTTACCCTCTACCTATGTACCAAATTCCATGAAAATCGGTTCAGCAGTTTTTGCATGAAGAAGATACAAACAAACAGACAAAATTTCACATTTATATATAACCTATATTTATATATAAGCTTGTGCCTCTGCCTACCTCTTCGGGGATATGGGCGTGAAGATACTTATTTTTTTTCCTGCAATTTTCGGGGTTCCTCTCTTTATAAGAACCGTCTCTTCTTTCAAAGCGTGTTAAAATTGTAATTGGTCTATTCGTCCAAGCGTAATGTAGTGACCGCGCTAAATGGGGATTCATTTTTGGATATATGTATAGGCAGATTGGAATCGAACATATAATATTTTCCTTTTCTCAATGAAGGTAAAAAGTGCTCTGCTGGCTATGTAGAGCTTAGAGACCACAAGCCACTCGGAGTCTGGGATATTGGCTATCTCATTTAAACCAACTTTTCGTGTTTCATTCCGAACAATAAGCCTATTACGGCATTAACATCAGTTTCTGATCAAATTTTCGTTTATCTAATAAAAAACCTTATTTGGAAGTAATATTTCAAATTGTATTCAAACCTCGTTATATGAAGGGGTCTTTTCTCTAATTTGTTCTCATTTTTTTTATTAATTTTGAGACTCTAATTAAAAAAAAACTTAACACAGGTTTTTTAAGTTTAAAAGGAATTGCACCCGTACCTCCGTCTCTCGCTGACGAGGGTCTGGTCTTTGAACTACTTTTCTTTCTTTAATATGGGAAACCCACTCCATGCACGGGGAGTTAAAAATTAAAATAATCTGATTAACCATTGAAGATTGGATTCTTATGGCAACATTGGTAATTCTTTTGTTACAGATTTTGTTAGTTATGTCGCCTCTGTGGTCTAGCGGTCCAGGTGTTGGATTTGACTTCATGAGGTCCCGGGTTCAATTCCGGAGTTGGGCAATAAAAAGAAAATATGTTCTTTCCAATTTTCTAATTAAAAAAGTGCTGTTCAGGATTGTATGTGTTCCCGGCTTATCACCTATCACACTGTGGGACTTAGTGTCTTCAGCTAGTCGTGGGTGCCATAGTTGTGCTTCTGTAATACTCTCCTTGTGTTGGTGCGGGTCATCTATGTAGAAGACATCTGCCTTCCACCCAGGCAGCTCATCAGAGTCGAGCGAGTAACATGGGTACAAGACTGAAGATGGTAGAGTGCTGTACATCAACTTGCCAGGGTAGGGATAAAGATTTCTGTGCGTGTCATATTCCGGTCCAGAGAATAGGTTGGCCGGTAAACTCGCGCAATAGGCTTAATATTATCATGTCTCATACCACCAGGAAAGTTCGCTCCCAGCAGTAAACGCTCTTGAAATTTCATCAAAGAAAATAAAGTTTAAGTATATTTAGAGCCAAAACTATATATTCTTCTAAATGTTTTAATAAAAAAAAATATCTTCACAACCATATCCCCGAAGAGCTAGGCAGAGGCACAACCAGGGCACCCACAACTAGCCAAAGACACTAAATCCCACAATGTGATAGGTGGCAAGCCTATCGCCAACCGGGCACATATACGATCCCGAGCAACATTCTTTTTATTAGAAAATTGGATAAACCAAATTTTCTTTTTGTTGCCCGAACCGGGATTCTAATCCGGAACCTCATGCAGTGAAGTTGAACACCTGATACGCTAGAGGCGAGATTTGTTTTAATATAAGCACTTTTCCCATATTTCACTCATGTGGAAAGAATAGTAGATGAAAGATTGATAAAACAAATAGGTAGGTAAGTACACAATGTGAATGTGGATAAATATAGGTATCTGGGCAGACTAAAGTTGACCACGATCAAATCGTTCATGTTTTATCCGAGGGTGGTGTCAAAAGTCCCCAAAACAAGCGCTTTTGCAAAAAAAAGAGTAGGTAGTCAAGGTGGAGGAAGGTAGACAGTTGTGGATCGCGACGTTTGACATTCTATAGTCGATGCTCTGTCTATGAAGTAAGGGGCTTGGCGTAAAGATATGTGTTTCATTTAAAAAACACCTATTAGAAAAACTATCATATGGAAAACTATATGTCGCCAGCGGCTACATGTAACATACAACTGTTTCTACAAAATTATCGAGCTCTCCTACTGGAAACCAGTTAAAAAAAGAGTAGCCTTTGTCCCAGCCTCCAATCTCCACAAGTAAATGTTTTACTTTGACATTGCTAGGATTCGATATAAAAGGACAAATATACACAATCTCGTACCAATAATATTAGTACATATTATGGACTGTTTAGACTGGTTGTCGACACAGTACAAATGTGAAACAGTATGGAAACTAAGCCTAGTTGCTAATATACCTACGAGTTCCATTAAAGCAATAGTTGTTAAGTAGGTATTAACAAAATCATATATATAAAAACCTCGTATCACGGTGTGTGTGAATCAGAATCAGAATAATATTTATTCACATGAACCATACAAATGGTATTTGTGAGTGTCGACATTTTTTTAAACTACCACCGGATCGGAATCGCGGAATGACACAGAGAAGATCCGGCAAAAGAAACTCCTCCTGATTGAACTCCTCCGAAACGGCTCGACTGATTTTCGTGAAATTGTGTGAATTATTGAGTAGGTCTTAAAATCAGCCAACATCTATTTTCCATACCCCTAAGTGACAAGGGTGACTCACAAATTTTTTTTTACTAAAATCACATTAAAAATGTAGCAGAACAACGTCTGCCGGATCAGCTAGTGTTATATAAAACCAAGAAATTAGCAGTCAGAGCTGTCTTGCCAATCCCTGTTTTTCTATTTTAGCATTTACTATTCTAATTCTGTAGTGAATAGTGACCAATAAATCAAATTACAAAAATTTCGTAGTTCGTAAATATTATAAGTGGGTAATTTCATGGCGTAGCTTAATGAAAAAAAAAGACGCATACGTTCGTTGCATTTTGACAAGATTGTGAATATAAATAACAAATTGGCACTCGCTACTCAGGACCGCGAAAACCACCTAGGGGCCGACGTGAATATTTGTGTGGGTATGCCATTTAAAGTTTGTGGGTTTTTTCCATACCATTTCATTTTTACACTGTGCCATCGACATTACGATTAGACTCGTAAGCGAAGAAACGTATTGGCTCAGCATGTCGCTCAGCATTAGACATGCCTAATCTGTAAAGGTATAAGGCGGAATTACGTCCTAATATTGAAGTGGAACGTACATACTGCGGCCATATCCGATTTCATGCAACTTGGAAATTGAAATTGTGGGCGGATTTGTGTAACTTCGTCAGGCGAATCATTAACATTTCGTTGATTTTTTTGGAAGTAACTGTTAATAGGTACTATTCGCTAGTATTCAAGAGCATAAAATGACACAACTAAGATTACAATTCCCAATTTGCATGAAATCAAGGTTCGAAAGTAACCCTACTGTAGGGTTGCTCTTGAATCTCGATTAATGCAATATTGGAAATTTGAATGGGATAAGTCATTTTAGGTACTCTTGAACACAGTAGGTTGGGAGGAGCAATAAATTATTTTATCGTATTAATTGAATTTTGGAACTAAATGTTAATAAACCGCTAGTACTGTGTTCAAGAGTACCTAAAATTACACTGATGATTAAAATTTGCAATTGACAAGAGTAGCCCTACTAATATAATTAGATTTTGTTTTAACACGACGAGAGAAGGAGAGTTAGGTATTCTGTTCGAGTACAAGTAGTTTGATACCTAGATATAGGTATATGGAAAAGTTTGTCTACTTGATAAAAAGTGTCTTCACGCCTCCGTTTACCCGAAGACGTAGGCAGAGGTACAAACAGGCTATCCACAAATAGCCGAAGATAAAATTAAGAAACAGATAGATTACGCTTTCTGAAGTCACACATATTTTTTGTAAATAGCTAAAAATAAAATATCCAGTAGGTCCTTTGTTAGCGGTCCAGAGTAGGATTTAGTGAAGTCTCTGGTTCGATCTCCAGATCGGGCAAAAAAAGTTATCTTCGATTTTATAATAAAAACAATGTTACCCGATTGCTTATGTGCCCGGTTTGTTATAGAATTGCCATCTAACTAACACGTTGTATGACTTTAGTGATACGGGCGTGAAGATTCTTTTTTTCAGTAGTGCAAACATAAATCAAGCGAGACCGTGGGTTAGAGCTAACTAATCATAATTCACACTAACGTGCTACAAAGTTAGCTTGAATTTTCGAACAAAAGTTATACAATCCAAGTGATAGTGATACATTTTCGACCAGTTCTACTGTTCCATATTGAGGTCACAGTAGAGGATTTAATCTCCGGATTGCTTGCTGAGCAAAACTCCATCGTTTGACTTCATACAAAACGATTTTGTTCCCATTTCATTGCTGCATCGTATTTCGTTTCATATAGCAGACAATACGCTGTATTAGCTTTAACATTAACTGTTCCTTAATAAGCAATTATTTCGAACTAGAATTTGATTTGAAACTAAATTCTAATTCCTTATATTATTTTTTTTGTGATAATGGAAGGCAAACAAGCAGACGGATTTCATGACGGTAAAAAATTTCCGACGCCGAGAAAACAAAGGTAATATTGGTGCGTTGCCAACCCAAGGCCGGGATATTAGGCCTAAAGCAAAAGTAAGTTTACCGGTTACCTTACCCTCCAAACCGGAACACGTCCTGACGTTATGGCGGCAGGACAGTTTAGGTAAGGCGGTGGTTCCAATCCGGTTGAGTCGCTGTGAAACTCTACCACTTATTAAAATCAATTTTCTTATAAATTTAATTATGTGTCATTACTCCCATATCCCCGAAGATATAGGCAGAGGCATAACCAGGGTACGCATGACTAGCCGAAGACACAAAGTCCTACAATGTGATAGGTGGCAAACCTATCGCATACCGGGCGCATATCCAATCCCGAGCAATTTTTTTTATTAGAAAATTGGAAAAACCCTATTTTCTTTTTGTTGCGCGACCCGGGATTCAAACCCGGGACCTCATATAGTTAAGTCCAACAACTGAACCGCTAGACCACAGGGGCGATGACAGGCA
The DNA here is from genome assembly GCA_002245505.1 of Calephelis nemesis. Classification (NCBI taxonomy): domain Eukaryota; kingdom Metazoa; phylum Arthropoda; class Insecta; order Lepidoptera; family Riodinidae; genus Calephelis; species Calephelis nemesis. Next base: position 94,952 of record NJDD01000084.1, on the reverse strand, counting down.
TTAATTAAATTTCTATTTAATATAGGGTTTCTAAGATGTGATCACCAAGGGTCCGCAGCAACTCATTTAATTATTACGAATTTTGGAGATTTTTGATAAAAAAATATTAACTTATAAACGAGATTATGAAAAAGGCAACTATTTATTTTTTACTTTCGACAGGGGTTAACGGTATTTGTGAAATTTTTAAATTGGTTCTTACCTATCAAAAGTTTGAGAACCCCTGATCTATGTGGTATGAATTGTTTATCAACGTCATTCATTACTAGATGGTAGAGTCGAAAATTTGTCGCAGCGTGGGTAACGTTTTTTTGTGGTCCCGGGGGAAACTAATTAAACTCAAAACTGCTGCTCTTCAATACCATCCTATGGCCAAGTGAGAACACGAGGAGCAGAAAGTTGGGTGGTGGCTGGAAGGCCTGAGTTGTAAGGGTTGGCCTTTGTCGTCATGACCGCCGCGATAAAAGGCAACGATGTAGTTTTAATAATATTCTTTCGAAGTCTAGCGTCTCAACATGTTTTTTGCAATCTAATAATGACCGCTATAGCCTATAATTATCATCTCGCTCGTTCGTATCATACACGTCTAGCCCTAACCAAGCGAGAGTCTCGGGTTCTATTTCCGATAGAGGCAGATATTTGTGTGAAAAACAATTACAAGTCTGCGTTTCTGGGTCTGGGAGTATTAATTAGCTCAACTGTGGTATGTATTTAAATATTTGTACCTACTTATTATCGTTGATTAACACCCATAAGAAAAGGGAAAATTTGCTTACTTTTTTGAATATTTATTAATTACTGTATCGCCAAAAAATAACATCATAGATAAATTGATAAAGCAATAATCTAACTAAAATCGAAATTATTCAAAAGCTACGCCTCTTTAAAACCAAGCAGACAAAGCCACAAGATACCGCAAGATATGAAACGTACTAGCAATATTGCCATACAACCAAACATAATCGATGAGTCTGTCTGTACGTATCAGATAAACCACCAGGAATACTACTGCTCTTCCAAACAATATCTCCTTTGTTTCATCCGTCTTTGTCGCAAACACACTTAAGCGCGGTAGGTATCCCTATCACAAACTAGAACGATTTCGATTCAACGACTCGAATCATTCTTTACGATAACATTTTTATGAAATCGTAAATTGTCTAAATCTTTAACTTACTTTGAAAAGGAGGACGATTTCAATTCGATTGTAAATATGTTTTTTATGACATTTGTTAAGCGATTAGTCGGCCAATTTTGGGCGATTTTGACGGTTCTTTTTTTCAAATCAAATCATCAAATCATTTATTTCTTGTTTGGACACATGTTTTATGGGGTCTTCATATTAAAATAAAGTACAAATGTTCCGCCATTTACATGACATGCAAGTATTTTTGTACAAGAATCTTTGATTCACATATCCTATATAAAGATTTACAATATTCATTATTATTAACTATTATACAATGAATATTATTTATTATTTATTTTTGGGAAACTAGGTGACAAAGAACAATGGCAACTATCCATACACGATTTCATTTGATGTGAAATAGTAATAGTAACGCTGAAACATCAAAAATGCCTAAGTCATTTGAGAATTTATTCTTGACCATCCCTATTAAAAAAATGCTAGCGAAAGACTTCTTTCTAGGAAAAAAGATATTGGATTTTAAAAAATTCAAAGTTAGAAAAATGGGTTTTGTAATTTGTAATAATGTCATGTTTAAATCTTTGTGTAAACTGTGGCCATGTTGTCAATGGCATTAAGTTTTTGAGTATCAAACCAATCATTTAATCGAAAAAGTTCTGTGAATTAAAATGAATTAAAATTAAGGTTGATAGAAGAAGGTGTTACTTTGCGGATATCCATACTTAAATCCAAATAAAATTATTTCATTTGAACTTTTTTGCAATTTTTTTGGCGGAAAATTGCAAATTAAATAATTTTGTTTGGATTTAAAATTAAGGTTGTCTGGCAGAGATCACTCTGAAGCGATGTAAATTTTGGTGCATAATAAAGTGTACTCATTCATTAAAAAAAGCATATCTCGTTTATAGCTTAAACAACACGTGATGGTGTAATAACAAAACGAAGAAAAAATATGTATTAGTTTTAGTTCGACTCAGTTTTTTAAACGCATTAGATTTAGGAAAACATGTTTTTGCCTTTGTTCTTTACGTGTACATGATCATTATAAAGTATAACTCAAAAGCTTTTTGTTCATAAGCTCCATCACACGTAGGATTTGTCGAGGGTTATCGAAACGTTTTAATTTTGTTTGTTTCTTTCCATGTGCGTTTAACGAAAACTAACTTTCGAGTCGAAACTTCATGTCAGAGTTATCTACAAGTTACAATGACTGCAAAACATAATGGATATTCATTTGCTATATTACGTAAAGGTTTAATCTTTAGTATTAATGTTATGTTCAAAAAAAATTTTTATTATTGGACTTAACTTCATGAGGACCCAGGGTCGATTCTCGTGTCGGGCAAAAAAATGTATTTTACCAATTTGAGTAAACTTTTACTACAGAGCGTTTTTGTTAATCCAAAAATGTGATTTTGAAGTTGCGATAATCTCGGGAGTTTTTACAGCAGAATGATTCTTTCACCGATATTTCAATTTTAATAGAGACAATTGATTAAATACAAAAAAACGTACTTAAAGGTATCCTAATGCACTTGTTATTTGACTAAATATTTAAATTGCTAGATCATTGCACGTGATGGTGTCATCACATTCTTGTGCCTAAAAAAAGTTTCAACAAAATTCGATCTTTTAATAACGCTTTTGCCATCCTTAAAAGTTCACAAACAGTTTCAATTTACATAAAAATCCTTTTTCATTAACCTATTTCGACAAACTCCGAGGAAATACGTTCCTTTTAATTTCGAAAATGACTGAAATCTGAACATCATTCGTTAATTAAAAAAATAAGGTTCGTTACATATTAAAATCTTGTGCCAAAACTGAATGGATGGGATAAAAATACGGAAACAGTTGAAAACGGTCTAATAATCTAGTTTTATGCTGAGGCGTCCGCCTTATGAATATGCAGCGTGTGTCCGTTGGAAGATATTAATTATGCACGGTTTATGTCCTCTCGCGTTAAGGGTAAGTTTATAACGTTACGATTTTAATTAAACACAAATTGTCGAAATGTATGTATAGTATGTTTAATAAAAATAAAAATTAATTATATCAGAACTAACTTTCAACCTCGACTAGGAGTAATTTAATATTATAAAAACCTTTATCTCATAAATTTCTATGGTCACACTTGTCTAGACATTGTAAACATCTTTCAACTTTATTATGTTAATGCAAAATTTTGCCTAGATTTAGATACTTATGTAGACATTTATAAACAACTCGAAAAGTCATTTGTTCAAAACGAGTTTAACAGAATTTAGATACAATAATAATACAAATTACCATCAAAATTGTGACAAACATGATTAAATAATTTACTTTTTACGTCTTTAGTCTTAGATTAATTTACTTTATCATGGCGTTGAAATATACATTGTAAAGTTTAATTAAAGAGTATGTTACCTACCTAATGAAAGCTAAAAACTAAACAATTATCTGAAATAATTTCAGGTCATCAAGTAAGTATGTACATTAAATTGAATAACATCAGTAAAATGGTAGGTACAACCTACCATGCACACAAACACAGTGGCTCAAATTCCTATTTTTAAAGCTTATCATTTCTTATTAGGATATTGATCTAATTTCCGAAATTGAATAAAATAACAGAAATTAATCATATAGTCAAACTAAATACCTAGTAATTACATTTCTCTGATACTATTCTCATTTGTATTCTGGCATCTAAAAAAAAATTACCCACGGTTACCTCCTTCACGCTACTTTGCTTTAGATCAATTTGCGTAATTCGTTTAGATTATTTATTTATTCATATTATGTCAGCTAAAAGAAAACATTACTTAAAATACTCATTTAAGGTTCTAATTTGTGTGAAATTATCCTAAAGGTTTGCAGTAATTATCCTAAGGGTCTATCTATGCCTAATTTTGTACATATAATAGCCTAAATATTTATTTATTTATTTATTTTTCTTCGAAGTAAGTATATAAATATACATTTTTCGAATGTCACTATACATTTTATAACAATTTTTGACTTATTTAAATATCTTGTACAACAAGTGTCATTATTTTTAAAACTAATTTTTAAACAATGCCTATCTATACGAAACATATTGTTGAACATAGTTCAGACTAATTACATCCAGCATATATTATGTGTAAATATGATAAAAAATGACATGATATTCGAAGAAAATAAGTTTTTCAGATTATTACATAATAAGTACTTTCATGATTAAAGTTTAAAGTAAATATTTTGTTGTAATAACAATTGAAAAAAAAATCAAAATCATCTACTATTTTTACAGATACTTAAAATAAACTTTTAAATTATATAATCAAATCACTTTAAATTAAAATACAAATTATAAAAAAAGTTTAAACTTACAATCTATACATAAATAAAAATTAAAAAAAAAATGAAACTCATATTATCTTCACTCATTTAAAAGAATAAAAGAGATATAATAAGATATACTTACACAATAGATATTTTTGGAAAAATTACGCGATTGAACCTAACCTCAAACTAAGCGAATAATGTACTTACTTGTTATAATACGTTCTACAACGATATCAATTATTTTAATAAACATTCAAGCTTAAAAAAACATGCATCCTTTTCATACAAGAAAACTAGCTGCCTATTCCAACTTCACTCGTATAGTAATTATTTTGATCATAAATTGAGATGTAAGCTATTATATCTTTCAAGTTGTATCAAACAGCACACGATGGACAAATTTGATTGAAATCAGTTAATTAGTTCAGGAGTCCATCGCTGACAAACAACGTGACACGTAATTATTTATATACAATATGTTAAGATTAAGTAAGCACCTACCTGTCTCAGTTAGGAATCGCAATCGATCCTTGTGTATGATCTAGGGAGATAAAAATATGTCAAAAAAGAGAAAGAGATAATTAAAGGTGAAATGATCACATTTCTTTCATATTCATTTTCATTTGCAAACACGCGGGTACAAACAAGATACTAATTATTAAAACATAATTAATTTATTGCCAAACATTGGTAGAATTATTAAATAATATTAAGTCACACCTACTTAACTCATTTGAGCGAAAACAAAAAAAAAACATTAACGTACTTACAGGTATAATTTAGAATAAAAAAGGTTTTACTTATATTATTATGATTTTTCTCTGTACCTTCCATTACATTACAACTTTCACTCAACAGTTTAGCTATTTTAAAATTAATTTAATTAAGCATCTATTTTAAAATTTATCTAAATAATAGGTTGGTAAATAACAGAATAAACTATGAAAAGTACACTGGCTATTTACAATATATGCATAAACAACGCTTAACAATGTATAAAACAAAATATATAATCAAGACATTCATTTCGTATATACTCATTATTTTTTCTCAAAACTGGCAATTCAAATCATGTTTTTAACTACAACACATGTTATCCGTTATCCATTACAGCGGAAATTAGATAGCACTAGATGTCTATTTAAGTTTTTTCTATATTAACAATGCACATGAAGCTATTTTTATTAACTTTTTCAATTAAATCTGACCGTTTGTTCGGGAGAAAATAACGCTCAAACATACAAATTGTTTACTTTTCTATTTGTATTAGTCATTTACTTTAACTCTAGGGTGTCTGCCTCATAAATATGCAGGGTATACTCGTTGAAAGACTTTAATTATGCACGCTTTATATCCTTATGCATTAAGGGAGAGCTTACATCAGATTGATTAATAGAAACACCTTGAGCAATAACTAAATCATGTCATTGAAATGAAATTAAGATATATGATCATGGCACCCCCGACTAACCGATGACACTAAGTCCCACAGTATGATAGGTGGCAAGCCTATCGCCAACCGGGAACATATCCAATCCCGGTAAACCCGTTGCCTGATCTGGGAATCGAACCCGGGTTCCCAAGCAGTCAAATGCAACGACGGACCGTTAGACCACAAATGCGATAAATGAATACTGTCTGAATAAAGTGCCTAATTAAAACACATTTATTTGCCTATTAAGAAACAAGAAATGACGAAATCCTACGAATGCTTTTAATAAACTATCAAGACGAACATAATATCATAAAGCGAAACTATCGATATCATCAGAAAGCAAGTAAGTATCTACACGCCCTTATCCCCGATGGGGTAGGCAGAGGTACAACCTGGGGCCGGGGCACCCACGACTATCCGAAGACACTAAGTCCCACAATGTGATAGGTGACAAACCTGTCGCCAACGGGACTCATGTCGAATCCCGGGCAAATTTAATTTTATTGGAAAATTGAAAATATACATTTTCTATATTTTTTTGTTGCCCTACCAGGGGATTGAAACCGGGGCCTCAAGAAGCTGTCATTAGCGGTTCTTATATTTATCAAAAAGAGTAATTGTCCGCTTATTTGGGACAAATTCAAACGATCGCTAGACATTAATTAGGTGTGGTTCATTCAAACTTTTGTTTAAAACAAAAGTTTTGATAATTAAACTACCTTTGTTTTGAAATTGTGGAATCATTTAACTATACACTCAGCCAGACTTGCTAACTACTAGCTATTGTAGTCCTACAACGGTTTTATAGGACTCATTTTACACCCCATTCTATTCCAGTCTAAATAAAATCAATGTCGTTATTATGTTAAATTTTAAAGATGGAACACGACAAAACTTATATACTGACGCAAGTTGCTTAATATATTTATCAGGTTTAGTTTAGCGATCACCAACAATCTTAAGCGCTCTTATCAAAAAAGAGTAAAAGTACTTCAAGGTATAAATTATTACAAGAAAAGACTACACAAAAAAAACTACGTCCACTTAAACCTTATAGCACATAGCCGCACTCAGAGACGCCAATCTGTATTCAATGTATCAACAATTTAATGCATCGGCCAACAAAAAGAAAATGTGCTTTTTTCAATTTTCTAATGAAAAATATGTTGTTCGGGAATATTGCCACCTTGCCACCTATCTCAGTGTGGGACTCAGTATCTTCGGCTAGTCCTGGGTGCCTTGGTTGCGCCTCTGCCTATCTCTTCGGGGATATGAACGTGAAGATACTTTACTTTAGACTATGTATGTTGATGTGTTTAAATAAATACTGTTTCATGTGGTCGGGAAATCTATAAAAATAGTCAACTAGAAATAACATCAAACTTATTTATATTTAGACATTACATATTCTTAAGATACCTAAAAGTAAACTGTTAAAATTGGTCTTTAAAAAATTCTTTGCTTAAAATCTCGAAAAAATATGCATTTACTTATATTTAATCATAAGTTGGTATAAATATTATTGTTCTTATGGTCTTTGCAAACAAATAATTAAAAACTTAAACAAAAAGAAATAAAAACTTGGCAGTCAAGAGCTTATCTGTATATTATGTTATTTTTAGTTTTTATTTTATCTTTTATTTACTTGAAAAAAATGTTAAGTAATTTCTATTGTTGAAGTGGGTGCTGCGCCTTAACAAAGTGTGCTCACGATTTTAAAGCCGAGATTTTAGCGAAGCGCAACTTCTACATAGTGCTGAGTGTGCGGGAAAAAAATTGTCTCGTCGTAGCTTATAAAAATTTTACGGAAACTGAATAAATTTTATCTCGCTGTCTGGAACTTGTGTTTAAAATATATTAGTGGTTGCCCGCTGCTTTGTTTAATTTTTCTTAACATTTTGGAAGACGGAAACAATTATTGTATTAAACAGCTAGCAGTTTCACGCAGCTTCGCCTGCGTAACTTGGCTTCTACTGCACTGATTTTGATGAAAGATATCCTTTGCCACTCAGGGATAATGTTGCATTTTAAAGGAGTAAAAATTTTCGAAATCGGTCCAATACTTCCGAAACCTACTCATTACAAACAAACATACTTCCCCGTGTTGGTCCGGGCTCCTTTGCAGAATAGACCATCTGACTTTCTTGCCAGACAGATCGTAAAAGTGTGCGTTACCCCAGCTAGAAAGTAGCACCTAGACTGATATGAGTGGGACAAATAATTAGTGCTCGATGTGCTGTAAATGTGCGTCGAATAAAAAATTTGTGCATGTTGTCGTTTTGGGAATTTCTTTATTTTTATTATCGTTTATTTAATTATAGTTGGAAATTGCTTTATTTTTGTTGTCGTTTATTTAAACTTGGGATGAAGATACATAACTAATAATATTGAAAATATTAATTAGGTTACTTTTTACTAATAACTTTTTTTATATAAATAAAGTATTTATTTTTATTACAATTTTCGACTTTCAGTATACTCGGGCTATTAAGTTTCAATCGGTTAATGAGTTAAGTTAAAAAGGTCATCAGTATGTATGAAAACGCCGCTTTTTTGTAGTCATCCTAATTTGGTCGGATAACCAGTGTTTACGTTGCTCTTTCGATTTTTGTTTATATTTACATAATG
>NJDD01000084.1:42769-58404 GCA_002245505.1 Calephelis nemesis | reverse complement strand
TTCAAAAATTATTTCATTGTGGTATATCACATTTATTGAGGAAGGCTGTAGGCTATACACGTAATCACGTTATGAATAATAAGAGTAGAGCTCCAATGAAGAATGCTTTAAAATCTGTTTTTTTTTTCTATTGAGAGCTTCCGTTGCGTGAGCTGGGTAAACGGTAATAGTTTCCCAAATAATAAATAACATTCAAAAATAAGTACATAATGTGAAAGAATTTTTCCCCTTTAATAGTCCTAAAAACGTCCGCTACTGCATATTTCTATCTTGTAACGTTAGATCACTAGAAAACAAAACTAAAAATATAGTGTACGCAGTACTGCAAAATAATATTTGTTTAGTTTTCTTGAGAATAACCTACAATCTACATTATGTAAGAGTATAAGACCAAATACTTCTCACCTATATAAAAAAACCCGAGTTCCAATCCACGCGGAACGAAGTCACGGGCTAAAGCTGGTATAAGTATATACCAAACCAGGTAGTACAGATTTTGAATTGCTAGACTCTTATCTGTATGGCAACCTCTGCTATGCCCTCGGCTTTGATTTAAAACTTGCCACTGTAGTATTCCGGTATGTAAGGTTGAGTAGCCAGTTGAATTACTAGGTACCTGACTTACGGCCAATGTTAATAATCAATCCTAATCCAAAACTTGCTGTCCAAGATTGATATTTTGTTCTAATTTTATGTTATCGCTTGCAAATAACATATCTGTGGACAGGATATGTATGGCAATTAGGTATAGGATAGGCCGGCGGATACGCAGCTATCTAGATTGCTTAAAATCCATCTTTAGAGAAATATTATTAACATTGGCCGTTAGACATGCACTAAATTATTGTGTTGTGATTGACAACGATCCATGATCTTTATTGTGTATAAGCGACGTTTATTTTTTAACAGGAAATCAAAATGCTTGAAGTGTCATCCAGTCATACAAAAATAAACAGATTTTTAGTGCCGATTACATTAGTCTGACTTTTTTTTTGTTGCATTGGGACAACCCTATCCTTAAATATGGTTAAAATTATAAGCTATATTATCAAGCTCGTTTTCTGACACCCTACATGTGTGTGGTTGATTTCGCTAAAAATCATTAAATTAATAACCTGGTCTCAGGTTGGCAACGCACCATTACCACCTTTGGCGTCTCTAGGCGGTTCGAATTTCTTACCATATGGAAATCCATCTGCTTGTTTGCCTTCTAATGTCATAAAAATAATAATAATAATTAAAAACGCTACCTACCTATTCTAGTCATCAAAATATTGACTGTGGAACTTACTTTATAATTAAATAGGGATATAATAAAGTGGTCACTTGAAGATAATCTGTTGTCAATGAAGGGGTCCTCCCTCGCAGGAGGGTGGGAGTGGGGGTAAGGGTAAGACCATGGAACAACTTCCGTTGGATTCAGCGGAAAAGGAAGTCGTTACGGCGATAATAGATATTTAAACACATTTGTAAGAAAACTAAATTTAAAAAATTCAATAACCTCCCACAAAATCTACACGCTATGTTGCTAAAAGCCATCTCGATCACGTCAGCTTTTAAACAAATCCGTGCCGAAATAGGTCCATCTGTTCATAAGTCATGATGACACGCACACGAACACAAATGCACACATAAAAAACATGCACACTGATACACAAACAGAGACAGGTACGGCAAAGTTAAGGCAACTCTCTTTTTCCGTCGTGGGAAAAAAAATAACTCATTGGAACATACGTTTAAGTACACTTTTTTGTACTTACTGTGTTTCGTGGCACAATACAAATGTTATTAAAGCAATTCAAAGTTGTCTTAATTGTGGCTTAAGAATATTTTTAACCGTCGAGATGCGACGACCCCATTGTCCGGCAGGTTATTCCTCTAGCGAAGTCAGTCTTACCTAAGTGTAAAAGTGCTGTGTGCCACTTGCACAACCTCGACAGCTTTACCTATTTCTGCCATCAGAACTTTTTGTTGGTCATTGTTGAGTTACCTGCTGGAGCAAATGTAGCCGGTACAGTTGGACGTTTCACCTAAAATTCGGCCATAAGTTAGTAACGCACCAGTAACGTATAGATCGATCAACTCGTTGGTCGAGTGGCTAGCGTGTAGCCTAACTACACTGACCAACCGCGAGGCTTTGGTTCGATTCCCAACAGGGGCATACATTTGTGTGATGAATATTTAGATATCTGCATTTCCGGATCTGGGTGATTTCACCATTGATTTTACGTACGTAAAAATGCGTTAAGTCAATTGTCAAAAGTGAATCATTTTAATTTTATTGTCAAAATTTTAGTTATTGTACATATTTTATTGTTAAACTATTTTGTTAGGCAAGTAGATTCTCGGGAGGTGGAGACAATAATTTTGTCAAATTGAAAAGAGCTATAGTGATCGCCCATTGGTCGAAATTCGACCATAACACATTTTGATAAAATCAATTAAATTTTATGATATTAAATTACATTATTAAAAATTAAAGTACAAGCAATCGTACTACATACAATATATTATAGTAGTGGTAGCCCGTTGGTCGAAATTCGACCATAATACATTTTGATATCTTGTTGATAAGAACGCCATCTTCATTTCTCAAGACCAAATACTTTGTTTTCAAACTTTTATCGTGATCATCAATGTATTTGTTTGTGTGTGTCAAATGCATGGTAGTGTGTTTAATGTGTTTTATTTATTGATTGAATTTACTTTATAAGCATTATTATCGAAAAATATTAGCGTTCTGCACTTCTCCTACACATAAACTATAGGTGTGCCAAATTTTCTGCTCCTGCGTCCGCGCAATTTTCATAAAAAGGGGTGCAAAGTTCTGGCATCACGTATTAATATAGATATTTGCAGTAGCTTATGAACGGAATCACAACCGACAATTGAACTCGTTTACTATTGAACTTAGTGGTATAAAACTCGATTCTAAACATGATCAGTGAAATCAGCCCTTAATCTTCACACTTTATCAGTGTCTCGCTATTTTGCTATTTTATAGTTATCTAGTCTTTTGAGTGTAAAAAATGAAGTGGTTATTTATAGATAATCAAATCTGCGGATACATTACTAGTTGAAACTGAAGCCAAGCGTTTATTTTTCCGCGGATAAAACGATTATTTGTTGGAAATAAATATTCAATAAATTTATGTACAATAATAATACCTGACCTGGCGAAATTTGTAGGTAGGTGCCGCCTTACGGCCAATGTTAATAATCTCTCTATAAAGATGGATTTCAAGCAATCTAGATAGCAGCGTATCCGCCTGCCTATTCTATACTTAATTTCTTTATTATCCTGTCGACAGATATGTTATTGGCAAGTGATAACTTAAAAATGGATCAAAATATCAATCTTGGACAGAAAGTTTTGGATTAGGATTGATTAATAATATTGGCCGTTAATTTGATAACCTACCGATAGCAGTAATAACTTTCGGATTCAGTTATATTTTAAAACTTTAAAGCCATCCAGGAATCATTCAAAAAATAGACACAAAATTTTTAAAAAAATCTGTCAAGCCATTTAGGAGGACCAACTCCTGAACATTCTAGGACAAAGAGACAGAGACAGACATACATGTACAAAAGAAAATACGATAGATATATTAGGTTAACCACTTTTATTGAGGACAGTACCCAAAAAAAAATCCTTTCAAAATTTTTGTCCAATTATGAAATTCCAACAATTTCCTTAATATATGCCATAACGGAAACACTTGTCTTGATAGGAAATCCGCCTCCAATAGCCCTTCCAATTACAAGGCTCATCGAAGGAACCCTCAAAAGACCTTTTTCCTCAAGGAAAGGGACTTGTTTCCCATAAAAATCATAACCCGCCACATCACGTGTAAAGTGAACTCAACCGAATGTGCTCAGCGACCGGTAAAACAAGAGGATCCATTGTCAAGTCTTGTATCTAGAGACAAGAGCGAACAATCTAGAACACTCACCATGGTTTTGCTAAAATCAACCTTACAAGGTTACAATACAGTGCAAATCATTCGCAAAACAAAGGTGGTATTTGATAGACTATACAAATTTTGTAGCTGCGTTTTTGTTATTCAAATATATGCTTTATTGCTTATGGTTAAGGTCGTCCTCATACGCAAAAATAGTTTTGTTCAGTTCGTAGATAGGATGGTTAAGCACTCAATGCACCCTTTATCTTAGATTAAAAAGGGGAGAATCGACTTCACAGTCGCTAGGGTTGGTTAGGACAGGTGCTACCAACACTTGGTTTAGACAATGTAGGGAAAACAATAAAATTTTATAGAAGTGGGGTTAGCTTCATAGCATTTGGGGGAGTGCATTGTACTTGCGGTCTGAGGATTTGTGGAAAACTCTCAAAATTATGCTGCTTTGGAGGTTTTTGGAGTATTACACTGCAAAATAGCACGATTTTTCGTTAAGAAATGCGAAATGCTGCTGCTTATAACACTTAAAAAGACAATAGTGGTAATTTTGTTGCGCCCTCACCAAACTAATTTTAAGTTATCGCTGTCTTCTTTTAATGAAAGTAAGATAAAGAGACAAAACTACTTTAGTGCTGTTAGTTTAGTCTGCACACGATATTGCTACAAACGTTTAGATTATAACTCGGAAAACGTTGATTAAAAACATCACTATTAGACATATCCGGAGTTATCTGACATGCCTAACTTGTTCTTTCTCTTTTGTGTTTGTTACATTTAAAAAAGATAGCATGCATCTAAAATAAAAGTGTTCAAAGCTGGGACGGTGAAATGTTGGTGAAAGCAGTCAGAAACTCATTTTTTAAATTTCATTAATAAGCATTTAGTCTCGTAAGAAAGCCGGAATAGGTATGTCAGTTTATAATTTTGGTACGAAGGCTTTTTTGGTACATTAAAATTTTTATTTCATATAACATTTAATTTAAAATATGCTTTTCAAGACAGCAGTGGACGTCCTCCGGCTGATGATGATGATGATGACAAATTTTATTGTCAAGTAATGAACACAATAAAGACAGAATACCTTAATTATTTATTATTTAAGTTAATTTAATCGTACGTTGTCTGTGTCTAACATTTTATGTTACGAAAACATTCATTTGTACCGAAATAGTGTGCTATCATATTATATTGTTGTGTAAATATTTTACTATTTAAACAAATAATATTCAATATTTTTTTACCCGTGGGGTCTGGCAATTAGAAAATTTGCATTTTCAATTTTCTAATAAAGATAACGTTGCCCGGGATTGCATAGTGTGCCCGTTCGGCGATAGGCTTGCCACCTATCACATTGTGGGACTTAAGTGCCTTTAGCTAGTCGTGGGTCCCTGGTTGTGCCTCTGCCTGCTTCTTCGGGGATATGGACAGAAAGATACTTTTTTTTCTGAACTCTCGACTCGAACTCTTCCTAAATTCGCCTGCTTGTTTGCCTTCCAATATCATAAAAAAACTTTTCTAAAATATTATGATTCAGGGCTTTAGTCATGAAAACAGAGGCTGCACATTTTTTTCGAGCAATGTATGGCTTCGCCGACAGGTTTATGATATGAACCGGGGGCGTTAAAAAATACAGCGGTGAGTACCTAATATAAGGCATTCAAAGTTGACCTAAAATAAGACCGCCTCGTTGGTCGAGTAGCTAGCGTACACACCTAACTACTTCGACCAACCGCGAGGCTCGGGTTCGATTCCCGACGGGGCAGGCATTTGTGTAATTAACATTTAGATGTCTGCATTTCCGGGTCTGGGTGTTTATTAAATTTATTTAGGTATCTATTTAAGTATTTCTATGTATTAGTATCGTTGACTAACACCTATAACACAAGCATATAATTTGCTTACATTGGGGTCAGATTCAATTTGTGTGACTTGTTCAGGGGGAAAAAGCAAAAAAAATCTTTGAACCGTGTCCTAATTACTATACATTGATTTATGTCATTAAAATAAATTTGCTGACATTTAAAACTTTCTTTCCATAGACTTATTTGTCAACAAGATTTTTAAGAAACCGACCGGCGTAGCTCTTGACAGAGAAAATTAAAGCTTCTTTTGATAACCGATATCGTTTTCGAAACTCTGTGTAAGACAGACCCTCTACAAGTTGAAGGCTACACGGTTGCTTTTTCTCAGAGCCCTGAGGGTTAATCACTCATCTTGAGCCTGAGGAGCTTGTAACACATTATAAATAAATTAACTAGATGAAAATTATTATTTACAAAATGTATCAAAATGTAATATTATCTTTTATAGAACAGCTAAAAAAATTAAAATTCAAGATTCCACTTTCACTGATAAAAATATCAACTGAAAGAAATTAACAGTTTTGAACTATTGCGTTGATGTGTTCGATTGTTACAACGGCAATTTTTACGTAAAACGATCAAAACATTCGCATAATAGCTGAAATACTTCAACAAAATTATCACACTTACAAACAGTTTATAACCTTTAGAGTTTAGAGTTTTTCCCAAAACACTCACAATAAAGTTTGCGCTATTGACCACTAAAGGCGCTCTTTAAAACTCCATGCAAGTTTTGAGTTAAAACGTAAACTCGATAAAAAGGAGGAACTGTATGTGGCCAATACACTCAGTGCTCTGATCTAAAATTTGTAAGAAAAAGGGAGTATGTTGTTACCGCATATCACATTGTGGTTTTCGAAATTTAAAAATTATGTAAGTATATAGCGCGTTGCGTGACTCGTTATTTCTTTTAATTTTCGAACAATATCAATTGTGTAAATATTGTGTTCCATACATACATGTATATATAAATAATAGTACTTTTATGCTGATAAATAATTAGAGCAACGTGCATTTTTTTTAAACCATTCTGATATATCAAAAATGCACAACGTTAACATTCATGTTTTTACTTTTGCCGGCACACTTGGACTATTACTTAGTATTTATCTCTTTGTATCGGACTGCAACCCGTTGATTTCATTTTGGAAATAACTATACATTAGGTATTAGGACAATTACAAGAGAATGTATTCAATACCGTATGCTATTAGTAACGTGTGTGACATATTTTGTATGAAGATATCACTGTTCCCCGCATTCGCCTCTTACATTTTTCTTCTATACAGACCTGATAACAATGGTCTCAGTCCCCGTATCTTAGGATACATTTCAGAAAAGCCCACTGTGAGAGCAGCTCGTCAAAAGCAAAATATGTCGGTTTATTTCTAACTAGCACCGTGACCAAGACTAGTTTGTAGAGCTATGTGACGACGCGCCCTGATTCGTACCAAAGGGTTACTTGCTGCCATGGTCCATGACGCTTTGCTACTTATATAGCCTCAAAGCAACAGCATTCGCTTGCTAGTGACCCATTAGTTCAATTTTTTGATAACTTTACAAGAAAAGGTGTTAACAGTTAAAATAAAAAATAGCCTCTATCTGCTCTATCCTCTATCGCCTTCTTGGTCTAGCGGTTCAAGTGTTGGACTTGACTTCATAACTTCATAAGGTCCGGGATTCTAATCGCAGGTCTTGCAACAAAAAGAAAATGTGGTATTTCCAATATTCTAAAAAAAATGTTGCTCGGGATTGGATGTGTGCCCTGTTGGCAAAAGGCTTGCCACCTATCACATCGTGGGACTTAGTGTCTTCGGCTAGTCGTGGGTGCGCCGGTTGTGAGTCTGCCTACGGCCCACCCCTTCGGGGATATGGGCTTGAAGATACTAACTTACTTTAAAAAAAAATTTTAGATCACTTAACAAAACCAGCACTCATGTTTTTGTCTAGGATTTTACCAGAATCAGCCATAGCAATTTCCATGTGATTAATAGACATATAGATTAAGGGAAATAGTAGCAATAAAGCGGCGTAGCTCTTATTTTGATCCCAATCTTCAATAGCTTCTCAAGAATGAAAACTAAAAATACAACAATATTTTAAAAAACAACAGGTATTTTGTAAATGAAAGTCACCCAAAGAGTAAAACGAACCCTATTACTAGCCTCCGCTGTCTGTCTGTCTGTCTATCTATCTATCTACCTATCCATTTTTCTCAATATTAAAAACAGTAACAGGTAGATGCTTTAAATTTTCACAGAATATTTACTTGTACATTACCTTTCGAAATACATAAATAATAACAATAAAGTAAACGTTAAAGGGGTGCTCCCAAACAACAAACGTAATTTTTAATAGATAGATGATAGTACGGAACCCTTCGCACGCGAGACCGATTCGCAGTTGGCCGGTTTTTTTAATAATATGTAGAAAGACAAATAATCAGGGCAGCTGCCTGACTTTCGCTAGCTCGTAACAGAAAAAAACCTAAGCTTGTAGACATCGTGTATAATTTCACCAGATATAAACATAAAACTGGAGCACGACAATTACGAACACAGATATAACAAACAACAAAAACAATTACGGCGAACATTTGACAATTCATTACTTCATATATGATAAAACTAGAAACCCAACTGCGTGACAATTAGTGTTTCGAAGTTTCCAGAACTTTCGGAGAGACACTTGAAGTAAATACTAAACTTTAGAGAACAGTTCAGCAATCTAAAGTAGAGCATGAATTACATTTAAGAACGACTGTTGTAGGCTAGTTTAGCTATTCTATAGAGAGTGTAGTGTAATCATAATTCTTGTAATCTAATTTAGTTTAGATACTTCACAAAACTATGAAACTAATTCTTTGTCTTTCTTCAGGTTTTGGCCTTCACGTTAGTATTTTGCTGTTAGTCAAATAAAAATTTGTATCAAATTTTATATCAATTTTAATCAATTATTAGTCATAAGTAATGTCACTGGCCACTCAAGCTCATGTAATGAGATTTGGCGGCAACGAGGAAATACACGATACGCTAATTTCTTCATGATTATTTCTTTTGTGCACTTTCACTAAACAAAATTGCACAAAATGCCACCAAAATAAACTAATTTCACTCAATATCAACACGAAATTCAATAATTATGACAAACTTCCATCGTCTTTTCTCTCGATGGCGCCAAAAATTCAACAGTCAAGGCATAAGTCATTACGAAACTTTTATTTCTTTAGTTTTTGGCACTGTGTTAGCAAATTTTGCCATTAGTCAAGTTGAAATTTGCATTAAGTTACATGATTTGACAAAATCAAGCTTAAATTATTCAAAAATTTTATGTCTAATTTTTGAATAATTTAAGCTTGATTTTGTCAAAGTCGAATAAAGTCATGTATTGTACTCAATACCCTTCATTGAGTAAAGGAGGTGGCCTCAATACTCATGCTCATTTAATGAGATTTGGCAGCAAAAATAAATGATACACTAATTTCTTCATGATTAATTCTGTAGTGCACTTTCACTGAACAAAATTATACAAAATGCCACCACAATTCATTCATTTCATTCACTCTATACTCAATTCAATTAGTATGAAAACTACGACCACCGTTTGTCTCGATGGCGCCAAAACTCCAAATTAAAAGTACCTAGATTCAAGTTCTATAAGTATCACAGAGTAAGTAATAGGTGTTAGGTAATTACTAACGTACTTGAGATTCAATCTAAACTCTTGAACTGAAATAAAATCTTAAATTGAGGGAGTGTTACGCATACACAGAACTGACATTTTAAAAAATTATGATACGGATACATCTAATGTACCTATGTAGTTAGGTGTTTAAAGAGACATTATTTTTTTAACGTTGATCGTTTCAAAGATATACACAAAGTGGTAGATATACACAAAGTGAAAAATATAATGAGTATATAGTGTTGCGTGCTGAGAATGCGTTTGGGAAATAAGAGGATTCGTACCTACTGAAGTTTACTTAATTTTTTTTTCAGTTTTTAAAAACATCTTCACGCCCAATATAGCCACATAGTGTAATCCCCAATATAGACAGAAAAATAACCAGGGCACCCACGACTAGCCGAAGACACTAAGTCACACAATATGATATGTAGCAAGCCAATCGCATACCGGGCATCTGTCCAATCCCGGGCAACGTTATTTGTATTTAAAATAACCATTTTTTCTATTTTTATTTTGCTGTCCGACTCGGGGATTGCACCCCGGGACTTCATGAAATCAATCCTAACGCCGGGCCGCTAGATCACAGAGACGATAAAAGATGGGTTTTTCAATTCCATGTTAAAAACGAGACCAACCATTAGAATTAGATCGATTTCATGCAAATTGGAAATTTGAATCGGATTTGTCATTTTGGGTACTCTAGAAACTAGCCTTAACGGATGATTAACATTTAGTAACAACAATGAATCAGATAAAATCATCTATTGTTTATTATTAATTGAACTTTAACAATTCGCTAGTATTGTATTCAAGAGTACCTAACGTGACAGATCCGATTCCAGTTTCCAATATTGCATTAATCGAGATACAAGAGTAACCCTACTGTTCTGTTCGCCTCGTTGATCGAGATTCCAGGTATTAGTAGACGTGTACATTACGCTCCTGATGCCACCGATTCACTGCGGGCCTCAGGTTCGAATCCCGAACATGTTCACTAAATGTGAATGTGATGAAATGTAATTCAAATGTATGTATTTTCGGGTCTGGGTGTTTACAATTTTTTCCTGTATCTGTTTATGTTTTTATTCAATGCAAGCATATATCTAACTTGCTTATTTTGTCCTAGGAATACATTTACTATTTACTTAAAAAAATATATCTTCACGCCCATATCCCCCAAGAGGTTGGCAGATGCACTACCAGGGCACCCACGACTAGCCGATGACACTAAGTCCAACAATGTGATAGGTGGCAAGCCTATCGCCAACCGGGCACATGTCCAATCCCAAGCAACATTTTTTCGCCTGTATGGTCTAGCGGTTCAGGTGTTGGACTTGACTGCATGAGGTCCCGAGTTCGATCCCGGGTCGGGCAACAAAAAGAAAATTTGGGTTTTTCAATTTTATAATAAAAAAATGTTACTATTTACTTATTATTGTTATTAGTTCTTATTGATAATGTTAGGGTTTTTATAAAGTATTTATACAGACATTTTAATTTTTGTTCAAATGTTCATCATATTATGCCAGCGCTAGGAATCGAACCTAGTCTAAGGTTTAGCTAGTACTCTCACTAGTTCGGATCAAAGCATTAGTAGTAGAATAAAGAGCGAAAATCTTATCATTTGAATGAAGAGGTAAGTTTTAATACGAACGCATTAAAAAGCGACAAAGTAAACAAATTGAAATGGACATAATATGTAGTTAGCATTCCATAAGAGAAAACAATTTTCCTTTAAACATAATTTAGCAGTATTCAACCCTCTAGAGAAGCAAAAATTAAATAATTGTAAACTTCATTCCCCAACAATTTCTTTTAGAAGTGGTCCAAGATGGTAGAAGTTTTTTAAAGTTTTATAAAGCTAAGCAAGAATTAAAGGGAGTGAAAATATTTACGGTATTTACTACTTTACTAGAATGTTGAATGGTACAACAATTGCGTGAAAATGTTTTTAAATATCTTTATTCTAATACTCATCTACCACGAGAGTACACAAACAATATCTTATTCTTCGGAAATACGTGCCTTATATAAATTCAAGTGCTGTTATTTAAACAACCTTTAAGCGATTCAAAACTTTCGTCTTATTTTCAAGGGGTGAGACGCTTCCTTTTGTAGCATGGTATAAAGTTCTAAACATTATAAAGGGTCAATTCTTCTACTCACAAATTACTGTCAAAATCAATCCTCTTAAAATTTTCATTTTTAAAATATTGCTACTTTTCGACAATATTTCTTGCGTTTGTTTTTAAAAGAATGCAAAATTCAGACCCGAAAAAGTTTAAATGTCTTACTTGTAGCTAAGTACGACTTTTTTGTATTGTTTTAAGGCAAATACACAGACTGATTTTGTGATGGTAAAAGTACATTTAGCACAGAAATACTACTTGTAATAATAGTTATTTTTACATGGGTATCTTTACCAGTATCCCTAATCTTATACTTAAGACTATTGTGATCATTAAGGCTAAGACAAAAGAAATAGGTAAAATGACGTAGTGTTAGACGACGTCGTGTAACAATTTAATGAGATGTTTAGTAGGTATGTAAGTATGTAGTTAGCCATCTGGGGTTACGAATTATACCTGACTACCTGGGATCAGTTTTTATTAGTCGTCTCTTCTAATAGTATGCGTCCTGTTTCATGCTTCGCTACGTATAAAACTTCATGAATGACATAACTCAACAAAACAAAAAAAGAAAAAACTACTGGAAGAAGGTTTAATTTTATAAAAAAATACCCACTAACAAAACGATCCGCCACTTATTAAATTAATTTGTTACAAAAAATATGACAAATAAAGAACCGCTAGACCGATTTTATGGAAACTTCACATGAACAAATAGTCCGAATAAAGCATAAACAGTTGGTTTGGATAAGTGAGCCCATATAGGTAAATTACAACGAAAAGTGGCATAGATTTTTATATATAGATTTTCAAAACGCTTTCGCTTGAAGCTTGTTCCACCGCGGTCTGTTAAAAACAATCTGTTACTGTAAGTCAGATTTATGCAGTTCTGTTTCAGCGAGGTCGCCAGAATAACTTCTGGAGCGGTGGAAAAGTTTCTGCTTTTTTCTTACATGCAAATTACCTCGACCGACGTCCACCGTGAAAGTTACTTCGAGTTTGTTCGAGTAAATAAGCCTGAACAATTGAAGCGGTCCTTTTTGTTTCTCTACATTTTATTTCCTTTATCTAAAAGATTTACTACATGGTTTATTATTCTAGCAATTGAAAACTGGGTTTTTCAAGTAAGTAGACGCAACTTATATGTACTTTTTGCGACAGTAGGTGAATTAAACAATATTGGATCATTCCATTAAACTTACCTACTTATATTGAAATAAAATACCTTCACGCTCACATCCCCTTAGAATTAGGCAGACGTACCTACAATTATTCTTGGACTAGCTGAAGATAATCACAATATGATAGGTGGCACATCCAATCTCGGACAACGTTGTTTATGTTAGTACATTTTAAAATACCACTTTTCCTTTTTGCTGCCCGACCTGGAGATTGAACCCCGGACTTCAGCGAAAACTGTGAAAAAGCAACAGACAGATTTTCGCATATATAACATAAAAAGCTTCCGTTGCCAGGCATTGCACACGTATGATTTTTTTATAAATTGTTACCTATATGTATGTATTCTTATGTGCAAACTATATTCTTTTAAAATGTTATCTATATCCACGCAGTAGTTTGTGCGTGAAACAGTAACAGACATCCCTCCATACTTACAATTTTTCGAATTTACGAGATATATTACCAGATTATGTACCTACCAGAGAAAACTTTACCTAAAAACTAAAACAAGTTAATAAAAGTCCATCCTAATCATGACTCCTCACAATTTCGCTTAACTGTAGCGATTTCACACAATCTCTGAGTCGCACAACGCCACGAGGACTTTTATTTTATCCGTTAATTTCTTCATTATTATCAGTATGGAAACGCGTCATAAATATTATACAAAGTACACGTTAATGCGTCGGAAGGTAAGTAATCTCTCTGTAGGAAATGACAGTCGCAGGTGTGCTCCGACGGCAACTGCTAATAGCTTTTAGACAGCACGGTGTAGTATCGTTTTAGCTGGGAAAAATGTTACTTATCGACATCGATAAAAACAAATAAAATTTAAAGTAACCAGAAGTTAGTGAGTAGTGTCGCAAGCTTTATGAGGAAGTTTCCTAGCAACCGTGTTTTTCAACACTTGAAATAACAAGTGCCAACACTGCACAATGACAACAACACTTATACAAAAATAAAAAATCCTTTTTTGTATAAAGTATCGTATGTACCTATAAGTAAGTGTTTTTTTATTTTTGTATTAGTATAGGCACCCCTCAAATGTGAACTTGTTGTTTGCGCTTTTATAACTTAGATACTAGTTGATTGGAATACTTGTAACAGGCAAACAGTTAATAAATATAATAATTAATTTTAAGGTTTCTTATAAATACACATAAATAAGCTTCAATGTAATTTGAAAAAGCAAAAAGTACCACAGGACTTTTAAATTACTATTAAATACGAGATTGCTTAAACAATTCTGTATATTAACTGTATTTATTTTCCGTACAGTTGTTTAATTATAAGTTTGGTCGGCAATAAAACTGGTATTCTTCTGATATCAGCACCAATCTATATCTATATATATAAAAGAAAGTCATGTAAGTCACACTATTTAGAACTCAAGAGCGGCTGAAACGACTTTGCTGAAAATTAATAGGAGGTAGCTTAGAGTCAGAAGACGAATATAGGATATTTTTATTCCAATACACTGTGAGAAAATTAGGAAAAAACAACCCTCAATAATTTTCCATACCCACAGAACGCGTGGAACAAAGTTCGCCGAAGCAGCTAGTACGAAATAAAAACCATATGAATCACATAACATTTAATTAATTTAATCTTTAATATATGTTCGTGAATAACAAATGTCAGTATACAACTGTGAATGTTGTATTTACACAAACACTAATTAATTAACCACTAAATGATACAGTTTGTATTCCGTACCCGCATATCATGATTTACTAACTAATTAAAGAGCAGAGTTTATGATATTTAATTTTATTTTAGCAGTATAGTATCTTCAGGCCATATCCCCGAAGAGGTAGGCAGAGGCACAACTAAGGCACCCACAACTAGCCGAAGATACTAAGTCCCACAATGTGATAGGTGGCAAGCCTATCGCCAACCGGGCACACATCCAATCCCGAGCAACGTTTTTTTAAATAAGAAAACTGGAAAAACTCAATTTTCTTTTTGTTGCCTTACCCGGGATTAGAACCTGGGATCTCATGCAGTCAAGTCCAACAACTAAACCACTAGTCTACAGGGGCAAATATCATCTATATGTATATTTCACCTGTAACATCTATGGTGTCTATTGGCCACATTTATCTCTTACCATCAGGAGAGCCGTGTGCTTCGCTGACCTCTTACATAAAAAACATGAACGTAAAATAAAATTGCAGAAGAGTAAATTCTGCATCAATAATAATAGATGTCAAAAAATACAGCTATAGGCCTACTGTTGAATCTCGATTTCGTGCAAATTGAAAATTGGATTCGGATTTGTCATTTTAGGTTCTCTTAAATTCACAACTGGCGAATTATATAGATTTAATACAGATAAACAAAAAAATAATTCATCAGATTCGTAGTATTTTTTTTGGACTAAATGTTAATAATCTGCTAGTTTAGAGTAGCTGTAAGAGTACCTATATGACATATCACATTCCAATTTCCCATTTGCATGAAATCGAGGTTCGTTCAAGAGTATCCCGAATGGATGGCTCTGGGTAGCAGAATTTAAGTCAAAAGGCAGTGTTTTGAATTTTCTTCTGTTTAAATATCTGCCTGTTTCACGGTTGAAATTCAAGCTGAAGTTACTTGCTAGATCTTTGGCTGGCGAGTCGGTATACTCGTAATATTATTAAGAAGGTGAAAGGCTACAGCTTGCTCCGTATACTTAAGGTACTTAATTATATAAATATATTAGTTTTATTCACAGATAATGTTCTAAATTTTCTTTGTAATTTTTAAATTTTATAGTTTATAAATTACAAACAACTATTAGTATAAATTATCCAGAATGTGTAGTACCTATTCGAACATGTACATCATCTTAAGCTTTTGAACATAATTTTAAG
>NJDD01000084.1:24672-36977 GCA_002245505.1 Calephelis nemesis | reverse complement strand
TAACACCTAACTGCCTATGTTTCCCGCCGTTTTGCTTTGCTCGCGTACCTAGGTAGGTACCTATTGACATTATTTAGCTGTTCCGGGGGAACTCGTTCTCCAAGTTCATGTTCTTCAAAATCTTATCTATTTCTATGCAAAATTTCATTGAAATAGTTCTGACAGTCTTTTTTATGTGAAAATTAAAAATATAACATACCTACCTACTTATTACACATTTACATCAACTTCTGCATTTAGGTAGGTATAAGTTTAGGTAGATCTGTACGTCGGTACAGATAGACGATGACATCTGTAGAGCTAGGTGTATGTCAGAGTTTTCCAGCGACTTGCCTGGATTGGTACACGGCCTNNNNTTACCTTTTCCTGCCGCCGTAACATCAGTGCTTACCGTGGAAGTGTTCCGATTCCGGTAAACTTACTTTTGCTCGAGACCTAACATGCTGGCCTCAGGTTGGCAACGCACCATTATCACCTTTGGTGTCTCTAGGCGGCGTTAATAATTTCTTACCATTAAGAAATCCGCCTTGTTTGCAATCCAATAACATTAAAATTAAAAAATAATAATAAAGTATCTTCACGCCTACATCCCCGAAGATGTAGGCAGAGTCACAACCAGGGATCCCTCGACTAGCCGAAGACTCTAAGTCCCACATGTGATAGGATGCAAGCCTAACCAAGCACATATCCAATCCCGAGCAACGTTTTTTTTAACTAGAAAATTGGAAAACATCAACTTTATTTTTGTTGCCTGACCCGGTATTCGAACCCCGGAGCTCATGCAGCCAAGTTCAACAACTGAACCGCTAGACCACAGAATAATACATTGTAAGTTACAAAAACTGTAAAATGTCACAAGTACCAAAAAAAGTAAAACGAGAAGCGATTTTTGCACGCCCAATAACAATATGGTATTAAAATAACATTAGGTACCTACTGTAAATACCTATTCCGCATCTTTGACAAAAATTTCAAAGCATTTGATATCCATTAAAAAATCCATGCAGGAAATATAAAGCATCAAGCATTTTTAAAGAAACAACCCTTGAATGATGTCGCTCCTCTAAACTGTAGTACATCAATGGAGACGAGAGATGTAACCTAGATAGCACTTTGTGGATCTTTCGAGGTTAGCCGTAAGCGAGTTTTGAGTTAAGGGTTTTGTCAAGATGCAGATTTTAAAAGCTTCGCCGCTTTAATATTTTGTTGGTCGAAAATTCTCTCTTGAAAAGATTATAGTTAAAAGTTGAAAAATCAAACTTGCTCAAATCACTAACAATTAAATACGTGATGACCGAAGTTAGGGTTGCCAGGTCGCCAAACCTAAAAGCCGGACAGTCCAGCCAGTTTGGCCGGATATTGGGTAGAAAAGTCGGACACTCTATATTATTGAGGATTTTGTCTCAGCGTTAGGTACCTACCTACAACAAAAAATATGTATGTAAAACCAAGCTTTTTTGATTATTTTCATAAAACTTTTGAAATCTAGAAATTAAAAATAAAATCGAATGCCAAATCAGTGTTAGTTACTTTATTATTAATCAGTTACCATTAAATTATAGATACATGGCGCCTATCGGCATGCGTGAGCGACCGATTTTCGACTCTCGTCGTTTGCGCTCGGCGCTTGGTCGTTCATGAAATGTAACCGAAGTGATAATCTTTCTAAAATGCAATACCTGCAAGTTCTTTGAACCTCGACAGACGCCCATAGCCAACTTCGTCGTAGGCGCTATAGCCTTTTTATATATGAGAGGTCAGCGAACAAGCACAAGATTCTCCTGATGGTAAGAGACAACCGTTATGTTCCTACTCGGACAAGCTGCTGAACCACACTCACTACCAGTAGTATTGTTGCCAATTACTCATATTTAAACCTGTGCTTGTCTCTTACGAGTTGTCTGGAACATAGACAGATGGTCTGTTCTACTCAGCGGTCTCGGACCGCTTTAAATATGAAACATCTTCACATCAAGTCCTTGTAGGAAAGGCATTTGGTATATGATAACTATATATTTTATGGTATTGATAGTACCAAAGGTGGTAATGGTGCGTTGCCAACTTGAGGTCGAGATGTTAGATCTCAAGAGCAAGAGAAGGTTAATGGCTACCTTATCCTCCAAACCGGGACACGTCAATGGCAAGCACTGACGTTCGGCGACAAGGCGGTGGTACAAATTCGGGCGTGTCGCTGCGAAACTCTACCACCTAGTCACACGGTATCACGTATAGGTAGTATCACAGTGACGGTAAGCTTGTGCTCGCCTTCTACAAACTGCCTGTCAGGAAGGCAGATAGTCAGGTTCTTTAAAGGAGTCCGGACAAGCACGGGGATAAATGTTATGATTTTTTTTTAATTAAAAAATCTAGTCCGTATGCAACTATTAACTAAATATCAAGAGTTCACTAAACTAACTAAAGCTAAGTTAACTAAAGCTAATAAACAAAAATTTAAAACATACAGCTTGTCCAAGCTTTGCACGAGTAGAAAAAGTTTATGTTTAACAAATACGTCATTTGACGCAAATAACATTTTAAACATTGGCAGCATTATTTTCAATTCTACTAAAAAAAACACACCACATGTGGCGCTTGTTAAAAGTTAAAATAGTTTTAGGCGACATAATACATTTTTATATTAGAACTGAGATAATCATAATAGCTTCTGTAGTTTTAATTAATATTCATTATTTTTTATACTAGCGATCTCGACGTCTGTGTCAGTTAAACCGTTTTAACCGTTTCTTGTTATTTTGAAAAGGGCATTAGATAGATTATTTCTTTCTGAATCCAACAATACCAATAACTCATTCTTGAAAAAAAATCAGTTAAACCATTCTCAAACTCGACCCTTCAATTAATCTCTTTGTTAAAAATCCCTTTCGCTACAATAGGATTGATGATTGTAATTGAAAATGTTCCTTTAAGGCTTTAAAACTTA
Organism: Calephelis nemesis; assembly: GCA_002245505.1. Taxonomy (NCBI): domain Eukaryota; kingdom Metazoa; phylum Arthropoda; class Insecta; order Lepidoptera; family Riodinidae; genus Calephelis; species Calephelis nemesis. Next base: position 34,036 of record NJDD01000084.1, on the reverse strand, counting down.
ATATGGCAAAACACTCTCGGTATATAGAAAAGATCTGCGTTTTTTTTAAATTCAGTAAAGTAATCCTTTTTGTGTTGAAAAGTAATAGCAATTACCCATTTAAGTATAAAGACCACCGTGCCTTTCAGTTTTAAATAGTTCTTACAAGAAGCGCCAGAGGTTTATTGTGTCTTCAAGGTCTTCAAATTTGAAGTATGATTCTGGAAGAACGTCAAAATTGGTGCTTAACACCATTCAAACCGATTTCCAATAAACATTTGTTTTAAAACTTAAAAAATGACGTAATCATATATAGCAAAAATATAAAATTTTATTTTAGTTCAAATAAAATAAATCTGTGATTAAGGAAAAACTCGCGTCGTCGAACACTGATTTTCTATGATAAAATTTATGAAATGTAAAAGTTATTAGGGCCGTGTTTGTAACATTTTTATGGTATTAAATAGCGAAAAAAATGAAATGAAAAGAAAGCGTTAGTGTAAAAATGAAAAGGTTATGCTTGGTTAGTACGGTTATGTGGAAAGAATGGCAGTTAAAGATTGACAAAATAAATACGTACAATGCTAATGTTGGCGTGGAGATGCCCGAGGAAGCCTAGATTAACAGTTCATAACCAAAAACAAACCAATATCCTAAGGTGGTGTCGAGTCTCCGAAACCGTGTTTGTATGAAAAAAATTGTGTGTGTACTTATGTACACGCGTTAGAAGTTATACTTCTTCAGCGTAATAAGTTAAAAATCTTTTTAAAAATTTTATCTTTTGCCTTATTTTACATTTGTAGACAAAATGACACTAACCATAGAAATAAAGAAATATTGTAAATACAGTTGTCAGTTTTTACGCAAACATACGTAGATAAACGTCCTTACTTTTACTTTGTTGGTACCTTTTTTTGAAAAACTAAAGTGTTATCTATAGCTAACTTCATCATGTCGGTTTTTCGTGACGGTGTGCGCGCGCATCGTAAAAATTTACCCTGATCATTTTTTCCTAACGCGCCAAAAGAAGTATAACTTCAAAAATATGGAGGAAGGCCGGCAAGGACCGTAACATTTGATACTTGATACTCCCTGTGCCTTCTCCGCAATGGAATTGGCGTGAAGATATCCGCGAAGGTTCCCATGATATTTAGCTTGCCATATTTTATACTGAAATACACAGGAAAAACTGAGTAAAGCGCGGAAAGCGTCAAACAGAGCTTCCGTTTGCCGGGCGGTTTCCTGTTCCTTCACTTTTTAACTTTTCGTATCTGTATTTTACTTTTTACTGAGAGGGAATATTGACAGCTGACTCTGGAAGCTATTTTAGAACTATCGCCGATTGATTTAGACTTTAACTGTGATCATATACCAGTTTGAAAACCGATCAATACTTGCCGGAATCGAGAGAAAACATGAACACAGCTTTTTTTATTGTTTTTGAATTCTGTCTACAGTAAAGCAAAAGAAATATCTGACGCTCTAACAAAACTTTAAAAGTATAGTACTGTGGTCAAAAATTTCGCTTGCTTTCTGTATTTATTGAGCATAATTCATAATTTAAACGAATAAAAACTGCAAAAACCGGCTTTATTATTTTACTTTATTAGGTACTTCATTAGTATATCATCTACATAAGCAATACATAGTTTACCTTGGTTTTATATTGGTTCAGAAAAAGTTGAGAAATTGATAAACAAATTGAGAAATTCACAATCAATAGGAATAGGACTGATAAAATCCTTTAATTTTGAAGTCATTAAATTATTTTGGTAGCACGAGTAATATCAGATCCAGACTTTTTGGAAATGAGACTACCTCGGAAGTGAGCTTTTTCAAAACAAAGTTAAATTAAAAGGACTGAGAAGTTGATAAACATTCATAAAAAAACAGGAATCAAACATATGACTTCTTATTTTGAAGTCATTAGTCAATTTTGGTAGCTGTTTGTATTACTTAGTTATGCAATAATTTGGTTGTCGCCCCTGTGATCTAGTAGGCCAGTTGTGTGAACTTGACTTCATGGGGTCCCGGGTTCAATTTCCGGGTCGGGCAACAAAAAAAAATGTGGTTTTTCCAATTTTCTAATAGAAAAAAATGTTGCTTGAGATTGAATGTGTGCCCGGTTGCCGTTGCTACCTATCACATTGTAGGACTTAGTGTCCTCGGCTTGTGGGTGCCGTGATCATGCCTCTACCAACCTTTTAGGGGATATGGGCTTGAAGATACTTACTTATTAGGCTTAGAGTGCTCAATAAAAGTGTTGATGAATAAATTAGTGTATCGTTTGTTTTCGCGATACCGACAAATACTCCATGAGCTTAATGGTGCTGCTACTTTACCTTCAGATTGTGTATAACTGTCTAATATTCGAGTGTGTCGTCATAACGACTATCTTAATTTTATCTACTAGTTACTAGCCGATTTTTATCGCAGATAGGCGCAGCCAGGCGACTTTGTTTAATATTAAGTAATTATTAAAATAATAATAAAAAACAAATCTCCTTGAGTGACACGGAGATGAAAAGTTGGTATCATAAAAAAAAGTATCTTTACGCCTATATCCCCATAGAGGTAGGCAGAGGTACAACCAGGGTACCCATGACTAGCCGAAGATACTAAGTCCCACAATGTGATAGGTGGCAAGCCTATCGCCAACCAGGCACATATCCAATCCCGAGCAACATTTTTTCTATTAGAAAATTGGAAAATCCATTTTTTTTCTTTTTGTTGCCCGACCCGGGATTCGAACACAAGACCTCATACAGTCAAGTCCAACAGCTGAACCGCTAGACCACAGAGGGAGAGTTGGTATCATTATTTTACAAAACTGTATGGACTATGGATAAGAATATTCTTAGCGCTACTGACGCAAAACTTTGCGATATTTGGCAGTAGGGACTTACTTTTGGTGTAACGATAGATAGTACAAGTTATTAATTGCGTTAATTTTGACCGTTGACAGTTTTCGAATTCAGTCGATAACTATGTCGAAACTGCAACCCCCGGTGAACTACATAATCGCGTGACAAAGAGCTACTAACAGTTTATATAAAAAAAAGTATTGTCAATCCCATTTTCCATCCAATCCAATCCAAGGGTTTCTTCGCAGGTTTCTTTTCACAAGTACCTTCTTCCAACACAACCAACCAAACCTTCTTTCTCTTCTCTTCATCAACACAACCAAAAAAACTTTGCAGAATTCGTCCATCCAATTCAGGCGTGATGCGGTGATCACATGAAATGGGGATTCATTTTCATATAATATACAGATTAAATATGTGAATTGTGTGTTTATATCTTCTGTTTTCACGTCAAAATGGTTGAACACAAAAATTTCATGTAATTACAAAAATTTAAATGTTAAATACGAAGTGTGTACTAATATTATAGATGCAAATTTGTGTTCATTGGGTTGTTATAGTTGTGATTTGGTCTCTTATTTTTTGCGTATATTCTCGTTTTATTATCACTTAAACATAAAAGCCCAGGTTCCGCTTTTTCTGTTCTTACTTTTTCTCTTCTCTCTGTTTTTGCATTCCTAAGTAATATTATGTGGGCCTCTTAAATAAGCTCAGAGTCGCTCAGCGTACTATGGAGAGAGCTATGCTCGGTGTTTCTCTGCGAGATATGATCCGTCATTCGGTGATCCGCAAGATAACGAGAGTAACCGACATAGTCCAGAAAGTCAGCAAGCTGAAGTGGCAATGGGTAGGCCACATTGCTCGCAGTACCGACAACAGAGAAGAAAGGTTCTCGAGTGGCGGCCCCACACCGGAGGACGTAGTGTTGGACGACCTCCCACCCGGTGGACTGATGATCTGGTCAAAGTCGCGAGGAGTCGCTGGTTACAAGCGGCTAGTGACCTATGTCCAGCAGTGGACGTCATCTGGCTGATGATGATGATGATGAAGTAAAAGTAAAGTTTCTTCACGCCCATATCTCCGAAGACGTAGGCAGAAGCGCAACCAGGGCACCCACGACTAGCCGAAGACACTAAGTCCCATAATGTAATAGGTGGCAAGCCTATCGCCAACTGGGCACACATTTCCAATCCCGACCAACATTTTTTTTATTAGAAAATTGGAAAAATCCAATTTTCTTTTTGTTGGCCGACCCGGAATTCGAACCCGAGACCTTATGCAGTCAAGTCCAACACTCGGACCGCTAGACCACAGAGGCGATGATGACGATGAAGTAGGTAATATTAATTTTTAATATTAAAAAGCTGCACAAATCTTCTTCCACGCTGTCTTCTCAGCATCGTTTGGTCCAAATCGGGTAAATAAAATTGAGTGGTGCGTTGTATTAATAAAACTAGGATCTTAAGCCTCTAGTTTAAGTAAGTTTACCAGTTACAATATCCTCCAAACACGAACACACCAATATCAAGCAACGAATTTATGGTACAAAAAGGTTTTAGTGTCAAGTGATGCTTAACTGGTATAGGTATCTAATTAACACAAAATAACCCTTTCAAACTCATTGTCGAAAATTACTAACGAAATGGAGAAAATAATTATAACCAAGCGATCGTAAATAACGTTTTAATATTCCGTTTTATTGAGGCAAACTCGCAGAAGTTGTAGAACAAAAGCCGTAATGTAAGTATAACTTTTGTTTCCAAGCCAAATTAACATTTGCTACGTACTGTGGATAATCAAAATTCTAAGACAATAGGTTCTATTGTTGGCCGTCTTGAAATTTTGTTTAATACCTATTACGCTTTTGTATCCAACAAAAGTTAACTTAAGTTTGATTATTTTCTAGTACGTAGGTAGGTACTTTATTAAATTGTATTGCTTTTAGGAAGCCGCTTGGGAACCCTTTTGTTCTCGAACTCAAGATATTTAGAATTTCTTGTAAGCCATTTATTTTAACGTTATATAATTACATTTCGTAAGTTTTTAGAAGGAATAAAAAAACATCTAGGGATCAGAGCATAGAAAAGAATACAAAGAAAATCGTTAAGGATCTAATAACAACTTTATTCATCAAAATTTCATAAGTCGTTATCAGAAGAGGGATCATGCTTTTAAAAAAAAGGCTTCACGCCTATATCCCTAAAGGGGAAGGCAGGTGCACAACCAGGGCACCCACGACTAGCCGAAGACTTTAATTCCCACAATGTGACAGGTGGCAAGCCTATCGCCAACCGGGCACATATCCAATCCCGAACAACGTGTTTTTTTGTTACAAAATTGGAAAAACCAATTTTCTTTTTGTTGTCTGATCCGGGATTCGAAACCGGGACCTCATGCAGTCAAGTCCAAAACCTGAACCGCTAGATCACAGAGGCGACAATGCTTTTATGAAATTTGAAAGCAAGTAACGATGCTAATTGCTTGATGTTAAGAAATATTCGACGCCTTAATTAGGATGAATTGTCAATCTATAGCTGAGCTTTAGTTTGGTTTACTGGCTATTCTTCCTTCAAAATCAGATTTTAACAAACGTTAACTCTGAGTCAACGAGCCTCTCTTCAACGTCGTAACGAAGCTTAGATATAATTTTCGTATGTGAAAATAATTAGTGAGGTGGCAAGTGATAGGGTTCCACCGGAAGAGATAAATAACTTCAAATTGTGAGCATGACTGCAGCCAACATTTGGTCTAAAATAATCCTTTTCATAATTTAAACCTGCAATAAGCTGAACGTAATTAAATGACCACGTCGGGATTTTATAGTTTCTTCTTTCAAAAGACATCTTATGATTGGTCTGGTAACATAAAATTGTAACTGAACATGCCACTAGTGGTTTTAAGTCATATTTTAAGTGCGTACAAATTTTCACCCATACGACGCCATAATTGTCGTTAATGCCGCGAAAGTTTTTTTGAAAATCACTAGACTGATCATGGTGAAAATAGTATGAGGTCACCTCGGAATCATGTTCTGCCTTTCCAGAAAAAGAGCCATCAAATTTTGTTTGCCGAAAAATTAGGTGACGAACACACAAAAAAAATGTGTCCCTGTTTGAGATTGACAACATTTTTATCCTTCCCTGTAAACTTTCTTTCAGACGTGCACTGAATGTTAATTACATCAAGATATTTATAAAATTGCGAAACTGAAACCCTACTCCAAGGGCATTTTATTATAAACAAATACGGTGGTTTTCCAACTAATACGATATAGGGATCTAAAAACGTGCGTTCTTACTTTTAATTCGTCAAGGTTCTCCACACGTTCGGGATTCCGTTCTAAAATATGTATACGAAATTTCGCCCATATAAATCCACTCTAATTCCGTACGACAAAAAATACTGTTTTGTGTGGTATATCCAAAGATTTGCTTGAATTAGCTGCGCTAAAACATTCTTTTGATTTTTTCGTATGGAATGATTGCGAACGTGTATGATAAGATAAACCACTGCTGCAGACGTACAGAATCATACATGATCAAGGGTCTTACAATCGTCTTCCTGAACTTAGGCTCCCTATAATTCTTTTACGGAATCCCGTTTCGAAATTCAAAATCTAAGTTCAAAAATGGTTCAAAATGACAAACAATCTACAAATCCACTCAAATTCCGTACAGAAAAAATACTGATGTGTGTGGCAAGTCTTTAAATTTGTTTGTTTTTGTTGTCTACATTTTTTTAAACAGAAATTCAGAAACAAATTTCCGAATGTATGTATAAGAATGCGTCTACATCCCCTTTTTTTCTGGGTGGCTTGAAAGCACCCTCTATCCAATGACACTAACATTGTGACATTAGCACGACAGCATCAGATATTTCCTTTCCTCCGGTACTCTATTCCATAGATTGGAAAAAGTTCGTAGGACAGTGGGACAGTAGACATAATAATGTCTACTGTCCCACTGTCCTACGAACTTTCGAACTTAATATTTTTTAGGTATCCTAAACAGTGTTTAACGTCGCTAAAGGACTTTTTACTTTAAAGTGCAAAGATGTATCCTTGCAGGTTTTCGAACCATCGCTTGAATCTATGGTGTCATGCCGCGGTTGTCACCATCAGGAGAGTATTACTACATAAGATTGATGACGCATGTAAAAGCTAGCTTACATGACTGCTAATGATGTCGTCGTTTTATTTAGTGACTTGCAACTTTTCAAGGCAGTGCCATTCTCAGTTATAATGCAGCTGATGTTCCATATTGTACCTCTGTGGTCTAACGGTTCAGTTATTGGACTTGACTGCATGAGGTCCTGGTTTTGTTTCCCGGGTCGGGCAGCAAAAATAAAATTTGTTTTTTCTAATTAAAAAATGTTGCTCGGGATTGTATATGTGCCCGATTGGAAATAGGCTTGCAATCTATCACATTGTGGGACTTAGTGTCTTCGGCTAGTCGAGGGTGCCCTGGTTGAGAAGATATTTTTTTTTTACTACTATACACTTGAAGCTTGACATTACTTGTATTATAAATGTAAATGTTGCTCGCGGCTAAGCCAGCGTATTGTGATTAAGACATCGAGGTAAAGCTTTTATACCTCTTTCTTTCCAAAGAATTGCTCCAGGTCCCCTGTATAGAATACCTGCTTTTCTGTCATCAGTGGTAGAGTGCTGTGCAGCAACCCACCGGGTAGTGTCAACCGCCACACCTATTCCTCTATTATAATGACTTTATCTTCCGGTCCATTTGGTTCAGCAGCCGTTAAACTTGCATAATCTAATTTATCTCAGGTGCCTATAGCCCAATGCTGTATTTTACTCTCAATGGAGTCGTGTCTTTCTTCAATGTCTTATTTAGCAAGCTTAAGCATAGCAGCAGAAGAAAAACCTCCAATTAAACATATACGCGTTCCGCCAAAGTGTGTGTTGCTCCAAGAAAGCGATATGTGCGCAGTGGCGTAGCTACCGGTGTTCGTGGCTGCCATACATTGGGGTCCCAAGCTCAGTCGGCCCTCGATCACGAAATAAACAAATTATAGCTACCCGATACAAGGGCCGCCATTTTGCATTACGGCCTTTAGTTACCTAGCTAAGCCAATGTCTGGGCGGATTATTGCTCTGATACGTTCCATTGTTATAGGAATGTTCGATCCTTAAAGAGACCTGTGTTGGTCCGGGCTCCTTTGCAGAATAGAATATCTGCCTTCCTGCCAGGCAGCTCGTAAAAGGTGAGCATGGGTTTACTGTCACGAACACCGGGACATCTTACTAGGTGCTAAGAGTTTCGCAGCGACTCGCCCGGATTGGTACCACCGTCTTACCTATTCCTGCTGCCATAACGTCAATGCTTGTCGTTGATGTGTTCCGGCTTTAAGGGTAAGGTAGCTGTTAAACTTACTTTTGCCCAAAGCCTAACATCCCGGCCTCAAGTTGGCGATGCATTATTACCACCTTTGGTTTCTTTAGGCAGCGTGAATTTCTTATCATCAGGATATCCATCTGTTGTTTGCCTTCCAACACCATAAAAGAAACGTTTACTGGACTGGTAGGTGGCATTAATTTATATATTCCTGCCGCCATTGCGTTAATGCTCGCCATTGTTGCCGGTACAAACATACAAAAAATTTAAAAAAACATACAGTCGAATTGAGACCCTCCTCCTTTTTTGGAGTCAAATAAAAAGCATTCAACATTTTTCAAGGTCTAATCTTTCTAACCTAAAATTCGTTAAAATCGGTTTAGCCATTTTGACATGACAATGGAATATACATTTAAACATACATAAAGAAATGTTAGTTACACTAGTTATAACTCAAAAACGAATTAACTGATTTAGCTGAAATTTATGGGCAGTTAGCTAAAAGCCAGAAGAAGGACATAAATACTTTTTATCCTGTTCGATGTTAAAAAAGTAGGAAAAATAAATTTTAATTTTTCTCATAGAAACTGAACGGGTGTAACGAAGTTCGCCGGACAGGCTAGTTTATATTACTAGTGGAAAACAAGTGATTGTGATTTTGTTACGTTACGTGTTTTTCGTAATCAACCAACCACCTGAAAAAGAAACGATTTTATGCAACACAAAATGAGGATTGAGACCCTCCTTTTTTGGAGTCAGTTAAAAAGCATACAACATTTTCCAAGGTCTCTTTCTATTCTGAAATTCATAAAAATCGGTTCAGCCATTTTGACATGACAACGGAGTATATATATAAACATACATGTTTTATATATTATACATAACAGAATAAAAACCGATTTAAGCTAAGAACCAGGAGAAGAAACTTTTTATCATGTCCCACTGTGAAGAAAGTAGGTAAAATAACATTTTAATTTTTTTCATAGAAACTGAACGGGTGTAACGAAGTTCGCCGGACAGGCTAGCTTATATTAATAGTGGAAAACCAGTGATTGTGATTTTGTCACGTATCGCTTTTTACAATATACCAACCACCTGAAAAAAAAAAGATTTTATAAAGGAAAATCAGCGCTGTACATAATTTATTTTGTTCGCAAACATTTACTG
>NJDD01000084.1:10141-22208 GCA_002245505.1 Calephelis nemesis | reverse complement strand
AGCGGTTACTGGCAACTGATCTAAAATAACATGATCTCTAATCTTAGATCTATTAATATTGGCCGTAAGCCAAGGAAGTCAAAGCCCTCTCTCACACTTCTTCACTTTTGCAAGATCTTCGGGATCCCTGATTGAGATTGAGTCGGTGTGCCAATGGATTCACTCCGCTGGCTTGCACTCAATCTTTCACCATGATAAAATTCCATGATAAAAAAAACAAATTACTAAACGCTGTTAAACACAGCGTTTAGGAATTTGTTGTTCTACTCACGTAGCCTGCCATTTTAAACAAAAGACGATCGTCCGTTACATTAAGTAGGTACTATAAGTAATAAGTCCTGCAGTTAATCCGCTATGTCATGGGCATGAAGACGTATGTTAATGTTTTTCGCACATCATGTGCATTGTGCAGCATCATATTTATTATTTATTTAAAATTCATGCACTTTATTGTACAAAGGTGGACAATGCTACATGATCTTCTCTACCAGTCAACCTAACTTTATTAGAAAGAATAATTAAATCGGGAGCAAAGAGAAAAATAAAAAAAAATTAAAAAATGTATAGTACATTTGCAAATACATTTCAACATAATTTTAGGTAGCATAATCAAATACTTAAACAATACATACATACCAAGAAAAATACTTAGCATAATATAACAAAATGTTACACGAAAAACTCGTATTCTATAAATATACCTAGTCATTCTACATACATAAATACAAATATTACAGTATTTACTTAAATATACATACATACATATACAAATACACAAACATAAGACACAAATATACATCTTTATGTATTATCTATATTATCTTTATTAAAAAATTATATCATATACAAAAATTAAACAATAAATAATATCTGACAACACTACTGTGATTAATAATTGAAAAGGGAACGTTTGAGGGAAAACTTAGTTTAGCTATTTCTGATATCCACAGGAAGAATGTTCCAAAAACAAACAGCTTGGAATGTGAGACTTGGATACAAAATCAGTAAGACAGAGTGGAACTTGAAGGATAGGATCATATCCATCTCAGTTATATCCAACCTCTGTATATGTCATCCTAGTAACATCCATACTTCATCACTATACAAAGTATGGGCATACAATGGTTTTAACGAAAAGTCTTATTAGATTAACCGGCGGTTTTGGGTCACGAATGGTATCGACCAGTTTACTCCACTTTGTCCAGTGATTCATTTCAAACGTCAGCACGTATGGAGAGCGGATCCCAGATACTTCATCTATTTGTAGGGTTGAAGGATACGTGGGATCTGAGGTGTTACACGCCTGGCTCTCTCTCAACTACATGTGACAGACCAGCTTTCTCAAGCGTATTTTTAGTTTTTGTAAGAAACATTAACCTTATATAAGAAGAATAATAGGTTAGCTAGCGAGTTTAGCAATATTAGTCCTTTTTGTACCTTGATTGAAGGGATTTGTAACGTATTATCTGGATTGGTTGCAAAGACCACTGGTGATGGCTAGGCAATTTTGCCCCTTCTGTACCTATTCCTTCCTTAATTTACCATAGTGACATTTGTACTCCGATCTGGTAACGGTATGTACCTATTCCTTCCTCCAATGACATTTGTGTTCCGGTCTAGTGAGAACAGTAGCCGGTAAACTTGTAGGCTAACGTTCCGGCCAGGGACAGCAACTTACCCATAACATCTATGGTGTCTATAGGCCAAGGTTTCCTTCCATCAGGAGAGCTCTATTCTTATTGAATGTCTTGTCATAAAAAAGTCTACTTTCAAATACTACAAAAGGAGAAAAATGCGCATTCAATTTATATTTGAAACCCTTGTCTCTAAAGCAGTATCGAAAATATAGTAAATATTTACACTAACATAAAAACTACGTGATATTGTATTCAATATTTTTTACAGAAATACGCTATTGCATATGTTCGTATATGAAAGCATAACATAAATACGAGTAAAAGAACTCTACACAGAAAAATGCGTGGATAGAAAACAAAATACGGCCAATTAAGTCCCGTACAGGCACGTAAAAATATGAACGGTATGGAAACTAAGTCTAGTTGTCAAAATACTCACCTATACAATAGTGAAGGAATATGGATGTAATGAATACGCGGCTTACAAATAATATATATCAGAGTTTGTGATTCCGATTCCGTAGCCAACGGCGAAAAAAACGGAACCGTAATAATATTTAGTCTGCCTGCCTATCTGTCCATCCTTTTCGCATACTTAGAACTTAACTTTTTTTTCATCAAACCCATACATGTGTATGACCATGGATAGGTATTCAAAATTATATTGAGATGATATTTTTTAAAACTGAGATATTTTCAATGAGGTAAAATGTGTAACTTCTAAAATAAGAGAATAATAAAACTAAAAAGTATATGATGTAAATTACCATGGAAATTTCCGCCGAAAACTGGTTTGAACTGGATATAAGTGTTTGTTTACTAAGTCATGAATCGTAAACCGCAAAAACTGTAGTAGTTCATAACTACAACAACTTTTTATATTAAGTTTGCTTGCTGCTACGAAACGCTCTATAGGCAATACGAGTCCAACTCGCACTTGACCTAATCTTTTCAGTGTAGGTAAATAAGTTTACTATTCTCTAAACTGGAGTATGATATTCATTGCAATCATTCAATCATCACTACATACATAGTATAAAACAAATCTCTTCCTCTATCCCTATGGCCCTTTGCATTCTTAAATCTTTAAAACTACGCAACGGATTTTGATGTGTTTTTTTTAATAGATAAATTGATTGAAGAGGAAGGTTAAAACGATATTTAACGAAACATACACACCAATGGATGCATTTACATACATACATATCTTTATGCCAAGTCCCTTACGGGGTAGTCAGAGAGTAACGAGTGCCAGATCTCACGATCCTGACAAACCTGTCTGGCTTCTTAACATTCATTACCCTTTTCTTACAAACACGCTGGTTTCAGAGACACTCGACATCACCCTCGGATAATATCCGAGTGATCTGATCGTGGAATGTCAATGCAGGCATTTAAAATATTAATCGTATTAGGTACGTATTGCACTTTCTCCCTTGACTTTTTAATTGTTCCTTGACTTTCGAGTTTTTGAGGTTTCGGGTAAGGCAACAAAAAAATTAGGAAATGCATAATTTTTTTTTTTCTAATAAAGTTAACGTTGTGCGTGATTGGATATGTGCGGTTGGCGATAGGCTTGCCACCTATCACATTAGGGGAGTTAGCGTCTCCGGCTAGTTGTAGGTGCCCTGGTTGTGCCTCTGCCTACTCTTTCAGGGATATGAGCGTGAAGATACTTTCTTAATAATTGATATCTGCTGAGACCGTTGTCCTTTTTAATTATTCAGAGGTTGACGTTTAAGTGACCTACGCAAAAATTTAGGCTTCTCCTAAAAGGAATAGGGGGCGTCTAACAATTACGTGAGTCGTTTAAGAGGGGACGGGGTAAATATGTACGTATCAAGTAGATTGCAATATCTTTAAGTTCCTGAAATGTATCTTAAGTGGTAATATTTCAAGGAAAATTGTTAACATCGCAGTGTTAACCAGATTCAACCTGCTCATTCTGCAATTTAAAATTTTAAACATTACATCGTTGTTCGCAGGACAGCGACGCACGTCTTCAACATCTGTGATTTATGGAATCTTATAAGGTTGCGTCCACTAATACGTCCACTATATAATAATATACAGGATGACTGGTGGTGAGATACCTTCAATATTTGAGGACGTGATAGTATATGCGAACATATATCATGAAATAAAATAACATAAAAACGAAATATTAAATAACTACTTAGTAAACTTCGTACACAGTACACCGAGAGTCCAGTATTTAACTGCGGAATAATTGGACACCGCGCGGACACCGCGGTAGCGGGATGGAGGGCGGGGGTGGCGGCGGCATGTCGTGTGCCGCGCCGCACGTGACGGAGTATAATATCCAAATTTCACTTATTTTTAGAGATATTTCGATAAAAAAATTAAGCTTCTATTTTTTTATATCAAGTTAACGAGAATCGAGTACCGAGTACTCTCCATAAGTATTGAAGGTATCTCACCAGTCAGTCTGTATAGGCCTCGGTTATCACTTACCACTGAGAAACCAGTGTGCGTCTTCGCTGTTTAACGCTATTTTTTTACTCTTTAAATCAATTCAACTACATTTCTTCTTCTTAAATATATCACGTATTAGTGGACGCACCCTAATAAAATTCCATGAACGGTAGTCGTTAAAACTTCGATGATTATCAAAGTTATACAACGTGACTTCAGACAACCTAATTTCCTGTACTAGGTACATTCTTATGGATATTGATGGATATTCTTCTTCCCTGTGTTGGTCTGGGCTCCTTTGAAGAATAGACCATCTGCCTTTCTGCCAGGCAGCTCGTAAAAGGCGAGCGAAGGCTTACTGTAACTAACACCGTGACATCTGACTAGGTGGTAGAGTTTCGCAGCGACTCACCGGGATTGGTACCACCGCCTTACCTTTTCCTACCGCCATAACGTCATGACGTGTTCCAGTTCGGAGGGTAAGGTAGCCGGTAAACTTTCCTTTGGTCAAGGCCTAACATCCCGGCCTCAGGTTGGCAACGCACCATTACCACCTTTGGTGTCTCTAAGCGGCGGAAATTTCTTACCATCAGGAAATCCGTCTGCTTGTTGCCTTAAAAAATATATAATAACAACTTTTGATGCATATCCGTATCTAAGTTTCGTATGGTTAAGCTATAATCGACGCTACTTTTATGGATGTGAGGCACACAAGCCCGAATATCCTACATCGCGATATTACAATTAGCCCGGTTGCATGTGTGCAACTTTCCTTTTTGATGTTTATTTTACCATTTTTATGTTTAATATTTTTTACAGAACAGGAGGCAAACGGGAAAGTGGGTCACTGCATAGTAAGCAAAACTATTACCCACAGACATCCGCAGTACCAGGGGTATTACGAATATCTTGTCGCCTTTCAACGAATTAGTACGCTATTTTGTAAAAAGTTCAAAAGTTATTTACCCACACAATACGATATCTATACCTATTCTTTGAGCTTATTTAAACAAAAATGTAATTAAAGTTTAGTGTTCAAAACTGTGCGTGGATGTTTTGAATATTCAACTTATTAAAAAAAAAATAAGAAATAGACACAAATGGATAAAGTAAAGCTCTTTAAATATTCCACATTCATTTGCTTAAGTTCAATGACCGCGCGCACTGTACGGATATCAGCTAAAAGCGATAATCGTCGCCCGGCTTTTTAGCGACACTATCATCATCAGCCGGAGGACGTCCACTGCTGGTCACGGTCATCAGCCGCTTGTATCCAGCGACTCCCCCCAACTTTGACCAGATCATCAGTCCACCGGGTGGGAGGTCGTGCAACACTACGTCCTCCGGTGCGGGGCCGCTACTCGAGAACCTTTCTTCCCCAGCGGTTATCGGTTCTGCGAGCAATGTGGCCTGCCCATTGCTACTTCAACTTGCTAACTCTCTGAGCTATGTCGGTTACTCTCGTTCTCTTGCGGATTACCGAATTACGGATCATATCTCGCAGAGAAACACCGAGCATAGCTCTCTCCATAGCACGCTGACCGGCTCTGAGCTTATTTAAGAGGCTCACATTTAACGGCCAAGTCTCAGTTCTATATGTCATCACCGGTAACACACACTGACCGGAGACTTGCGACTTTAGGCTTTGTGGTACTTCGGACAAGAAGATTCCGTTTAGCTTCCCGAACGCTGCCCATCCGAGTTGGATTCGGCGGTCGACCTCATTCTTGAAGTTGGATTTACCTAACTGAACAGCTAGAACTAGGTATATATTATACTGATCAACAACTTCAAGAATTGAGTTCCCAACTTCAACTGCACTTGCACCTATACCAGGTGCAACAAGAACATTGGATATGACTCGTCTTGTCCAAGTTCATCTTAATACCCACCTTTTGGGAAACTCTATCGAGGCCATCGAGCATCTTGTTTAACGGCCAATGTTAATAATGTATCTCAATCTAATGGATTTCAAGCAATCTAGATAGCTGCGTATCCGCCGGCCTATCCCGTACCTAATTGCCATATTAATCCAGTTCACAGATATGTTATTGGCAAGCGATAACATAAAAATGGATCAAAATATCAATCTTGGACAGCGAGTTTTGGATTAGGATTGGTTATTAATATTGGCCGTAGGTCTAACGTCTCCCTGTCTCATACCTTTCTGCAACTGGATCGGTTTTGAGCTCTGATCCTGTAATCGGACCGACATAGTGGCTTTTTCGTACAAACATCTCAACACTTAGATGTATCGATAGTCGATGCGGTACCCCTGTAAGGACTGAAGCACCGCCCATGTCTCAACCGAATCGAAGGCTTTCTCGTAGTCCACAAATGCTAGACATAATGGCTGATTATACTCCTCGGACTTCTGTATAGGCTGGCGCAGCGTGTGAATGTGGTCTACGGTGCTAAAGCCTTTATGGAACCCGACACAACCTATATATACACGCTTTGTAGCGACATTATAAATCTTACTAATTTTAATTTATGATTTTTTATTATTTTTACCTTTACACCCTGAGTCCCTTGTTGAAATATCATTAACTAGTTCGAGAAAACGCGGTGTAACTTAAGTGATATGACTAGTCATTAAAACTTTAACAATTACGATACAAGTTACGTTACGTAGTATGCTAACTTGAGTTTGTCTAATTTTTCCTGTTGTAATTTTTCTACGCGATTCATCCAGTATGAAAACTTTTAACTTTTCCCGCTTGTTAGTCCGCATCTTTGCGTAGATTAGACTAATCGCATTTCTGACTGTTAGTATGATGCGAGCATACTAATTATCATGACCTACCGACAAAATCATAAGTGGTAGAGTGCTGTGCAGTAATTTGCCCGGGTACATATCTTACTACCTTATTTTATGTGTTTGTCACTATTGTGTTCCTGGCCGGCGAGTAAGGTAGTCGGTTTGTTTATAAATATACACCTATTACATATGTGACGTTAATATGCCATGGCCATCTCTTACCATCAGAATAGCCGCGTTCATGTTCGTTGACTATTGCTATAAAAAAGCAACTCACCAGTACTATCAGTGGTGTCTAAAGGCCTCACTTGTCTCTTAAGTTCCGGTAAGGCATGTAATGTTGTTGTATGTATGGAGCATGTTTATAAAAAAAATAGGTAGGTATACTTTGCACACCTCCATAATAAAATATAACCAATGGGAGCACTGATATTTAAGAAAAAAAATAAGGCAGCTGTTGCCATGCTAGTATCATACAATATGAAATAATCTGGCATCTGAAAATTAGAATATTCCATCAGCGCGGTATAGGGTTGGTACATCCTCATTCCAATACCTCGCGTCAGGGTTGTCACAACCCTAAACCGAAAATGTGGGTCGCAGATAAAATGTTGATACAAAACTCGCAAACTGACGTGATCCAGGGACTTTTGTTTCAGTCCCTTGAATTCTAATCCCGGGATTTCAATTATACTAAACGGGAGCTGCCGACCCTTTTAAACGTAATTTGATCTGCTCTTAATTAAATGACAGTTCAGAATATCTATTTGACAGCAGAGAAAATTCTCATGTTTTATGTAACGGTAAATCCAATTACAACTTAACCTAAAGGTCTCCCTCAGACACATCATTTATCTTTTAATCAGTCATTAAGTCGACATTTTCCTAATTTAATTAAATTAAACAATGTATCTAATCAAAGTAAGCAAATGATGTGCTTGTGTTAATGACGTAAGTCAACAATACTAATATATAGAAATACTTAAAAATATACATCAATAAATTTAACAAACAATCAGATCCGGAAATACAGACTTTTTAATGTAGTCACACAGATGTTTGCTCCTGTCGGAAATTAAACTTGGGCCGCAGTAGGTCGGTGGCTTTATATTAGAGGCGTACGCTAACCGCTTGACCAATAAAGCGTTCACACTCACACTATTTACGAAATTGTGACATAATGGTAGATTAAATATTATTTATATTTTTTGTATATATTATACATCTCGAAGTGCAGCCGTATGCCTTTGGTAATTTATTATTCATGAAAACAAATATGAATTAACCAGACAAACAAATTTTGATTCACAAGATTTTTATCCGCGACTTTTATTCGGCATTAACTACAAAAAGTAGCATATATTTTAACTTGGGTTTTTTAACTATGTATATGTATATGTTTAAATTTAAATAACTTATATGTAAAAATCAATTTCTTTTCGTTAGTCCCGCTAAAACTCGAGAACAGCTAGACGCATTTGGCTAATTTTGGTTTTGCATCATTTGTGAAAGTTCAGGAAATGTTGAAAAGATAAAAAAGAAACTAGGAAAAACAATTAAGTTTTCCCAAATAAACTGAACGGGTGGGACCAAGTTCATTGGGACAGCTCTAGAGCATGTATAATATTAATTAAAGTTTTTGTCAGCAGTTTAGCGATAAAAGGTTAAAATTTATTATTATAGTATGGATAAATCACTAGTACATTTTGAATGCTAGTAGTTACCAAACATTTAAATTATTGGGCTCCTTTAGTCTGATCCAAAGGTACGGTAAAAAACGATCACTTACCCTAAGTACTCACCCTGAGCAAATTAATGCCGAACGAAGCCAAAATCATTATTTTCATACAAATATCAATTTATTGTTAGAATTTACGTAATGTAGTTGTAGTTCGTGGTAAAAGGCGGAGTGAGCATCAAGTTTATCCAGAGATCTCAAACTTGTTTTTATGGCAATATTAGTGGTGACACAGGGAGAAGATTTTATTAATTTTTTAGTTACAATTAGTTAGCTGACAATATTACAATCATTATTAGTTGACATTTTGTTTGTATAAAGCACATCTCTTAATATTTTAGCAGTAAGTTAAAACTTAAATTAAAAAAAAACTTTTCATTTTTTAAAACGACCTAGAAATGTTGATCAGCCCTGTTTTATACTCAAAGGTCAATGTCCATTTTTCTCTTTTCGTTTGAAACAGACTATAGTGCTGCAGCTGTTCGTGGACACCATCACTTACCATCAAAATGTTTACTTTGTCAAACAAGATCTTAACTCGAGTTCTAGGAAGTCGCTTTAATCAATTACATTCTAACGAAATACTTGCCTAAATTGCAGTAATCCTGTTATAACAAAGTTACTAATTATTGAATATCATTAGCAACACAGCTAACTAATGCCTCAAACAAGAACTTGTGCAACGTTATCCTTTTGTTACAGGTAGTACATCCGGCGTTATTTCAGAAGTCATCCTACGGCCCTCAAGAACTACTAACTATAGGTAAGTTGGGACTACCCATCTAAATATAATCTTTAGACACATATATTTCCCAATCTGAAGAAGTGGAAACTTGGTTCCTTGTAAAAAAAAGGCAATCGCCTGTGTTCCTCCCAGCAGACAAACTTGGCTCGTGTATAAGGTCTAACATTATCATAGCGGCAAGAAGAGCTGAGAGGGTGGATTATTCTACCCGAGTGCTGATAACCTGTAGACACTAATATTATAGGCGCATAGTTCCCCTGTAGCTGGGATTTGAGGCCTCATGTGCAAGTCTTCTGGCTTCCCCACGTTCAACAGCATTCAGTCACGTTCAAACATGACTGTCACTATAGTGGCAGGAATAGGTAAGGCGTGTAAAAAGTTGCAGCAGTTTCATCTAAGATCGCTTCTTACGAGCTGCCATGTTTTTAGTCTGCTGGGTATGCCATATCTACACAAAGGATTTGGACCAATACGGGGCTGTCTGTTTCTCTAGCCTTTATGCTTTATGCTATCTGTTTAATTCACTTTAATGTTTTATTTTTGTTACTACAACGATTTTGTTTAATGAAGTTTTTTACTTTCAAAAGCATATAATTTAACTATATTAAGTCATACCAACCGAAATTCAATTCGTATATCAGAACCCTTTATTACATTTTCTTATAACTAATATAGGTTGAAGGTCCTTTCTAGTAAAATAGAGGCTGTTTTCAAGCTAGTAATACTAAAATTTTGTAGTCATATAAATAAACAAATAAAGGTTAAACGACTTCAACCATAACACCAGTGCTTGCCTTTGACGTGATCCAATTCGGAGAATGAGGTAGCCGGTAAACTTACGTTTGCTCGAAATCTAACATCCTGGCATCAGGTTGGCAACGCATCAATACTACCGTCTTCTTGTTTGCCTTCCAAAATCATGCAAATGAAAAAAAAATAAATAAGGTTACTAGATGATCGAGTTTCGCAGCATGAATTTCTTACTATCAGGAAATATGTCTGCTTGTTTGCCTTCCATTATCATAAATAAAAAAAATAAAACTAAAAAAAGTAAGTTATCACAAAAATGTGATGACGGCACTGGGCTCCGAAGAAGAATACAGTGCAGCTACTTTCCTACCAAGCAGCATGTAAGAGACAAGTGGTTCTTGTTCACTGACACCGTGAATAAGATAAGGTGGTGGAATTTTGAAACGACTCGTATGGAATGGTAGCGGTGCTTTCCTTATTCTTGGGTGGTACCAATCCGGGCAGGTTGCTGCAAAACTCTATCACCTAGTCAGATGTCGTGGTGTTAGTGATGGGAAACCTAAGCTCGCGTTTTACGAGCTGCCTGGTACGAAGGCAGTAGGTCTATTCTGCAAAGGAGAAGTACCAACACGGGGAAAATGTTAATTGTTTCACAGTATACTATCACGAGTAGTATTAATTTTTAATTCATCTCACTATCAAGGGATCTCGTTTGTCAAGGGCCTAATTACTTCATTCAAATAACTATTCGTTTAACCAATAGATTAAAAGTTTACCCCAAACGACCTTTCCCTTAAATTTCCATTAATTTAATCTTAATTAAACAGCGGCAATTCCGTCCCTTCGGTTATATCAAGTTTAATGGTTCTTTTGTTATTTGCTTATTGCTATCGAGAAACTCGTAATCTGTGATATCGGGACTATTTACGAATGTTGTTATAAATTATTGTTATATAAAGTTTTTAAAATATTCCAGAAAAATAATTTGAGGTACATAAATAAATTTTAAGAGAATGAAGTTTGTGATAATGGTGGGATATTTATTATTCTTTTACGCTAAACTACTGAATGGATTTCGTTGAAACTTTACACGAATATAGTTTATTAATTGGAATAACATATAGGCTATAATTATAAAAGCCGTGACGTTGCCAAGCCGTGATTTGATACTAGTATAGGGGAGTAGTAGTACATTGCGAAGGTGGATGAATGTAGAGCCACGGTTATCTTTTACCATCAAGAGAGCCGTGTGCTTATTCGTTGACCTATACATAGAAAAATATTTCTCTGGATAGAGCCAAAACTAAAAATTCAAAATTGAATAAAAAGTATAAGATACGGGACTCATAAAAGGACTTCACGTCATGTATAGTTGTCGCAAGTCATGAAAATTTTCCTGGGCATATAATTTTAATATTAATTGTTTCTAAATCACCTTTTTATGGTGGTTTTGTCATGGTAATCAAGGAGACAAAATCTCTGATCTTAAATACACGATAAGTAGGTAGAATCCATGCGGTAAGCATAAGGTCTGCCAACAGGAGATCGTCTAATAGCGAGTGTCAATCCCGAGGTAAGACTCTTCAAGAGGTACACCGGTTGAACGTATAAACCGCGGAGTGTAACCTGCGTTGCAGCGAGAAGTGCAATACCAGGTAGTCTTGCACTTTAGACCTAAAACCCCGATCATACGATAGCCCAGAGCTTCGATAACTTATCTGTACCGTGACGCCCTTAGGACGTGCTATTTCTTCACGACGCCCTTTAACCCTTTCATTGCTAGAGGAGCAGGAGAGGAGGGTATAATCAAAAATACTTACCTCTTATACCACAAGCTCTATTTTTACGACTTCTCTTAACCCAGCCCGCACCCCGTGGACCAAAAATATTTACCAGTTACAATAAGTACAAGCCTAGTAACTGGTTATAGTAGACTCGGATAACTCACTCGATTAGGTCGCGTTGACACACGACTCCCCTGGAACAGCGATTAGACGCCC
>NJDD01000082.1:121043-149649 GCA_002245505.1 Calephelis nemesis | reverse complement strand
CTGACATACCCAACTCTCACTTTCATACCATAACTTCAAATTGTGGCATTTTTTTCCCTTTTTGATTACAGAATAGACTATATCAACTTTGAAATGTGTATGCCCACAAAGTAACAAATTTATGTTTAATAACGTTAAGGTTGGTGTATGTTAGAAGCCAAAAATAGCAACATATCAGTATTGTACTCCTATTTTGCCCAGTACAATTATCAGATCAAATTGTTATTTCTTTTACTGATGGGCCTAATAGTTCAAAACCCATTCAATTATACAAGATGATTTATTCCACATCACGCAGCAAAAGAGTTTTGGGTCATTGTGCAACTTTCATTGAGTATCCACAATTTTCTCAAATAATATGTCTCAGTTTAATCAACAGAGGAGTAGTCAAACATTTTTTCATATCAAGCATCATAGCCAATCTTTTTCTTAGAATTTTTGATGTCTTCTTTGTCTTTTTTCTCTAGATTATATCTGTTACTAGAATCGTCTAAGTGTTTCTGCTTCATCTCTTTCTGATTCTTCATTTCGATTAGATTAGTTTCTTAATGCAGTAGCTGTTTGTATTTGTCACATGTATCATTACTGGGGTAATAAAATGCAAGATTTAATTCTTTGTTAAATATTTTGTGATACAACTATTCTTTGCCAACTAACTCACTAGAAACCTGATCTTCAGTACATTTCTAAAGATAAGCATTATGCATTCTAAATACTATCGTCTAGTTCAGCATAAATCTTCAGAAGAGGAAGAAGAATCTTCCGATAGAGGTACATTTCTTGGATCTACAGAGTTTCTTTACCCATGAGAATGACTATCCCCTTCCATTACAAAAGAAACGAAAGGACTTTTGTTCGCCCAATTAGTAATTCTAAGAGGTATCCAATCAAAGTCAGCCACAAACGGGTTATAAACACTGGATTCAGGAACACTTGGTTCAGAAACACTGAGTATAGGTACACTGAGTTCAGGTTCACTGAGTTTAGATACACTGAGTTCAAGTACACTGAGTTCAGGTACACTGAGTACAAGTTAGTACACTAAGTTCAGGTACACTGAGTTCAAGTAAGTACACTGAGCTCAGGTACACTGAGTTCAAGTACACTGGATATTGTTGGAGATAAAGAAGATTATCTTGTACGAGAGCATAGTAATTTACTGGAGACCGACACAATAGAAGAAGCGTAAAGAAGAAGAAGCTGAAAAGCGTGACTCATGGACTGTGTCGAATTTCTGCGAATATGTCACATTTTTTTGTCTTGAAGATAAGAAGTTTTTGGATTTCGTATTTGCTTGTTTTATGCAGAAATCTATTGCTTAGGATGATTATTACGGCTATTAGCTGGAGATTGTCGATAAAGTTAGTCATCTTCGTTATCATGTGGTTTTATTATGTTAAGAATGGAAGAAAAATAATAATCAGATGGGAACTTGATAGTTAGGATGCTTCGCTCCTGCTTTTCAAATTTTACGTAACCCATATCTCCACAGATACACTACAATGCAAATAATGTCGTTTTGTAAATATATTAACAAAACAATGTAACTTTCAACATACTTTAAAACACAATGCTTAGTAATCAGTGCAATATAATGTAATTCCTTTTATACATCAAATCTTAACCGCAGAATAATGTAACTCCACACTTACCTTAAAATGCCCGTGTCAATTATCATTGCTTCTTCCAATAACAATCACGTATCGTCACACATACAGTAGATTGTTTTCGTACCTCTTTGACATTTTACTGTATTTCAGTTACAGTTAAATGCTTAGAAATAGTATATATGCTTACAGTGTTACACAATTTGAAAAATCAAGCTTATGATAACTTTTTGAACATACAGTTTTAATCGTTAGAAAGACCTTTTGAAGTTCTATACAAATCACCGAGAAGCAGAAAACGGTAAAAAACGGACTTACACTGTTATGCTTCTGAGGTACTGATTTGTCAACAGGTGATGTACAAACTACTTACTTACTTACCAATTGTATTTACTAATCTCTGCCAAAACTAACCGAGCCAGTAGCAATTTTATTGATTAACTTTGATAATTTATAAAATACGTTTTGTAAAACTTATTTCAGTTTCATGTTGATTTATTAAACAGAAATAAGGGTTTTCTTATTAAAGAAGTGGATTACCACAAGGAACTTTAAAAATATTATAAAACTGAAATTAGTTTGTGGTACAATAAATTAAATTTTTCAACATCCGATATCTTCATAAAGATGTTCAATATCCGATATTTTCGCCGAGCTCAATTATTTTGTTTTTCGAGAGAGCTTTGTACCGAATATACGAAATCTGCATAATCTATGTACCAACATACTTTTTTTAAGTTATAAACTTTTTTTAGATTGAATAGTAAAACGTAACTGACGTTTCCTCAAACTGTAAGAGTAACTTAAATTAAAACTTTCCTCGGGTATACACTTTACAGTAGAGCTTTTGACAGTGATTTTTAAAAAGTTAAGAAAATAAATTCTCTTTGTCGCAAGGAGTTTCTCTTTGTCCGTAAGGCGACTGCTTTCCTTGGTAATATTTCCATGACATAAAATTTACTGGTGTTGGAAATGTAAATCGTAAACTTCGATTAAATAACAAAATTCACATAACATACTACTATCTACTAGTTATAAATAAAGTTAGTTTATCTACAAGGTGTACAGAATAAACGTCTTTTTTTATAATGACGCGAAAATACCGACAGCGTACAAATCGTAAAAAAAAAACATGACAAACGTGTCTGTGTATTTGTGTGTATCTGTCTGGCATCACAACTCCTTAACGAATGGAACGATTTTGATTGAGGTTTTTTTTTGTTTGGAAGCTGACTTGATCAAAAGTGTTCCCAAAATCAACGATAAGCGTAGTGGGGGTTACTGATTGTTAAGAGCTTTTCAAGGTGTTTTAAGGATCTGCTTTCTTCTTATTACCTACCGCATCAATTAATAATTTTCTACTTTTCTGGTTTTAACCTATATTTGCCTTTACAAAACTCTACAAAATTTTGGGCACGCCTATGATTACAAGATGTTATATTTTATCGCCTCTGTGGTCGAGCGGTCCGGGTATCGGACTTGACTGCATGAGGTCTCGGGTTCGAATCCCGGGTCGGCCAACATAAAGAAAATTGGATTTTTCCAATTTTCTAATAAAAAAAAATATTGGTCGGGATTAGAAACGTGCCCGGTTGGCGATAGGCTTGCCACCTATCACATTATGGGACTTAGTATCTTCAGCTAGTCGTTGGTGCCCTGGTTGTGCCTCTGCCTACCTCTTCGGGGATATGGGCGTGAAGATACTTTATATTTATTATGGTAGCGACCTCCGGCTTCACTAATGTAAACCTCCGTCTTACCGATATTTTCGAAATAAATATTGTCTTAACGAATCAGTATTCACAAAATGTCTCCTTATTATAACATTATTATTATTATACATAATATTGTACTTGCTGCATAATAAGTTTTTCTTGATTTATAATTAAAATAATATCATAATATAATAAGATTATGTCTTGAGATATGTAGCTGCTAATAAAATATCGCAAATGTGATAAACATTCCAAGTGACACCTGTTACAGCAATGACGTCTATATCATCTGTATAAATAAAAATTCTTGCAAAATGGTTCTTACCGTTACAAACAGTTGGTAGTATTCATTTACGGCAAAAGAAATCGAACAAGCATACAGCTTTCCTGATGGGTTGGTTAAATACTACAAACCTGATAATAAAAAATACACCATAGATATTATAGGTACTGTCACTATCCTGTCTCTGATATATTAGTTTATGTAAGTAGCTCATTTCTAACAAGATCATTCGAGGTTGAGTGCTGTTCAATTATTTATTTGGGTATAGATCCAAAACTTTACCTATTCCTGCCGCCATAATGTCAGTATCATGTTCCGGTCAGGAAAGTAGGACAACCAGTTAACCCGCACAATATGCCTAACATTGAGGTCACATTGCAGCAACGCACCTGAAACATCTGTGACATATATAATATACTTATATTATAAAGAGAAAAGATTTTATTTTTTGTTTGTTTGTTTGAAATGAATAGGCTCCGGAACTACTGCACCGATTTCAAAAATTCTTACATCTTTAGCTACATTATCCCTGAGGTTTTGTTTCATCAAAATCCGTGTAGGAGCCAAGTTACGCAGGCGAAGCTGCGTGAAATTGCTAGTCTCTTATAATCAGGAGAGCTGTGTGCTTGTTGACTAACCTTTCTTTTTCGCTGACTTAAAAAAGTAGCAATATTTATTCTAAAACTCATTAGTTTTTAAAATTACCTTCGTTTATTTTCTGTCTACTATATTATTGACTAGTGGCCCGCCCCGGCTTCGCACGGTTATGATATATACATATAAACCTTCCTCTTTAATCACGGAGTTTTAAAGATTTAAGTATACAAAGAACATAAGGACAGAGGAAGCGACTTTGTTTTATACTATGTAGCGATACGTAGCTCCTTGTGATAATTTAGAAAAAATATCAACTGGTCGCAATGTTATCAGTCAGATCAATTTAGAAAACTAAACCACTGTACGAATATTATTTATTGGGACTAAATGTAACACATTTTTTCTTATTGGATTACGTCACGTTCGTTACCTTGTGAAAGCTGAGAAAAAATACACTTTGTCCAAATATAGTTACAAGATTATCTATGGCGTGTTATGGTGGTATGAGATTTTATGAAAGTCTGCATATTGGAAATTTGGGATTAAGTTTTTGGGTTTCATATTTTTTATAGCATTTAGTCTGTTAGTTTTCACGCTATAAACAAAACTACTAAAACGAAACTTTTGTAGTTTTCTTCAAAGTTGGGGTTCTAATTGAAATCTTTGCCATGTTTTACCTATAGTGGTATTGCAGATTTGTTCAAAAAAAATATGTGTGCGTGTACTAGCGTACACTCGTAAGAAGTGAAGAAGTGAAACTTCTTTATAACGTTATTTTTTTAAAAATAATTTACTATATGCAACTTTACAGTAATTGGTTAAATAAAGTTTATTGCCAATCCCCACTCCCCTGGAGAAAGTATACTTCGAATCACGCGTGGTAGGGACAAGAACAAAGATGGCGCGTAACGGAAAAATGTGACGCGTAACGAAAAAATGTTTTTACTAAAAAAACTAAATTTTTTTCCAACCCCGATTAAGAAGTTTCACTTCAATTAGAAAAGCAAGCAAATTAGTTGCCGCACGCTGGAGGCGCTACATAACCATTCATGTATCTATGAAATTATTTAAAAAAAAATGTGATCATATCCCTTAAGTATCGCATCATGTCTAAATAGATGGACCAATTTGCTCATTATTTTTGGTCGTATTAGTAATTGTCATAAGGTTTATATAAAAAGAACTACATTCTTAGTTAGAAAAGAACTATGTTGGTCGGGTCAGCTAGTAGACATTTAAGATAAATCTTTGTTCCCTTCGTCATCGCACCACGCGGGAACGGTTGGAAAAAAATCACTAACTATTTTTTTGTTGTATTAAATTATGTCACGTAAAGTTTCTTATAAAAAAACAAAGTTACTATAATTAAAATTAAGTCTTCCGACCTTGTTGAGCACTTGATTTCCTACCAGTGACATACTGCCACGTCATCCAGTTGTAGCATGTCATTGGTTGGATGTTAATTTAACACAGTTTTTAGTCAGACAGGCGTATTTTTTGTGATATTTATAGTTGAAACAGGACAACGTCTGTCCGATAGTCTAGAGGTCTGACATTTGTTACTTTCAGTGATTTATCACTACATAGTATATAACAAAGTCGCTTCCTCTGTCCCTATGTCCCTTTGTATACTTAAATCTTTAAAACTTTGAAACGGATTATGATGCGTTTTTTTGTGTGTAGTGATTGAAGTGGAAGGTTTATATGTATATTTCATAACCGTGCGAAGCAGGGGCGGGCCGCTAGCTGATCACTACTTTTAATCGCAGCTTCACTTGCGTTTAAGTAATAAAAAAAGTATCTTAAGTTACTTGTTATAACTCCAAGAAATTGTGTACAAAATTTCATGATGATTGGTTAAGTATGTATCGCGTGAAAATATAAAAGCAAACTTAGATTGATTGGTCCATGATTAAAGATGAATATTGGTCCAATGTTGATAAATATTGGGTAGAAGTTTTTCATCACGATTTAGCTTACAGTTAGACTATTTATATATTTTCAAATTTATCTACCAAGTTATTGAACCTGTATTGTAAACTTTAAGCACTTCAACCTTGTCTTGATACTAGGTACACTATACTAGTTCCTAAGGCTTTGACACTTTAAGTGTGTAAAACATAAAGTGAATTTTTTGCTTCTTTAATTATATTTGTCACAATTCACTATCTTTTATTTAGCCCAAAGACTGTCAAATAAAAACGAATAGGCGTGTAGTTGGTAGGGTCAAATAGAACACGATATTACGGTTCCCTTACCGCATTATAGAAGCTAAGCACAATTATTTTTTTCTATTAACTTCCTCGTGAGCTTAATAAGGACCCTAATCGCTTTTTCTGTTGTATACTATCTCTTAATAATTATTTATCTAAAATACCAAATTATTGCTACGATATTTCTCACAACGGATTGTAGGTGCGTTAACTTCTTTCCAACTGGCACTACAAGTTAGACAGTCGGTCTGTCTTATGTATTTTCAATTGCCACAAAATATTAGTCAGCCTGGCTTACGTCTTTTTAATAAGTACTAAAATTCAGTCCGCCTGGCTTGTATTTACAATTGGCACTACAAGTCAGTCAGCCTGGATTATGCATTTTCAATTGACACTACAAGTCAGTCAGCCTGGCTTATGTATTTACAATTGGCACTACAAGTCAGTCAGCCTGGATTATGCATTTTCAATTGACACTACAAGTCAGTCAGCCTGGCTTATGTATTTACAATTGACACTACAAGTCAGTCAGCCTGCCTTATATATTTTTACATTATAGGTTTCTACAGTAAAACAAAAGTAAACTTAAAAGAAAGTAGGGAAGAATAAACAGATGGTCCCAATCCAGTCAAGTTGTTATAAGGTTCTACCATCGTGTAAAGTAAATTAAAGTATGCAAAACCACGACATTCGCTTTTTTGTAAAATCATGATGTCAGGTTCCGGTAACGGTTGTGATTTATTTGTATTGTAAGTTAGAAACGACAAGTTTATTTTGCTTTTATCTGTCATAACTAGTTGCAAACAGTTTGTTCTCTGTAAAAAACTAGCAACGTAGTTTAAAATAAACAAAAAAAGTCCGCGCTTCCAATAGCGCAACAATTAGCGTGTCGATTGTACTGCAATCAAAGATCTGTTTACTCCTATTGCCCAGTTTGGAGGAAACATGAAAGAACTAATTTAAAAACATACTAAAAAATTAGAATTAAAAATTAAAAGTTTATTGTGTTCTTTTCTATTATAACTATTAGCAAACGGTTTGGTCTCTAGACTTCTCAAGATATGTCTCAAACTGTACTATATAATAAACTAGCAGTTTCACGCAGCTTCGCCTGCGTAACTTGGCTTCTACTATACCGATTTGGATGAAACAAAGCCTACGTCACTCGTGGATAATGAAGCTTTCGAATGGTAAAAGAATTTTTAAAATCAGTCCAGTGGTTTTTGAGCCTATTCATTACAACCAAACAAACAAAGTTTTCCCCTTTATAATATTAGTATGACAAACATAATCCCGCGATTTCACCCGCGCAGCAATAGCATATCTATTGTGTGCAATTAAAGATGTATCGACTCCTGCTTGGCCAGTTTTAATGAAACATCAGATGACTAATTTAAAAACATACCAGGAGAGGATGTTGTTGGCGGCTCCTCCGTTTCATCTACAACAAAATATGAAACATAGTTACTTAGGCGTCTTTTAAGGAATTTTGCTTAAAGTTTAATCTTGGCTCTGTGGTCTAGCCGTCCGGCTTTGTTCTTAAGATCTTCTTTTTCTTAAAGTCCCGGGTCCAAAAATTAGTGTGTATTCCTAATTTTCTAATAAAAATGACGTTGGCCGGGAATGAATGTGTGCCCACTTAGCTAGAGGCTTACTTAGAGTCTTCGGCTAGGCGGGGCGGTTGTACTTCTGCCTGCCACTTAAAAATACGGCCGTGAAAGCACTTTATTTTAATTATTTAACAATCTGCAATCGAAGGCTTAAATCGCATATAATTTTTATTATTATTATTAACTCTTTATTGTAAACAACAAAAAAAAAACAGAAAAACTTAAGACTAAAATAAACGTAAGTACAAAGGGTTTTATATTCGTAATAGCTCCTTAGCATTAAGTCATATTCACTATTCATTAAATTCAATTAATTGATTATGAAATTACTGTAATAACTAATATCGGACCGGAAAGAAGTTAAAGCTCTAATTTTAAGGATTAGAAATAAATTAAAATTAGTGCAATATTTTTACCTCGACGCTGCTAACGTAGAAACAGGTATTTAAAACAAAACTAATTTAAGTTTGGAAATGTCTTTGTTACTTATGCTTCTCACTTTTGTTGTATATTTTCAATTTGCATACATATTTAGCACGGTAACTATTACATTATAAATAATAGTATGTGATGATACCCGAACGGTATTGATTTTATGTTATAAGGTAGCGAACAAGCAGACGTCTCTCCTGATAGTGGAAGAAAACCACAACCACAAACAGCTGGAATCTTAGGCTACATGAGCAAAATCCACCGGCTAGCCTACCCTCTAGTACGGAACATGACAAAGGCAAAAAAAAATCAACGGCTTGCACTCCGTTGTGCCGGCAGAAGTGAAAACTTCAAAATTAATGTTATGAATTTTTGATATTTTGGAATTGTTGGGAAATAATTTTCCACGAATTATTTTAAACATCAGTACAATAATTATATTTATTAACAATTTTGTGTTAAAGTCCAATAATCGTTTAATCTAATTCGTTCGAGAACAAAGAAAATATTGCGCATTAGGCGAAGTGGAAGCATTGCAAGCACCTCGAAAGATCTTCATGCTACCAAATATCTCGGCCTCCGGCCTCATTGTAAGCTAGCTTGAAGATATACCGATCGGAAAACGAAAATTGCACTATGAAATGCCACGACAATAAACAGTGGCTTGACTCTTCCCGCGTCTTACGAATTTTTGATCAGGTTACGTGTCCTGATGGAAATTCAATCTTTTTTACCCATCCCAAAAAAGCAAAACGCCACTAAAGAAGTAGTTTTCATTTCAAAAATTATGTTGATAACAGTAAATTGCAGGGTTGAGTTCGAGAAAACTAACCAATACGAGATTTGACGAAAATCAATTTTAAACATAGGGAGCATTATTTTTAATTCTACTAAAGAATATCACACCAAATATGGCGCTTGTTAAAAGTTAGGAGTTTTTGGCGATATAACCCATTTTTACAACTGAGATAATTATGATATTTTACATTGGTTTAATTAACATTAAATCTTTATTGTACCTACTAGCGGTCTTGATGTCTTTGTCAGTTAAACCGTTTTTAGACTGAATATCTCGAGATATAATGCGATTCTTGTTAATTTGAAAAGTGCACTAGATAGATTATTTCTTTCTGAATCCAACGATACAATAACTAATTTTTGAAAAAAAATCAGTTTAACCATTCTCGAACTCAACCGTTTAATTATGACATTGTTTGGATTTCTTTAAAGAAAAGTCATGGCAACCCTGCGGCCAGGGTTCTACAATAACAAAATTTTATTATGTAACCTAAGGAAAATCGAATCAATCCAGTTATGAATCAGCATTTTTTTCGGATTTCCGATACCCACCACCATCTGAACCTTTACACCCGTGTAAATTTATTCGTACACCTAAATCGACAGTATCACTGACATCATCGTCGCTTCCTAGTAAAGCAGGAATATCCAAAAAACTTCCAAGTCCAGAACTTACTAAATCCTCGTGTAGTGACAAACAAAAGACCAAAAGGAGAAAGTGTAAGAAATTCATTCTGAATGTGACTTCTTGTTCAAAACACTTGATAAGTAATGAGTAATAATCAAAACCAGCACACATTATCGTTAAGGTAACCACACTATCAGTTTTCAGCAGGAATTGTCCCGTTTTACTATTATTCAACATTAAATCGGTATTGTTATAAATACTAATAATAATAATAGTTATTGTACTGTATTTTAATATAAATTACTATAAGAAATCTGCGGCAACGTTGAGCAGCTCTATTACTGTAAGCGATTTCATCTAGTTATTAAGACTGATGAGAGAAAACCGCTTAAGAAAATATAATTTTGCCCCAATCTGAGCTATAGCCTACATCACCGTCATGAAAACCGCTATATCTCCTTTAATTATATCTTGGTTTTGAAACTTATATCAACTAGACTCGCTTCAGTGCTTGTGTGTCCTAAGTATCACTTGTTTAATCCGTGGAAAAACGTTTTTCTGCATTTTAAGAAATAATCTATGCTTTCGGTATCTTAATGGAAAAGGGAATTCCAAATGTTAAAGATACTTTTAAAAAAATGTGTCAGAGTGAAAATGTATGAAAAGGTTACTATACCATGCCCCAATATTTATCGGATAAGAGTGATTGGGATTAATTGCTCCTCATATCACTCTCTTATTAATAATAATGTGTGATGTGTTACTAATTAATTTGTATAGAATAAAGATCGATAAAGGATCAAAGGATAAAGGATATATAAAGGAACTTCTCAGTGTGTGGCCGCGTACCGATTCGGTGGTAGTTTTTAGTATTATTTAGACTCTTCACAAGTAACTTTTGTAAGGTGAACGTGAATAAAAGTATTTTCTATTCAACAAAATCGACCTTAAACTATACAAATTTAATCATTAGTCGTCAAAAAAAGTCATGTCAAAGTCTTGAATGAGATCATACGATACAACAATTTCTTCATGATTACTTCTTTTCTGTACTTTAAATGAACAAAATTGTACAAAATGCTACCAATATTGTCTAATTTAACTCAATGTATATAGCACGGCATTCAATAATTACGAAAAGTCTACGACCATCAATTCTCTCAGTGACGCCAAAACTAAATCTTCTTCTTTTTCTTTCTTTAGGTTTTGGCATTCTTGTTAGTATTTTAACATTAGTCAAGTAGAAATTTGCATCAAATTTACTAAAATCGGGATTCAAGTATGATTTGTCGTAAGTCATAAATTTTTCAATATGTCATATCAGGGTCTAGGGTAAAGCGGTGGTCTTATTACTCAAGCTCATGTAGTGAGATTTGGCGGCAACGAGTAAATACACGATACGCTAATTTCTCCATGATTATTTCATTTATGCACTTTCACTGAACAAAATTCTGAAAAATGCCACCAAAATCGACTAATATCACTCAGTATAAACTAGGGATTGCAATCCGGTATCATTTTCAATCCGGCCGGATTTCACCGGATTTTAAAGTTACTTAGGGCCTAGTATTTAGTGGTTTTTAGTTTTGATAATAATGTATAAAAAGAAAATAAAATACGTATTTATAGAAAATAAAATCACTTTTAATTCTATTTTTTGGTATTTATTGTAATTTTTGGTACTATTTGTACTAAATCAAATTATGAAACTATTTTTTATAATAAAGTAGTCAGTCTGACTCTCACTTATTGCTGTACCTATTTATGTAAGTATCTGAAAGTACTTAAGTAATAATAATGCTATTAAACTCTTATTAATAATCTACACAGTTATATAACAAAACAGTCTTTTAAATTTGTACTTATAAAATCAACAACTTCAGTTCATAATCCTAAGAAACAAAACAAAAAGCATTTATTTTTTGCAATGCAAAATGCAAATGAAAATTATTTCTGTGCCTGAAAAAACGATCTAAGAAAACAAATAGTGTTTATTGTACTGTCTCCTAGTCTGCTTCTGATGGCTCTACAAATATAACCTGCGGCAGAAAAGGGCCTTTCTGCCTCAACACTGGTTGGCCTAATCGCCATCAAGTAACTGTAGATCAGCGAAATGTGTTTTCCTTTTATTCCTTCTACTTCATACGCAGTCATTTCTTTTTTAAGTATTTTCTCATAATCTGTTTCTTTTTTAGCATTAACTTTCCCCCTATACCCTTTTTTTTTGCAGGATTTGATTTCTTAGTTCCTCTTTTAATGTAATGTTTTTTCTATTGGCAATAATGACATGCAATCAGAATCTGAATTGGAATCTATATTTTCGTCTGCTATTTCTGTCACATTTTCATCATTTACGAATCGGCTTATTATTTTTTTCATTTCCTGTCGTATGATATTTTTTTAGGCATAAAAAATGTATAGTATATGTATAGCTTGCCTCAAATATTCCTCATATTTTTTTGGATTATGTAAGTAATACCAACCATTTTCCATACAATAAAGGTAGGAATTGGATTAGCTAATATGTCGACACAGCATGTTGACAACAAGTGCATGCAGAGCCGGTGTTGGCGGCGACAGTGCCTCGCCGCGCGGACCGTCTAGGGATCTGGTGGCAATGTCGCGCGCGCGTGCGACGTTCCCAGATCGCGTTCGCGTATTTTTTGCTTTACCGGATCCGGCACCGGATCCGGCGCCGACTCACCGGATCCGGAAGGTCCAAAAACACGCCGGATCCGCCGGATTACCGGATCCGCCGGACCGGATTGCAATCCCTAGTATAAACATGGAATTCAATAATTATAAAAAAACTTCGACCATATTTTCTTTAGATGGCGCCAAAAATTCAAAAGTAAATCTTAAAATATTTTTCTTTTATAAAATAGAGACAAGCGTTAAGCCTGATGATTGACACGATAGATATATTATAACAAGACTTAGTTTATATGATTTTAAGTTCATACAATACCAGCGACCCGGCATGGATTTAATGTTCAAAGTTTAACTACACAAAAAAGTAACTGAAAATATAAATCAAACAATAATACCACGTTGAAATAGAACCTACGCAGTTGTAAAAATAAAACAAACAGTGACCAAAACACTCGCTTTTATCCGCTTTGGTTATCCGCAGATGTGGTGCGGCAATACTCAAACGCGATTTTCTAAATTTTTCGATACCTAACTTTCTTTTTTATGATATTGGAAGGCAAACAAGCAGACGGATTTCCTGATGTTAAGAAATTTACGCCGCCTAGATACACCAAAGGTGGTAATGGTGCGTTGCCAACCTGAGGCAGGGATATTAGGCCTCGAGCAAGAGTAAGTTTACCGGCTACCTTGCCCTCCGAACCGGAACACGTTATGGTGGCAGGAATAGGTAAGGCGGTGGTACCAATCCGGGCGAGTCGCTGCTAAACTTTACCACCTAGTCAGATGTCACCTTGTTAGTGACGGTGAGCCTATGCTCGCCTTTTACGAGCTGCCTGGCAAGGAAGGCAGATGGTCTATTCTACAAAGGAGCCCGAACCAACACGGGGTAAACTTCCAAAATATTTCTAAAATATTTAGTGAAATTATTTAGTACGACAATGCTCAAGGTGATTTATGTGTTCAATTTGATAAAGGTTAACAGTATATTCGTTTTAATAGATTGTGATCTTTTTTTTTAAGATTTGAAAGATAGAACGGGTATAGTAAATTGATAAATATCAGTTAAATATTCTTTGTAGATCTCTGAAAATAAGTAATCCCATAAGTTTAAAATTTTTGGTAGCGTTTTCAATTACAGTTACCGATGGGCTTTAATTTTTCCATTTTTAACTTTGTCAAGACGATTATTGAAAATAGTATGAAAATTGGTTCAGCAGTCTTCGGATTTATCTCGAACAGATTTAAATTGGTAGTTAAATATTATCAGAGACATTAAAACATAATACTGAATTTTGTTGTTAAAACGTAAACGGTAGTAAAGTAACATATATTCATCCTCGATTTTAAGTTTATTTATTATTTATTTTACTTATTATTTAGTTTTACAATAACATATCTCAGACTAATTATGATTAAACATTACGTCTGCTTTGATTAGATTCACAAGTCTAATACGAGTACGAGGTGTATTAATAAATTACATCTTGCATATATTATAAGTTTTATTATAATTATAAATTATATTATATTACAAATGCTTTGTCTGTTTGTTTCTTACTCTTTTAAGCAAAAACTCCTGAACCAATTTTCATGAAATTTGGTACATATATAGAGGGTAACTTGGATTAACACATAGGATAATTTTTATACCGAAAAATGTTCCTATAGACCATTAACCACGCGGGCAAAGCCTCGGGCAACAGCTAGTCTAACATAGTTATTAATTTTAACTAATTATATGGATACATTGATGGTTCGGTCGCGAAGCAACACATGCAACGAAATGGTAACATATAGTTTACACAATCTTCACTGTCATCTAACAATAACTAATCACCGAGTCTTGGCTCAGTGATCTATAACGATCCGTCATTGCCTTACCTCAACTTATTTTGAAGCATATCTGTCTTTCCTTAACAATTATTGATATAAATAGAAACCAAAGTTTAAAATACTTGATAGATGAGACGGTGATAAACGAGTGCCACAGACGAAAAGCTTATAGACTAAGAGAACGTCATTTATTTTTATTTGTTAATCGATTTTTTTATTAGTTATAAACGATTTCATAAAAACCTTTTTTTTGAAAGAGCCTACTTACGAGGGTATACATTGCCACTTTGTGACGATCTAATGACGGAATCGAAGAAAACATTCAATTTTTATTTTTATGAAATAAGTTTTTTGCAGTTTTACTAAGCTTAAATTGTGTAGGATATGGATATTTAAATATAATGTGATGAATGCATATGATTAATAACAAGAATTGATCAGACTAAGAGTCTGTCAAAATGTCCTATCAATAAATAAAACGTGAGGTCATAGTAATTGTGTTTCAGTGAGCAAATACCAATTTAACAATACCCTGCTCCGATAAAAGCAACAACTGTCTAAACAATGAAATTGGAAATTGGTACTTTGAGTGTTAATTTATTTTGTAGTGTGGTTTTTATCTTTGCTAATGAATTAATATATCCAATAATCTTAGCCAATGTAACGGCCACTCTAAAAAGGATTGTCTGCTCTGTACGTAAGATTACCGATCTCCAAACTGCTATGTCTGCCTATTACGCATGTGCTAATTCATGGCTCACGTACGGTACTTTACTTTGGGGAAATAGTGTAAACGGACAAGATGTATTCATTTCCCAAAAAAAATTTATACGTACCCTAGCAAACATCCAAGAGTCTGAAAGCTGCAAACCCTATTTAAAAAATCTTAAAATTTTAACTTTACCTTCAATATATATATCACAATCATGTACATTTGTCAGAAAACATCCAGATCTAAATCCAGATAAACATTCAGATTAAAAAGCAATCAGACAACCCTCGACGCTACGAAGCTAGAAATAAATTTAAACATATTTTAGAATTACCCCCGTCAAAATTAAAAATACATAGTTCCGGATCTTATGTTATGACAATTAAGACCTACAATAAATTTCCCAATGAATGAATGACCTAAGATTTTCAAAAAAAATAAAGAAATGTTTGATAGAAAAGAGTTATTATACTTTAAACGATTATTTAGTAGATAAATTCAAAAGTGAAATCTGAAATAGATTGGTCCGCTTCAATTTGCAACACCCTAAAAGGGTACATATGTCCTTCAAACAACAAGTGGGAAAAATTTGTAATACCTTTTATGTGACATATGGAGCAATAAATGATTGATTGATTGATTGATTGATTGATTGATAGTTTCACAATAATAGCTGAGCGATGGCAAAAACCGAGGGTTATTTATGTAACAATTGTTAATTGTGTTTTATGTCACAGACAAAAATATAGGTCTATTTACTTTATTTACTGTATTCGACGATATATAGCATCATTGTCATAATCTGTATACATATAACATATATATATGTGTGTGTGTGTGTGTGTGTGTATGTGTGTATTTGACACTGCAACGAAAACTTCTGTGGTAGTTTAGATATATTCGACTTCAATATTCCTTTTACAGTTTTTGTCGGAAACAAGTGGTTAAGTATCTAGCAATATTTCAGCCCGCAATGTATATCGAACAAAGTATATGCGTTAAGGCTCGCGTTGCGAGCTGTAAGTGCCGAACTAGGTAATACGCTATTTTATTTCATTGCTGTTTTTAGTAAAAATGTGTTATTTATTAGATACTAAAAATATCGGGTTGCGTAAGATAGTATTAATGAAATCATAGTGAAATCAATAAAAGAAAATACAAATATTTTTGAAGATTCATGAAATTTCCGACACTAAATTCCAACTTCACATGAACACTTCACAGAATCCATGGTTGCATTTATCGTTACGCTGTCATTTACGCAGTGTGTTTATGTACGTTGCATACCTATTAGCCCCCCCGATGGACAAAGCGGGGTTTCATAAATACGACTTGTCTCTGTGTGTGTATGTCTGTGTTTATTCG
Organism: Calephelis nemesis; assembly: GCA_002245505.1. Classification (NCBI taxonomy): domain Eukaryota; kingdom Metazoa; phylum Arthropoda; class Insecta; order Lepidoptera; family Riodinidae; genus Calephelis; species Calephelis nemesis. Next base: position 133,204 of record NJDD01000082.1, on the reverse strand, counting down.
TGTATGCCTCTTTCTCTCTCCCCCTACTATTTCTCTCTCTTGTTGTGTGTATGTTTAAGTATAGTGGCTGAACGAATGGGAGAGGATGACACTCAAGGCTACAATGGTGTATTATATTAACCACGATATAACTTCTTAATTCATACTACGGAAACACGTACTCTTGAAGTACTCGCGGGAGTCTCCCCTTTGAAAGTAATATTTTCTTTGAGCTTTACAAATTTATTTTTATAGACTTCACATCAAAAGAACTAGCAGCTTATTCGCTTTTTCGTCGGCGTGTAAGGTACTTTTTGGTTTACTGCAACATGATTTTCACACAAATTTTCATTCCCATCATACTACTTACTTGTTATATTGGTTTTAGGGATATTACAGGTGATTTTTGAAAAAAAAATACTTGTTTGCTTAAAATCGGGTCTTTAAAAATATGCATATGGAACTTCATTGGAATCGGTCCAGCAGCTTAGCTGTGAAAGAGTAACAGACAGATAGATAGTCTTTTGCATTCATATTTTTACTACGCTGTTCACCCGCGACTTCGTTAGCTAAGAATAGGTATGATTTTAATACAAACTTTCGACCCATATTACAGTCCTTTGAGGTTTGATTTCTGAAAAAATGGCCAACAGACTTTCGTATTTATATTAGTATAGTATGGAAGTATGTCACTAAGTGTAATGTTACTTCTGTTTAATGTTAGGTTAATAGCCTACTAAAAATTCGAAACTATGTACTGGATAGAATAACGTTACAATTAGTTTAGATTCACTCAATGATTACAAAAGTAGCGAATACTCTGAATGATCTAGACGTGATTTTTTGTCATTCTGATACTTCAGCTGCTGCTGCATAACTCTGGAGTGGAGGTGGCGCAATGGGTTTGTAGCTTATCCCGATAAACTGCAGAACAACTGTATTAAAACGCGGATCTAGATTTCCAAGTCCAAACGTGATAAAAACCGCTAAAATAAATGAATGAATGAACACTTTGTTATGAGTCAATTAAACCATGAAAAAAACTAAGAGTTAAACAAACTTTTAACATTAAATCAAGCTCGTGCCATTAAGTCAAACCGCAATCCATATACCTTAATTTAATTATACTTCTATCAAAATACTAGCGTTGTATCTTTCGTAGTATCAAACGCTATATTCGTATTCACTTTATTTGAGAGACTCATTATGTTGCGTTAGTAAGGATAGTTTGAAAAAAAAACCGAATGTAAGCGTTCTTGCTTACCAGAACCAACCGAACCAGAGCCTTTACCATGATTTGGTATAGATTAAGTTCGGTTAGTTACGTGTCGAAATCTATGACACTTTTGGTTTCAAAATGAGATTCTCTGCGTTACCAATGTAGGCGCTGTTTGAAGTTTTCATACAAATAATTTACGGAGATGGTAGGGGTATAGTAAACTTGACAAGCCGTAAACTCATGGTAAGGGTTCAGTAGTCATTTTATTTATTAACTTTGATGTTTTATAAAATACTTTTTATAAAATTTATTTTAGTTTCATCTTGATTGATTAAGCGGAAATTAGATAAAAGAAATTTCACAAAATATTGTAAAACTGAAATTAATTCGTGGTACGATAAATTAATTTTTCAACATCCGATATTTTCATAAAGATGTTCAATATCCAATATTTTCGGCGACCTCAATTATTTTGTTTTTCGAGAGAGCTTTGTAACGAAAATACGAAATCTGCATAATCTATGTACCAACATACTTTATTAAAGTTATAAAGTTTTTTCAGATTAAGTAGTAAAACGTAGCTGGCGTTTCTTCAAACTATACGAGTAACTTAAATTAAAACTTTCCTCGGGTGTACACTTTACAGTAGATCTTTTGACAAGGATTTTTAAGAAGTTAAGAAAATAAATTCTCTTTGTCGCAACTGTCCGGCGACTATTTTCCATGACAATACTTTCTGTGCCATAAGCTTTTTTGATACTTGACATATGAATCGTAAACTTAGATTAAATGAAGAATTCAAATAGTATACTTCATATTGTACACAAGGAGTATAAAATTAACGATGATATTGATGCGGAAGTATCGAAAACATAAAAGTCGTAAATGAAATAAAAAACGGGTTGCACTCCGGAAGTGCCGGCAGAAGTGAAAACTTGAATATTAACGTTGTGCATTTGTGATATTTTAGAATGGTTAGGGAATAATTTTGCAGGAATAGCTTTAGTTATCAGTATAAAAGTACTATAATTTATGTGGTAGAATACAATATTCATTTATTGCGTTATCGTATATAAACATGACAACACGAACATTGACTGCCATGCGCCGTCTTACGAATCAGGTCACGTGTCCTGACACGAGTTTAGAAGTTTTTGCTTACTCGAAAAAAGTGGGCAACGCCGCTAATCCTTAGCTTAATTTAACCTTTATTTTCACTTTAATTTTAATCTTTAGTTTTCACTTCAAAAACATGACAAGTTATAGAGACACTCTATGTGTATGTCCGAATGGATCTATTTCGATTCGCATGTATTTGTTTTAAAGCTAGCGTGATCCAGATTATTCTCAAAATCAAAAATAGACGTTTCGGGGGTTATTATATATGTTGTTAATTTTGTGATTATTTAAATTTATTGCACACAAATAAATTATTAGTGCATACTAATAATCCCCGCAACGCCTATTTTTGATTTTGAGAACCATCTGGTTAGCTTTGAAACAAAAATATGGACCTTAAGTATAAAAGGTGACTTTAATGCTATACATATTCACTCCCAATCAACCTTTGGGATAACAATGAACAAATGTATAAGTACCTTAAAAAGAAAATATAATGAAATATAGGTATGTACTTACTTTATGATATTGGAAGGCAAACAAGCAAACGGATTTCCTGATGGTAAGAAATTCACGCCACCTAGAGACACCAAACGTGGTAATGGTACGTTGCTAACCTGAAGCCAAGATGTTAGGCCTCGCGCAAAAGTAAGTTTACCTGCTACCTTACCCTTCGAACCGGAATACGTCAAACCGCGTTACAGTGTGGCATCAGGATAGGTAAGCTGGTGGTACCAGTCCGGGAGAGTCGCTGCGAAACTCTACCACCTATTCAGATGTCTGCGTGTTAGTGACGGCAAGTCTATGCTTGCCTTTTACGAGCTGCCGTGTACCGGAAGGCAGATGGTCTAATCTAAAAAGGAGCTTATGGACCAAGCTCCTTTTAAAGCACGGGGAAAAGTACCTTAAAAAAGAAAATATAATGCAATACATATATTTATAAATAAATATCTTTTTGGATTTCGGAGTTTGAGAGACGATATTGTTAAGAGCTTTTCAAGGAGTTTCGAGCGTTCGCTTTCTTCTTTTCAACATTTTACATTCGAATTCACATTCTCAGTTCTTTGGAGAGTCCAGAAAAGTTAAGCTTGTATTTTACTTAGACTACCTTTGACTTCACATTGAGTTAAAATGTTCATATTTTTAAATGAAGAAACACTTGTACTGTTTTAAGTATCACTCATAATTTATTATTTTACAAATAGCCTACCGGTTTCGCTTATGACAGAATCATCAGGACTAGAAATTAAACTAAGTAAGTATTGATACTAAAAACAGTACAAGTGTTTATTCTATGACTAATTTGTTGCTAATCTCGCAATTTTATGCAACTTCACCAGGCTTTAACTCTAGGCATCCTAGCATAACTCTCGTGGAAACGCAGCCTTATACTTGTACTTTAGAGAATAGATATTTTACATTTTTTTAAATCATACAACAGTTAATGATTTGAAAAGATGGAACATCATAAATATATTAATATCGGCTTTGCCAGAACTTTCTTTTAAAAATAAAATAGTATCTTGACGCCTATATCCCCGAAGAGGTAGACAGGCACAACTAAGTCACTAAGACCCATAATGTGATAGGTGAGTAAGGGTATCTTCGCCATCCGGGCGCGTAACTAATTTTGGGTAATTTATTCGAAAATTGTATTATTTATTTTCTATTTTTTGTTGGTCGGCCCAGGATCCAAACCGCCAATAGGGCACATATCAAATCCTGGACAACGTTAATTTTTATTTAAAAGGTGATTTTTTTTTGCCCTACCCGGGGATCGAACCTGGGACCTCAAGAAATCAAGTCCGACGCCGGACCGCTAGACCACAGAAGCGGTAAATAGAAATAAACGTTCGTTTTCCATAATTTTACGTATTCACTTATGTTATAACTGTTTTCATACTTCTACTTCACTCATTTTCCTGAACTTTAACTTAAAATTATCTTTACTTAGCTAAAAAAGGGTTTGACCTATATAGTTTTCTCGTCAGTGATGAATATATAGACTAAACATCTAAACTCCATCAAATAAGATTAAGGATAAGTTCTCTGAAGTAAGTTCGGCGATACTTAGCTGAGATAAGACGATTACCAATAGTTTTTATCTCTATTGACTAAATTAGACTTAGATTAATTAATTTTTTTTTATATTCTTTTGTAAATTTTCGAAGACCCCTTAAAATAACAGAAGATCCCTTAAAAGTTAAAAAATATATAGATTCATTATCTAAACTTTTCTAAGGGATTTTATGAGAATGTAAAACCTCCAAAAATTTGTTAATTAATTTTTGAATAACTTTAACAAAAATGAAGTTAACAAGTTTTCGCTAAATAGACTATATTCTTTCAAGTGTCTAGATGACACTATAATTTTTTCAATTCTATTAAATAATACGTAATGTTCTTAAAAAAAATATTTATTGTTGCTCGCTTTGCGCGGCGGCAGTGAGGCAGCGCTGAAACGGCCGCGCGGAAGTGTGCGTTACCCCAGCTAGAAAGTAGCACCTAGACTGATATGAGTGGGGCAAATAATTAGTGCTCGATGTGCTGTAAATGTGCGTCGAATAAAAAATTTGTGCATGTTGTCGTTTTAGAAATAAACGGAAAAAACACTTCCAGCTGGGGTAACGTTACCCCAGCAAGAAAAATCTAAACGAATTATCGGAGAGTTAAAAAATGTATTTGAGCAGAGAGCACATATTTGTGCAAATTTGTGCGCTAAAAATAAAATTTGTGCGTCTTCAGGTTTTCGAGATATTGCGTTTCCTGCTGCGGTAACGTTTTGCAAAATCGTGTATCTCAAAGACTATTATATGTGCGCATGTGGAATAATCATGCACAAATAGCTCTTAATTTGTGCGTATTTGTGACAAAATTAGATTTAAAAAAATATTTATAGTTTTCAAGTAATCGCGGTCTTTCCAGAAATCAAAAAAAAACGTAGCGCCTAAATGAGAAAATATATAAGGTCCCCGAAAACTGTATTCGGTTCTTCTTAATGTGTATATTTACCATTAAAAAAATCAAAAGCATACATACATGCGTTTTTGAATAATATGAATTAAAGTCAAAAAACGGCGTTCTAACTTTGACATGATTGCACAAATTACTGTCTCAACCTAAGATGTTTAGGTGTTAACAAAAAATTTGTGCGTTTAGTCAAATAATATGTAAGATAAATATCTAGTGTGAAATATTTCGCATTATGTAAATATAAACAAAAATCGAAAGAGCAACGTAAACACTGGTTATCCGACCAAATTAGGATGACTACAAAAAGGCGGCGTTTTCATACATACTAATGACCTTCTTTATTGAACGTATTATAGCAGGTACAGTCACACTAATAACTAAACTATGACTGAATTTGGGAACTAATGAAAAAATGCATTCTGTTACTAGGTATATGAAATGAAAGACCTTGAGCGTATGATTATTAACATTTTTATTTTCTTAGAATCACATTCTAAAAGTAATCATGAGATCACAGAAAAAAAATCTTAAGTGTAAATATTTAAAAACAAAACGTTCTTGAAAGTTATTTGTACCTTGTATAGTTTAAAATCACAGATCAGTTTCCATTTAAAAATTGAGATTGGTATCGATTACGATAAATTTTACGCATATGTTTATACGTACATTACACATTTATGATATAAATAGGATAGGATAGGATGATATGTATTATTTTCGAATGAAATAATATAACATATAAAAAAAATATAGGTAAGTATCGTCACGCCCATATCCCTAAAGACGTAGGCAGAGGCACCCGCAACTAGACACTAAATCCCACAATGTGATAGGTGGCATGCCAATAAATTTTCTGTATGTTCGTTCATAAACAGTATGCTGAATGTATTTTATTTAAACTTGGGATGAAGATACCTAACTAATAATATTGAAATTATTAATTAGGTTACTTTTTACTAATAACTTTTTTTATATAATAAAGTATTTATTTTTATTACAATTTTCGACTTTCAGTGTACTCGGGCGTATTAAGTGTCAATCGGTTAATGAGTTAAGTTAAGAAGGTCATCAGTATGTATGAAAATTCCGCTTTTTTGTAGTCATTCGAATTTGGTCGGATAACCAGTGTTACGTTGCTCTTTCGATTTTTGTTTATATTTACTTAATGCGACATATTTCACACCAGATATTAATCTTACATATTATTTGACTAAACGCGCAAATTTTTTGTTAACACCTAAACATCTTAGGTTGAGACAGTAATTTGTGCAATCACATTAAAATTAGAACGCCGTTTTTGATTTTAATTCATATTATTCAAAAACGCATGTATGTATGCTTTTGATTTTTTTTTATGGTAAATATACACATTAAGAAGAACCGAATACAGTTTTTGGGGACCTTATATATTTTCTCATTTAGGCGCTACGATTTTTTTTTGATTTTTGGAAAAACCGCGATTACTTGAAAACTATAAATATTTTTTTAAATCTAATTTTGTCACAAATACGCACAAATTAAGAGCTATTTGTGCATGCTTATTCCACATGCGCACATATAATAGTCTTTGAGATACACGATTTTGCAAAACGTTACCGCAGCAGGAAACGCAATATCTCGTAAACCTGAAGACGCACAAATTTTATTTTTAGCGCACAAATTCGCACAAATATATGCTCTCTGCTCATATACATTTTTTAACTCTCCGATAATTCGTTTTGATTTTTCTTGCTGGGGTAACGTTACCCCAGCTGGAAGTGTTTTTTCCGTTTATTTCCAAAACGACAACATGCACAAATTTTTTATTCGACGCACATTTACAGCACATTTAGCACTAATTATTTGTCCCACTCATATCAGTCTAGGTGCTACTTTCTAGCTGGGGTAACGCACACCGCGCGGAACCCAATTTTCAATGTTAAATTAAAATTATTAATAATGGAGCTACACCTCCAGAGTCGAGACATAGCTTAATTTTCTCCTCTTTTAGGATCTTATTTAATTTCAGTTATCTTTAATACTTTTCGAGTTATAGCTACAAAACGGAGACTCCCTTTTTTCTCTTCTTTTATTGTTTATAACAATTGTAATTTTTTAGAGCGGGATTATTCCAAAACTCCAATTACTCAGAATTTTTTTCTGAATCTAAATTACTAACAACCATATTTTTACGAAAACAAGAACTATTTTTCGCAGGGAACTCACTTCTCGATCAGACAATGAAAATACACCTATAAAATATTTAGAGTCTATTAAATCAAAATCTCGAAATAGTGCAGGTTCAATTTATCAAAATTGTTTTGATTTTTATTTGTTTCATTTTATTTAAAACTAGCCGACCCGGCGAACTTGATATCGCTTGACATTAACAGTACCATTAGTATGGACAAAATGTAAGTCTGGTTTTTCCCACTTTCCCTGCTATTTTTTTTTTCGTCATACTAACCTTCTCCTGACTATAACTGACACAACAAAAAAATGATTAGTAAAATTAGCCTATCTGTTCAAGCGTGATGCGATGATTGTTTCAAACCAGAAAGGAGATTAATGAAAAATAAAACAATAACCGCAACCGACAACAATATATTTTCAACAAAACAAAGTTGAATTAAGCGAGACAAACTAATTTTACTGATTCCATAACATGTTACGTAATTTACAAAAAATCGCATTAAAACTATCTATGACTTTTTAAACGGACAGTAGGTACCAAATAATCGGCTCGAACGAGGCGCGCACAGGCTTATATAGACGCGTCTCCACCACTTGCTACACCTTCCATAAGATCGGCACTATTCCTCCAACAATCTATATACCAAATACGAGATGCCAAAACTTTGGACCCCTTTTTAAGAAAATTGCACGAACGGAGGAGTATGAAATTTGGCACACTTATAGTTTATGTGTAGGAAAAGTGCAGGACGCTAATATTTTTCAATAATAATGCTTATAAAGTACATTAAATCAATAAATAAAACATTACCCACACTACCATACATTTGACACACACAAACAAATTTATTGATGATAACGATAAAAGATCACACACGGCGCACTAAACAGTTTGGAAACAAAGTATCTGGTCTTAATAAGTAAAGCGACCACTAGTACATATGTATAGATAAGTATGTTTTCATCACTTGTATGGTTCTTGTGAATCAAGTTTTTTCTGATTCATATATACTATACTTTAATGAATGAGAAAAATATTCAACTAGCTGGCCTCGATCGATATGGTAAGAAATGAGGGTTTAAATGAAAAGTGGTTTCCACGTGATAAATTACGGTCCTCGATATGATACGTCTTTATAACAAAGCTATAAATTTTCTAATATTTTCCTACTAAATCATATGGATTTGGGTATTAGAATGCCATATTTAAATGATAAAATGGTTTTCAACAAAAACTTATAAATTTCATTACTCTGGATAGTTTTATTAATTTTGTAGTTTAAAAAGTCCCATAAAAATAGATAATAAGCAAACACAAAGAAGAATTAAATATTTTTAACTACTTTTACCACTAGTAAGAAATATTTTGAATTCAAGATGGAGTATACATATTTGTCTTAAAATACTTTACTTTTGTACTTGTCCTTAAATATCCTAAATATCTTTAAAAAAGTGACCAGTACACTTAACGGTGTAACAGGCAGTATCGTACATTTACAACAATTTACCGTGTTGGTGCGCCCTCTTCGTAGATTACACTATCTGCTGTCCTGCCTGGCAGATCAAAGGAGACGAACAAAAGCGGAACGGGTCAGTGTCACCCAGACTGATGGTGGTAGAGTGTTGAGTTTTCCGGGCCATAATGACAATGTCATTTTCCGGTCCAGAGGGTAGGGCAGCCGTTTGATTTGCACGATTGGCCTAACACCTGCAACATCTATGGTGTTTTCTGTTAGTTTTACTTGTTAACGCGCTCCCCTTAAAAACTTAAGATGTTCGGTATCCTCATACCGCCCCATCTCGAAGAAAATGGATCCGCGGAAAAGTAATGAGACTGTCAACCCTCTTGACTCAGATCAAGGGCAGTCTAGCACAAATGTTAGAAGGCTGACTGGGGAGTGGGAGGCAGTTGCCAAGGACGTGTCCTCAAAGGCGCAGTTGAGCTCAAATTGCAACAAACAAACACAACCAAATAGACCACAAGCCAGCACTACAAACAAAATAGATATATCTCCAAAAAAGTTGACTTTGTCCTTTTTAAAACCTAAACCACATTTAAATGCCACATACACACACGAAAATAGACAAACACATACAGACAAACAAAAAGAAGAAACTTCCAAAAGCTCACCTGCATCTAAATATAAGAGTAGGCTGACCGAGGCAGCTGCCTTAAAAACCAAGGCCCTGCAAAGTCTGGCTAGTTCCCGTAACACGAGAACCGATATTAAGAATGATATCACGGAAGCTGTTATAAGACTTTACCAACTTGTCCAGGAGACGGAAACTAGCCAGACCAAAAAACACACTCCAGCTGCAGAAAAAGTAGAAGAAACCCGGACACAACAAACCAAGTCAACACACCTAGAAGACACCAAGAATAATATGGAAGAGTTCGGAAGAATAATAAATGAAAATACTAGAGTAATTAAGGAGAATAATGAAAAATTGGAAGAACTAAAGTTATTAATACAAGAAAACCAAGAAGCGCAGAAAAAGATGACATACGCTAGTGTAGCAGCAGCGCCTCCAACAAGAAAACCTGTTGAACGCGCCGCTCTACACTCCATTGTCATAGCATCGAACAGTGTCATAGATACGGGGGAAGAAGTCCTGGAGATGGTACGAAAAACAGTAAGAGCCAAGGAGGAAGGATTAACCGTAGAGAGTGTGAGGAAAGCGAAGGACAGAAAGGTCGTAGTGGGTTTCAAGACGAAAGAAGGAAGAAGACTCATAAAGGAAAAACTGAAGAAACTAGAAGGAAAATTAACCGTCGAAGATGTTAAAAACAAAAACCCACTGTTGCTCATAAAAAACGTCTTTGATTTTAACACAGACGATGACGTATTGACAGCATTAAAAAACCAAATTAAAAGACTCCACACTGATCTTGAAGAAAAAGACAAAACAATAGAAATAGTATACAGGAAGAAAACGCGAAACCCTCACGTCAGCCATATCGTAGCGCGGGTGTCACCTACTCTATGGGGCCGTATGACTGGCGACGGATACCTCCACATAGACATGCAGCGGGTCCGAGTGGAGGATCAGTCGCCACTCATACAGTGCTCCATGTGTCTCCGATATGGGCATACGAAAAAGATGTGCACGGAGACAGTGCCTAAGTGCAGTCAATGCGGTGACCCACACCTTCGAGCAAAGTGCGGGGAATATCTTACAAACATGATTCCAACATGTTGTAATTGTTCCCAAGCCAAGCTCGAAAGTGTGGACCACAACGCTTTTAGCAGTGACTGCCCCATAAAGAAGAAATGGAACACAATAGCAAGGGCAACCATAGCTTACTGCTAAAGTTGCCCTAGGCACCAAACCCGACCCAGTAAATTCAAACTCATTGATACTGCAGGAACTTAGTAACGACAACCAACTGACATACCATCCTGTCAGTGAAGTTATAGTTCAAGAAATTATAAGCCTCAAAAATTAAAAAAAGTAAAATCAATTAAGAACATAACTATTTTTAAAATTTTGATAGTTAATTGGTATCGGTTTCATTGGAAATTGAGCCAATTTCAAAAAGTAAATCATTTAAAACAGATTAAAAATATGTACAAAATCAGAAACAAACAAAATTTTAAAATTAAAATAAAAGCAAATTTAAATAAATTAAATATTGAAAACATTAAACAACTCTACCGTCATGGACAAATACACTTAGACTTAAGATCCTGCAATATAAAAAGATAAATACAAGGTAATTAAATGATTAATTTGTAAGTAATTTAGTCATTAATTACATTCAGTAAACATAAAAGAAACTAAATTTGAAGAAAAATAAAATATTGTTAAATAATGTATAAAAGTATACATTATATTAACATAAATATAACAGCATTGAATTAGTAAAAATAAAGTAGATAAGCTCATGACATTCAGAATATTGTATATACATTAGAAATAAAGTTTAGAATAAAGCAAATATATACATAGATACGCAAATATTGATAACCATTAACCATTTTCATGTCTGTGAAACAAACATCAAAAAACCGTAAAAAATTTGCACATAAAACAAAACCTGTAAAAAAAGGCCTTGATTAAGTCAGGGGAGATAGAGGGTTGCCAAACAATTGGCAACAAAGCAAAAAAAAAACATCTATGGTGGATATCTCTTACCATAAAATATATAAACAGTTGAGTTCAATACGAAATTGTATTGAATTCCGGGTTTTGCCTTTTCACTACAAAAAAATATAACAATGAAAAGATTATCTGAAATAGATTAAGTCGTCGAACCGTCTGTAAAAAGCCGGGATTAAATCTGACTACATATAAATATTATCGGCACACAAAACTCCTACATTCAAGATTAAAACGGCGATGTTGTTGAGAGGTTGACAAAAAGTCTTAAAGGACTTGGATTCAACATTCTATATACATTGGGGACAGACATAAAAAGTCAAGGGTCGGTTGTTTCAGAGATGTATTACTTAATACGAATTCAATGATCAATATTAAACGGACGTTAATACCAAAACCAATTTGCAGAGTAAATCAAATACCTACTAAGATTACGATAATCAGGGGCCCGGAAACTGACTAAAATGGAATTCTAGTTTTAGTCAAAGCCTCGAAAACCTGTCCATATTTTGATTAAGCCTTTAGGGCGGCTTAAGCCGTTCCGAAGATAATCGTTTATGTGGATTACCTGACGATCGGTTTAATCAGTACTTTAGTA
>NJDD01000082.1:104816-115618 GCA_002245505.1 Calephelis nemesis | reverse complement strand
AAGTCAGGATGGACTGGATCACGTATTACTACTTTGTTTTGATACTTCAGTGTTGTTTAATACAGAACTTAGATTAAAAAAACAAGTAAGTAAAAAAAAAGTAAGTATTACGCCCATATCCCCGTAGAGGTAGGCAGAGGTACATCCAGGGCACCCACGACTAGCCCAAGACACTTAGTCCCACAATGTGATAGGTAGCAAGCCTATCGCCAACTGGAAATTGGATAAACCCTATTTTCTTTTTATTGCCCGACTCGGTGACCTCATGCAATCAAGTCCAACAGCTGAACCGCTAGAATTATTAAAAATTAATGTTTAAAAAAATGTTAACCAATATTTAGAATAAAATCTTAAGGGTTCTTTTTGAAAGCATGAAAAGGTTTTACGTGTAACAAAGTTTGTTAAGAAATTAAACGAAATAGAGGAACGGACGGTGGTGTTTTACACGAATGGTTAAAAGCGTAATTGTTTGTAGCTATAGAAAAGTTTTAAAACTTGAAAATACCCTAAAGTGTGCGACAGTATAATATAATATCAAGTTTTCATATTTAAGCTACAAAAACTACTTTAAGATAAACATACTAAATTTAATAAAAAAATGATTCAAATAGTTAGGTGATGTTCATCTTCTCATATCAATAGATACTATTTCTATAAATTTGATATACTTTTATCATTATAAATAAATTTATTTTCACAATATATGTATATGTTTCATAATGTATGTAGTATAAATGATTTTTATCCTTTTGTAAAATGTGTGGAATAATATGCAAAGGATAACGTATCAAAAGATTCGAGTGTAGAATACTGGCAGGTTCGCCATGTATAGATAGCATGCATTAAAAAATAAGTTAACAGCAGAATCTGTTCACAAACTACAATGAGAGGATATGAATGTGTTGGATAACTTCCCTTTTATTGCGGATTTTTTTTATTAAATTCACAAGTTTATAGCATTCTAGCTATCCCGGCAAACTTCGTTCCAATCTTTCTGTTTGTATGGGAAAAAAATATTGTTATTCCTAGTTTCCTCGCAGTTTTTCCATTTTACTTATCATTCCCTGGACGTCCACAAATAATTCTAAACCAAAATTAGCCGAAGCAGTTTTTTTTTCAGCGATTCATTTTAAACCTATATATACTTAGATAGACATACACTATACTTACCTAAACATCATAACTCGCTATATATTGTGGTGCCGCGGGAAAAGCAAAAGTCCTGTAGTTGTAAGAACTTTGCGGTTAGCAACAAATCAGTCATTAAAAAAAAACGGAAAAGCAATCACTATTTCATAATATTAATAAAAAAAAATGATAGTTATACATTAATAATAGTGGTGTGTAAAAAAAGCGACTGTGTTTCCAATATTCTCGATATTATAGAAAGTTATTAAATGTTGTACTTAAATTCAACAAACACCTTTTAGAAAATAGTACACTCTCACCATGTTCTACTAGGTAAGATATATATATGTGATAGCATTTTACGTGCATAGGGTACACAAAAGGATTTAAGGAGTTCCTTTGGCCACTTTCCGGTTCTAATCTGATCTAATCTCCATGTCATTTTTTTCCATCAACTTCAACTTTCCAGATTCCACCCAGACAAACACGAAATATAAGGCAAATTTCACATTTTTTTGTACAAAATTAAAATAAATTTAATGTTCTTAATTTTCGTGAAATTATAATTTTCCTTCGCCATCTGTATTATCCATCCATAAATATTTCTCTTTGTGAAAGCTTAAATCCCGGTTTGTCAAACACTTATTCAAATTAAATGATCCTACTTTGAAATAAGCCTTAATTTGTTTGGTTTCGTAGTTTGATATAAACAAAACATCATTTTTATAGAATATCGATTGATTAGTAGACACAAGATTGTATCACAAAATTTTCACTTTTAATTTTACTGTAAAATAATTCAATGATAAGCACTAGTTTATTATACTTGATGCACTATATACTTAGGTACTCTTCACACTAAACAACGTCATTTAATATAGATATTATAAGCTGGATTTCACTATCGAATTTTAACACGATTAACCTAAAAAGACATACACACATATTTTCACGTCAAGTCTTTTACGGGCTAGGCAGAGAGTATCGAGTGCCATATCTCACGATCCTAACAAACCTGTCAGCTTCCTTCAGTCTTTTAATCAAATATTCAATCAAACTTAGGAGACCTTTGATACCACTATCGGATAATCTCCGAGTGATCCGATCGTGGAATGTCAACCTTGGTCTCCCCGGGTACCTACATCCATCCACATTCGCATTATATGTCTGCTTTGTCAATCTTTCATCTGTCATTCTTTCCACATGGCTGAACCAGCAGAGCATGCCATTTCGCATGAAAAGAAGTTTAGACAATGGTCAAGAGCAGGGGCGGCTCTAGCTCGTGTAGCGCCCGTATGCAATGAAACCCTGGCGCCTCCTAGGCCTGATCCCCGTGGCTATAGCTATTAGCTTTGTAGTCGTAACAAGAAAGTTTTTTCATATTCCAACAAGGTATTTTAAAGTAGGTATTGCTAACAATATGGTATTAGTTACGGCCTTTCTGTCATGTTATTTTTGCACCATGATGGTCCAAAACGATGCTCTTAGCTGTCTCCGGGAGCGCCGCGACTTACCTGTTACCGCGGGGGCCCCAGGGACGGCAGCTAACGTATGCATTGCGTACCCTGCACTATAGGTTAAGCCGCCCCTGTCAACCATGTCAGTAGTATTATCAAGGAAGTTTTATTTATTGTAAATATTTATTATTAAACTATTTGACGTGAAAAGTAGATTCTCAAATGATGGGGATAAGAATTTTGTCAATTTTAAGAGTACTTGCAGTAGCTTATGCATGGGACCACAACCGGTATTTGAACTCATTTACACTGAACTTAGTTTTACTAAACTTGGTTTTCGATAGGATCGGTGATATCAGCCCTTAGAAATTTTCACATAAATAGCCGCTCTATATTAACACACTACAAGTACTTGTACCTACCTACTATATTTTGTGCTCCAAATTACCGTACTTATTAAAAACATAATAAAATGAACCGATAATCCTAATCATAAATTGTAACTAAAAACCCTTTCAATCAACTTTCAAAGAAAAAAATCGCATGAAGAAAGGAAATCCAACTACACATTTGGGGGCTATTATGCCACAAATGAACACAAACACACAGACATGTCAACTTATGACATCCCTCTATTTCCGACACGATTCAGAATGTACATACTACATACCACTTGGTAATCATTGTACCCCATTCCCGCACTGCGCCCCGGCCTCTAATTTCCAATTGTGATATACGGATATATAATTTTTGTATTCGTATCTTTGTCACTGAACTCCTTCTAGACGACTGGACCGATGTTGATGAAACTTTTTGTGTGTGTTCAAGGGAATTCGGGAATGGTTTAGATTCACAATTTAGTATCCTGGAAAATGTTTTTTTAACATTTTTTTTAATAATAAGTAGTTGTCGATTTTGGAATGTTTCACATCCTATCCGACAGACTGCGCTAACCTGTCGAAGCATTAATGTCAAGCGATACGAAGTTTACTGGGTCAGCTAGTTGTGATATAAAGGTGTTTAAGATGTTTGTAAACACGCCTTCTAACAAAAGGTGACCCTGGATGATAACAGAACTGTACTCCCATCTTCCGATTATTAATCCTGACCCTGGATGATAACAGAACTGTTCTCCCATCTTCCGATTATTAATCCTGACCCTGGATGATAACAGAACTGTACTCCCATCTTCCGATTATTCTTAAATTTGAATTAATACTACGATCCCTACCGCGCGCCTTATTTTTTGTTTTCATGGTAGAGGTCAACAAACAAACACACGGACAAATCTGATGATAAGAGACAATAGATAGATTACATTTATACAAATTATTACTAAATAATTAATTATTTTTATTTAATACCAAAGACAGTATATTTACTAATCTCTGTTAATACGAAAAATGGGAATAAGTACCAACAATCTCTTGTTACAGACTTATATTAACCGCTCTAAGATTTTAATATGAATCCTAGACATAACAAAGAATTTAATATCCGTCGCCCTAAATAAAATTATTTACCTAGCAGCCCAATATTAGTCTATTTGACATTGTTCTCTACGAGTAAAATGTTAGACTGTTTCAAATAAAGTCTTATTTCAAAAGTAAAATAAGCACATTCATCACAACTCATATGAATGACTAATTGTTGCCCACGGCGTTGCCCGCATGGTTAACGGTCCCACAGGAACATTTTTTGGGATAAAAAACTATCCTTTGTGTTAATCCAAGTTACCCTCTATGGATCTGCCAAATTTCATGAATATAGGTTCAGCAATTTTAGTGTGAGGGAGTAACAACAAACAAACAAACTTTCGCATTTACAATATTAGTAGGATATATTGTGATATAGCTATTGCCTGGTCCTTTATCTACATACGTACTATCTAAATAAATTAGTTTTATTAGCTGCTGTCGGGTAGCTGACCAGTTATGCTACCACCTACATATCGGCACACACCTATAATGTGACAAACAGCTGATAGATGTTGCAATGATATTCTATTTTAAAATCCATCCAAGCAATTTCTGATTGTTACATTTGGTTTTAAACTGTCTCCTTGCTTTTTATATTATAAAAATAGTTTCATAGGATTAAAACTATATAGTCCAGGTTTTTTATGTGCCACCCTCTGAACAGAACCCTGGCTACACAAAACAAATAAAAAGAAGTAGCACAAGTCGTCGTTCGATTTGCAACCAATTTGTACTCTTGAATTGAATTATTAACATTTAGTTTAAAAACACAACCATAGTAGAGCGCCCCTAAATTTCTAACGATTTAACTTCTAAAATAACGATGTAGACAAATGAAGATTAATACAAATGTTTATTTTTACAGATGTCGTACTTTACGGACCCCTGGCAACATTTTGGTTGCCAATCTGGCCCTCAGCGACTTTCTGATGTTGGCAAAGACACCGATTTTCATCTTCAACTCCTTCTATCTCGGCCCTGCATTGGGAAAGACAGGTGAGAAAATCTTTTTGAACATCACATTTATAAATCAGAACACAGAACTATAAGATGCGTTATTTACCTAATTATGACGTAGTTATATAGATGTACGTACAGATATTTTTTAGAATTCCTTTGTGATTCTCCTTCAGCATATCTATTGCATGAAAACAAGCTATTAAAAAGACTGTTTAGTTTTTTCCAATGTTTGATTTTTTGTTACAAGTTTTTACATTTTATGTCTTTGAAGCTATAATCTCTAATTTTCTTCATGGAAAATTACAGTCTAATAAAAAGTTAGTTCAGTTTTTTTAAACGTTTTTTGATAAAAGTTTTTATATTTTATATTTTTAAGTCGTAATCTCCAATTTTACCACCACTATTACCACCTTTGGTTTATCTAGGCGGCGTGAATTTTATACCATCAGGAATCCGTCTGCTTGTTTACCTTCCATTATCATAAAAAAAATCTACATATTTTTTTTTTATAATTTATATAATTATTGATAGCTGTATATACCTACATATGCCATGTTTGCACGATTATTATTTCCCTTATTTTGCTCTCCTTGGAAAAAGAACACCCTGTTCTTTTTCATAGATATAAATGAGAGAAACTGATAAATTTAAACCCTCAGAAAAATTAGTGAGTGAACTTCGTATCGTAATGGTTGCATTTTTGTAATCAAGAGGGAACGCCAGAAGGGTTTATACAAGTAGGTAAGCTGTAAAACGTTAAAAGGGGTCTAACATAAAAAAAAATATTTATACGCGTGGAATTCCTAACTCCGTTTTTCATCAGGTGAAAAATAAATAAAAGAGTGACGCCGCTGATTTAAGATAGTTTTCGTTTTATTACTTGCGTTATATGATTTTGATGTCGGAAGTTGTCAGAGATATCAAAACTTTCTCTACTAAGGTCTAAGATAGTAATTGGCAGTAGGCCGAATAGAGAATTGGCTAACTTCACATGTTGCTTGAGATGAAATATTAGTGACGCAGGATTTTTATGATACAGCACCTTCTTTCTGCTGCGAACTGCGAAGGGCTATCAGAACCGTGTTACAAGGGCCTATTTCTAATTTCTAAGATATGTATATAATAGGACACCCCTAAATGTGGGTTGATCCCTTGTAATCAATAAAAGTTTTTTCTTTTTATTGCCAATCATTTTTACAATTGTAAAACACAGATAATTCGGCTGAGCACAAAATAAACTCACTTTAGGTGTATGCTGTCTTTTTCCAATGGAACGAAAACAAAAGAGATAGAATATTTTCCAAATGTCAAATCAGACCAGACACAATGATTTGTGTTTTTATTCAATGTTTTCCGAGTATTCCTCGGATTAAAATTTTTTAGAAATGTCGCGTGTAAGCTAATTGAATCGTGTTTTGTCTCTTTCTATTACTTTCGTCGAAAGAAGATAGCGATATGTAATTTTTTTATAAGTGCGCTGTGTAAAACAGAAAAGATAATTTTTAAGCAAAATTTGCGTTGCATCTTTATTTCAAACACGACTTAATAGCAACTCTTTTTTTTATCAAAATGGATGTGAATATAATAAAAGGAAGGTCCGACTGATGCAACACGACACTCAGTGACGCTGCTCACCAATTTGGATCTAGGGTTGGGTAGCTCTGTTATTGAAGCTTTCGAAGTCATATTAGGTGTATCGAAAGTGCAAAAAAAATATTTTCAAGTTGTAAAGGTAAATGGTGAAATACAATAATATATGACGTTATTTCAAAAACAAACACAACACCGACAAATCAACAATAATTTAGAAACAAATTTATTATTTAAGAAAAGATATTATTATTGAAGTGAAACTTCTTTATCGGGGTTGGAAAAAAAATAGTGTAAATTTTTTTCGTTACGCGTCACATTTTTCCGTTACGCGCCATATTTGTTCTTATCCCTACCACGCGTGATTCGAAGTATACTTTCTCCAGCGGAGTAGAGATTGGCAATAAACTTTATTTAACCAATTCCTGTAAAGTTGCATATGGTAAATTATTTTTTGAAAAATAACGTCATAAAGAAGTTTCACTTCTTCACTTCTTACGAGTGTACGCTAGCACACGCACACATTTTTTTTCTTTTATAATTTCACCCCTATTTTTTAAGTGAAAACTCCTTTAGCGGCGTTGCGGACTTTTTTGGAAGGGGTAAAAACTTCTAAACTCGCGTCAGGACACGTGACCTGAAGTCAGTGAAGTAAGTCGAAAATTCGTAAACGGCGCAGGGCGCTTGCGCGAATGTTTGTGTTGTCATGTTTGTGTACGATAGCGCAATAAATGAATATTGTTTTCTACCACATAAATGATAGTACTTTCATACTGAAAATTAAAGCAATTCGCGTAAAATTATTCCCTAACCATTCCAACATATCAAAAACGCACAACGTTAATATTCAAGTTCTCACTTTCGCCGGCACTCCCGGAGTGCAACCCGTTTTTTTAATATAAAATTGCACAGGACACAGCGTGTATTGTTTGCCATATTTCTTTCGGCTCGTTTACCTTATATGTACCTACTTACAAAATGACGTACGTACGTATATAGGTAGATGTAATAATATCACGATCTTACTCTCACTCTTACTTACTTTAAATACTTAAACCGATAAAGGAAGTCTATAAGATAAAAGACAGGTTTCTACAATCAACTATTGTTTTATAAGTTAATTACCTCTGTGTTCGAGTTTTGTAAATAGTAAAAAAGGAATAGCTTTTGTAGATTTTAAAAATAAGTGTAGTAACAATGTCATATTCATTAACTGGGTTATTTTTACAATTTGTATCATTTGATTAAAAAAAATAATTCATTATGGATTTTCCTCGTGTTGGTCCAGCCTACTTTGCAGAATAGACCGTCTGCCTTCCTGCCAGGCAGCTCGTAAAAGGCGAGCATAGACTTACCATCGCTAACACCGTGACATCTGACTAGGTGGTAGAGATTCGCAGCGGCTCGCCCGGATTGGTACCACCGCCTTACCCATTCCTGTCTCCATAACGTCAATGCATGAAGTTGACGTGTTCCGGTTCGGAAGCTGAGGTAGCAGGTAAACTTACTTTTATAAATGTTAAATAAATGTAACGGCTACCTTATCCTCCGAACCAGAACACGTCAACGGCAAGTGTTGACTTTTGAATATGCTTTAACATCCTGATGAATTATTAGATTAATGTAAAGTGCCACAAATATATGTAAGTAGCTGAGAATCTTAACAAAAATCAGATCTTCAACATCGTAAAGTATAAACAAAATAACTTTCTTAAAAATATTTTATCACGAAGTAATAAAACAATAAATCGTTTTTTGTTTTTACAAAAAATTTACATTTAGGACGAAAGTCACTTTCTTCTTCAGACTTCACCATCTCTGAACCTCTTCTTCCGCCATTCTGGATTTTTTTCTAATATTGAAAGAACCCCTATGTAAGCGAATAATTATTGCTATGGAAGCAAATTTATAACTATAACGGTTCAGACACAATAGGCAAATTAATTTTAGGTTTAGGATCCGACCCTAAGTCGACCTTGACGGAGTCGATAGTAGGATGAAACATAATATGTTGTAATTTTATTTAAATTTAGTTATATTTTAAGTTAAACATTTAGAATAACAGAAAAGGGACAGCTAAAATTAAAAATAGAATGATTTTTTTATTAAAAAAATATGTTTAACATTTTATGTTGGAAGATTATTAAGAAAATTTTAAACTGACCTAAAATGTATGACGCATATATTGTGCAGAAATTGGGTTGCCTGTTGTTTACCTGGGTTGCCAGGTATAAACAGGATGTCGGTGCCAGTTACTTCCACTTGATTGGATAACTTAACAGTTACTGCGAATAAGTTGATAAGTTTACAAAATAAATTGGAAGAAGTAAACATACCTATTTATTTTTAAATATTTTGTACAAGATTTTTCTAAACAACCCATTTTTAACATAATTTGTTATATACTAAATCTATATACAGGCTTATTGGAAATGTGTCCCGATCCCGTTAAGGGGGTGTAGATGAGGTCACTGGCTAACTAATTACCCATGAGTATGCGGGGAAAAAGTGAACCAATCACGAGTTATATTTTATTTTCATTAAAAAAAAATAGGGTAATACAACTTTCAAAACAAGATTTTAAAAAAACTACGGCGTATTTTAGTATAATTATTTATTATCCAGTTACAGCTTACTCTAGTTCATTATAAATACAAATAAGAGATAGAAAACTCAACACTTTTTATGATTTTTACAATGTTGTTTGGAATAAAGTGTAATTTTTTTTTAAAAATCACCAATGTCAAGTACATTGGTGATTTTTAAAAAAATATTTACGGCAGACGGCAGAACATTTTAAAAACATCTTAACAACATTATTAGCTATCCAACAAGATACAACATTTACCCAAAAAGTTACATAATAGTTTTAATAAAGATTAATAAACATAAATAGGAAATGAACCTTGAATTTGAAATTTTCATTTTAATCAGTGCAAACATTTTATAGCTGTAAATCAATTAGAGCACTAGATCTAGCGTTGCCTTAAATTGCTTTACAGCTCATTTTCAAAGTGAGATCTTCTATTCCTAGTGCAAATACGCATTCTCTTCTTAAGACTAGTTTTCACTACAGCACTTGACAAATTATTTTTTATTAGTTCCAACCAGGAAAAGAACATAGGATACTTTTTATCCTGTTACATTGTCAGGAAACAGGGAAAAACAACATTTAATTTTTTCCTATACAAACTGAACGGGTGCGTGCGGGGAGTTCGCGGGAACAGCTAGTTTATTATAAAATAAGTTTTATTCTATTATCAGCTTGGTGTAGGTCGATCTAGATTCCAATCTTCTACTATTAGTGTCGGTGTATGTAATGATTATTAGGTATATTTATTCGAGAACAACGCAGTGTCTCATTAATAGAAAATGTATTTAGTTCTGCAGATGTTTTCAATAACTTAGTGCAGTTTACTATAATGGAGACAGATTGGATTGTTTCTGTATATGCAATATTTTTTAATGATATTGGAAGGCAAACAAGAAGACGGATTTCCTTATGGTAACAAAATTAGACACCAAAGGTGGTAATGGTGCGTTGCAAACCTGAGGTCGGGTAGTTAGGCCTCGATCATAATATATTGCTGTAAGATAAGATATTATGTTCCGTACATAAAAAGCCATTAAGATATAATCAGTTTGTTTTGTAGACACGAAGCGAACACATAATAATCTAGCTATTGTTTTTAATTTTATTATATGTTGTTTTTGTTTCGTTTAAATTATATAGTTTATACACTAACATGTTATATAGTTTAACGTAATTTCGTTTAATTGTATTTTAAGGTATTTCAGATACTATCTTTTATTTAAATTGTAGGTATTCGGACACATTACTTTGCTGTATGTTGGCCAACTGTAAGATTTTGGAAAAGGTTTGTGTAAAGTATATCTGAAATAAAAGATTCATTTATTTAATTTGAAATACACGGCGGCAGCTCTTGCTAAGCCTAATACAAGTAAAAAGCATATTTCTTAAATGTAGATTTCTTAAAGAAGCAATTAAGATTGCTTACCATTTAAACTTTGATAAATTTGGCTTTAATTAAAACCTAAAATTTATGACAAAATAATTGTTAAAAAAGTTATTTACACATTAAGTACACTCTCTCCTTTGTTTTATTTTTCAGAAATCACTAAGTAAATAAAAACCAAAAAAAGATTTTTAAAAAATAAAAAAAATCTC
>NJDD01000082.1:61153-104541 GCA_002245505.1 Calephelis nemesis | reverse complement strand
ATATTGTTTCAGGTTGCGTGATATATGGCTTTGTCGGTGGACTGAGCGGGACGACTTCGATAGCAACATTAACCGCCATTGCTCTAGATCGCTACTGGGCTGTCGTTTACCCCCTGGAGCCGTTACGGGCTCTTACTGCTATTCGAGCCAGGTTGCTCGCAATTGGGACTTGGATATACGCCGGGATATTTGCCATTATCCCAGCTCTGGACATTGGTTACGGACATTACGTACCAGAAGGCTTTTTAACCAGTTGCAGTTTTGATTACTTGACAGATGAACTACCCCCGCGTTTTTTTATTTTCGCCTTCTTCTGCGCGGGATGGCTAGCACCACTATGCATTATTTCCTTTTGTTACACGTGCATCCTTCGTATAGTGATTTGCAAACGAAATATGCCAAATAAGACCCAAGGACAGAAATTATCAACCAGACACGTTAAAGAACAGGTAAAGCGGAAAGCGGAAATAAAAATTGCGTTACTGGTGATTGTGGTGATCGCCTTTTTCTTCGCCTCTTGGACTCCATACGCTGTGGTGGCGCTTTTGGGTATATTTGGAAGGAAAGATCTTATAACTCCTTTCACTTCAATGATTCCGGCTCTTTTCTGTAAAACGGCAGCTTGTATTAATCCTTTCATTTACATCATAACACATCCGAAATTTCGTAAAGAACTGCAAAAACTTTTGTATAGGGATAAGTCAAGACGTGTTGCTGGAACTATGAGGACTGTTGGGTACATGGAATCGACTAAAGTACACAGACCGAGCAAGGACCTTAGCGATACAGATGTCGAAATCGTCGAAATGAAGGATATACCATATCACACAGAAAATAATAAAGTCAAAACGATATCAAGCAGGGTAGCAAACAGAGAAGGTTCGCAAAGATCTCAAAGAAGTGCAAGCATGAAGAGCATTAAGGAAAACGTTGTGAGCCCACCTTCTTGGTACAGTAAGCCCCAATTTGAAAAAAAGAGAAGTTTTCGTAGACTTTCAAACAAAAGTTTGTTTTGAAGAACATATCACACAAATTCAAGATGGTCTGCTTATCACAAACATTTCTATTGCATTTTTAAAAATTTAGTTTTAAAGCAGACAAAACTACATACATACATACATACAAAACTACCTAGTTGTTAGTTTTTGATATATAAACAGATTTGAAAAATAAATACATGCATTAATGTAATAAGATTCACTTACTTTGACTTTTTATGGTTTCGCCGATTAAAGTATCTTTAAGCCTGTTACAAATTATAATTTTTAATGTCACATACAGAATCATTTGTAATACAAAAACAATTTCTATAGTGGTAACAAGTTGCATACAGCTAATTCGAAAGTAGTAGAATAATCTTAAAAATACTCTCTGTGAAGATTTTATGCGAAGGAATGTAAGTCAGTAAGTAATTTGAATCTTCCTTAGCAATTATATCTATACAGGGCTACTTTCAAAAGACCGGTCACATTTTAATATAACGGAGTTAAGACTAAAATGATACTGCATTTTAAAAATTAATTGCCAAATTGTAATATCTATTTTTATGAACATTCATTTAGTCCGCGTTAATGCTTCACTTGTTGTCACGTTACGTCGTACATAGTACTAGTCATGACGTCACCAACCTGTGAATGCGATTGCGGTCGGCGTTTACGTTATAACCATGCATTTTGTATTTTGCATCGGACAAAAATTAGAATGTATATTTTTTTACTTCGTAAATTAAAAAAAGTTGTCGATTCCCAAACCTCTCTCAAAATTTGGCTGGTTATTTAAAATTTTACGCTGTATAATAATCATCAAATTTTTGTCTCAAATGAGATTTCCAGAGACTACTAATATTCACAAATTACTTTTACAAAGATATTCTCTAATATCAATATATTTTATTATAAGAAAGATATGTTATGTTATAGCCGATAAATGGTAACAAAATCCTATTCGTTTGTTTTATAGACCAATTTATGGACAACATGTTAATTCCAAAACTGATTTCTATGAATGTATTTATTTATCTGACAGAAACATATATAATATGTTTAGCTATCATATGATTTTTTGGAATTTACAGCCCTTTGACATAAATTATAACTTTGGTATTTACTGCCCTTTAAAATATATATTTTTTTAAATGATTATCATTTATTAAGTCTGACAAAAAGTAAGGGTAATTAATTCGAAAAATAAATTTATATTTATAGAGAAAAGAGGTAATTTAGTTAATGGAAATGTTGTAGTTATAAATATTTAAATATATATATTAATAAATTAATTAATATGTAAGTCTACCCACCTGGCTTGTAGTTATATATTTGTAAGATTTCTGTAGCACTAAGAGTGTAAAATGCAATATTTTCATTACGAATGTTTCGTAAAAGTTGTTAGTAAAGTGTATTTTTGTTAGAAATAAATATTAATATTTATTGTACTATTTTTTATTTCTTATGGTAAAATTAAGTAAACCCATATGCGTGTCTGTCTTTTGTAGAGTTTGGTGCTGGCCATATATTATATTGTGTGTGTTTTTCCCTTTAGATAGCTCAAATAAAGTAAAATACTTACTGTGTAGTGGTCCCGTACCTGACATGGGCTAAATAAGTCGTCAAAAACGATTGAAAGCCATATTTATACAAAAAAGAAGAGGATTTCTTATGATGGTACAAAACACTGGTTAGATTTTTAAAAGATGTTATTAAAAAAATCAATTGTTTTTGTAAACATTATAACCATCATTAAAAGTACAAAACAAATAAAACACACCGTCGCCTACAACAACCATTGTTTTAGACTGACTAAAATAAAAAAAAACAAAGTATCTTCATGCCCATAGCCACGAAGAGGTAGGCCGAGGCACAAACAGGACACCCACGACTAGCCAGACACCAAGTCTCACAATGTGATAGGTTGCAAGCCTATTACCAACCGGGCACATATCCAATGCCGAGCAGTATCTTTTTATTAGATTTAAAAAAAAAAACCCTATTTTGTTCCCCGACCCGGGAATCGAACACGGGACAACAGTAACCAAATTTTTTTTATTGTTGCCCGACCTGGAAATCGAACCCGGGACCTCAGGCAGTCAAGTCCAACATCTGAACCGCTAGATCATACTAGGATAAAATCAAGAGAAGCTTACAATTCGACGAGCATTTTTTATATTAGACTACGTATAACTTTTTACAGAGTAGTCCGATTTTATAGGTATTTCTTTTAGCAAGGCGATAAAAAAGACTGGACTTGGCATGGAGAAGCCACTTTCAATATTTTAATTGTTCATAGCGGTCGGTAGGCTTAGAATCCATCACATGAACGTTTCATTCTATCTGATACTCATCGAGACAGCAGACTACGTTAAGTAAAAGTAGGTAAGTATAATAAATATTTCTGGTACTTACTAAGTGTAAATACACGTGGTACGTGTATATCATATACCCAATGAGTAACTGAAGAAAAGATACTTACTATGTAATAAATGGTAGTAAAAATACCTATCATTAGTTACGCACACTTTTTTACGAAATTGGAAGGCAAACAAGCAGACGGATTTCTTGATGTTAAGAAATTCACGCCACCTAGAAAGACCAAAGGTGGTAATGGTGTGTTGCCAACCTGAGGCCGGGATGTTAGGCCTTTTTTTTAAACCTTACTGTTATTTTGTCATACGATTTACCATAGTGCGCTCATTTTGAACGCATTTATTTTGATGTATTTTTTGAAATAACTGCTTCCATAAAGTATCGTTGATCCAAGCAGACGCCGTGTTGGTCCGGGCTCCTTTGTAGAATAGACCATCTGCCTTCCTGTGCCAGGCAGCTCGTAAAAGTCGAGCATAGGCTTTCCGTCACTAACACCGTGACAACTGACTAGGTGGTAGAGTTTCGCACCGACTCACCCCGATTGGTACCACCGCCTTACCTATTCCTGCCGCCATAACGTCATGACGTGTTCCCGTTTGGAAGATAAGGTAGCCGGTAAACTTACTTTTGCTCGAAGCCTAATATCCCGACTGTGGTTGGCAACGCACCTTTGGAGTCTCTGGGCGGGGAATTTCTTAAAATCAGGAAATCCGTCTGCTTGTTTGCCTTCCAATGTCATAATAAAAAACTAGTTTTACTTTCCATAGCAAGTATAGGACCCTGACCCAAAACCTCGTTGTTTTGTTGCTTACCCGGGACTTTACTGCTGCAAATAGTCTCCTTTCTACATCCGCGGTTTGTTTTACATTCCTGCAAAAAGCTATATTTTTATGATATATTACATATTTTTTACTAACAATGACAAACACAGAAAAATAGATTTTCTGTTAAATTAATTAATGAATAACCAAATAAATGTAATCTGCACCAAATTTTATAAAATCAGACAATTTGATTAGGGGTAAGGAGAGTCCCAACAAGATAATAGGCCATCTTAAAATTAGTTTTAGATTATTTTTATCACAGACTCAGACAGCACAGGTACATACAACTTCTAGTTTTGGTCAACAGATGGCACTTTCCTAAATTTTTCAGCGACATCTGTTATTTTGAACGTAAACAATTTAATTAGGACTTTTACTTCTAAAACAATAAGTTATGCCACTCGACAATAGATGGTGCATAAACCAACGGATCACAATCATTTTCCTTTGAATTAAAAAGAATTTAAAGTTAATACAATTGCTGAAATTTATGCAAATTAAAATTTTAGTCTAATCTTGACTTCTTAATTAATCTAAATTAATCTTATCACCTTTGACGTTACAGTGATTCGTTACTTTTTTATTATAATGATTCAAATTTTGATTTATGATATACAGTTTACTCTTTATTGAAATAGCGTGTTTGTTGAATTTCATTTTTTTGATGTGCTACGTGCTTTGTTATAAGAAGCCTTAGTGTAGCTAATCACCATGAATTAATAAACTTCTAAAATGGTAAGTCTATAGAAAATATATAGGTAACTAAAGAATTTAATCACTACGCTAATTTGTTGACTCTATACTCTGTCCAGATCATAGTGCAGATAATCAGCTGGAGACTTATGTTTGTCAAAAAGGAAAATCGAAAATGACATTAAAATGTCAATTATTTATAACCTCTCGTCTAAATTAATATTAAACAATTTTTTAAAAGAAAATAATAAGTATAGTAGAAATTACAACATCAAGAGATATTTCAATGTTCTTTTCTTTGGTTCCGACGTTATAGGTTTAAACAGTTTAAAAAATGTGAATGAATACAGGTATTTTGTAATCGTAATTTTATATACTTTTTGTTTGTTTAAGTAACATAAATAATAGACGACATTTATTTAATAGGAAACAAACCAAAAGAATTAATCGACTAGACCTTGTCACGGCTAATAGCAGCAAAAATAAAACATTAATAGAAAAGTATGCACTCAATGAAAATATCAAGATATTGTCATGGCCTAATCTTAGTCTTACTGAAGAAAAATATGATATTGGTCTCATAGTTGCATTTGGGCATCTCATCAAAAAGGATGTTCTTGATAAATTTCCTTTGTAAGTATAAAAGGATTTTGATTCTATTGTTATTGTATGATTAATTCTATTGTATTATCCATTGCTTTACTCTTCCAGAGGAATGATTAATGTACATCCAAGCCTTTTACCTCGTTGGCGAGGAGCTGCACCTATTATTCACACATTACTGCATGGAGATGAAGTTGGTGGTGTATCCTTAATGAAAATTAAACCTGATATATTTGATGTTGGTAAGTTCTCTTATATTCATAGCATAGGAAAACTAATTAATTCTGACTGACAAATCTGATAGAGCAGACTGACTAATTGATTAAACTGACTGACCAATTCCACTAAATCTAACTGATCATTCTTGTGTGGGTATAAATTTTAAAATATTGTGAATAAAACAACCAGTTGGTCTCTATCATATAATATATTGAGCTAATGGTGATTAAAGAATTATTAAAATTTAGCGACTTGTAATTAATGTTCTAGCGATTTGCACTGAATGACAAACTGGCCCTTTTTTTGACCTTTTTTACAACTTCACTGGACTTTAAATTTGGACCAGTTAAGTTAATATGTCTATTTGACTCTAAAGTGAAAATAAATAAGAGTTCAAAGTTAGAACGGAACATTTAAAAAAATGTCATATACAAATTTAATGGAATGTATGCACATTAATATTAGTCCTCATTCTGCAGAATTACTGAACTGATTTTCACTTATCACTATCTTGCAATGAACAAAGAGACAAAACATGTTTAGTGGTATCTGATTAGTTGG
Source organism: Calephelis nemesis (assembly GCA_002245505.1). Classification (NCBI taxonomy): domain Eukaryota; kingdom Metazoa; phylum Arthropoda; class Insecta; order Lepidoptera; family Riodinidae; genus Calephelis; species Calephelis nemesis. Next base: position 98,282 of record NJDD01000082.1, on the reverse strand, counting down.
TACACAACATTTAATCTATTCTTTAGAAAACTATAAAAAAATTACAATTTGACATGCTCCAACTACTCACTAATTAGATGAATGTAAAATATTCCATCTCTTTTGTTTTAGTTTCATTGGAAAAAGATAGCATACATCTAAGTTTAGTTTATGCTAAGCAGAATAACCACAAACATAATATAATCTTAATGCATTTCAGGAGAAATCATCAGTCAAAAAAGAGTTTCTATATCCAAGGACATCAAACTACCAGAACTTACTGAACAGTTATCAAGTATTGGTGCAGATATGCTTGTTGAGTGCCTGGATACGTTACCATTTAGCTTGGAGAATTCACAACCACAGGGTGAGGAAGGTGTTACTTATGGTAATTATTCTTTTATTTGTAATGGTTTATTAAATGAATTCTGGTATCTTTTTAAATGTTTCAATATATTAGAATCGTTGACTAACACCTATAACACAAACATATAATTTGCTTATTTTGGGTTTTAGATTCAAATTGTGCGAATTGTCCAGTGATATTTATTATTATTATTATTTAATTCATATTCATAGAATAGCTACTGAATATCTATCATGATTGTATAGGAACTTATTTTCTACAAGCAAGAACATTGTACAATATCTATTCTATTGTTGTTTCTTTTTTTTGATAATGCATAATTTGAATAGTTAATATATAGTGAATGTCCATCTTTATATTACTCTTTATGTATCTTGTTTTTTTTTATAAGGGTACATGGTTTCTGATGATAGGAAATACGCATTGCTTATTGATACCAGAGATGTACTAGTGCATTGTCAACTTAAGAAACACATCTTAAGCCTCTTGCTAAATGAACTTGCAGGGTAGTGTGATATGGTGACAGCTAAAAGTAAGATTTGCTTAACAATCCAAGTGAGTTTTAGAACTAATTAATCACATTGAGTAGTTGGTAACATGACCATCACCCCTACTCTGACGAAGTACTTTTTGTGTATTATATAGAATAAATTAATTAATTGTATCACATTTGCATTGCTGTGCACAACAGTACAACGTTGAGCATTATATCGAAATTTATGCTAATAATTTCGTCTACTAACAACATTTACAGTTATTTTAACCAGGACATAAAACAACAAACAAGCAGATCTGCTTGTTTCTCTTATTCCATTGTCACAACCATTATCTTTAAAGGACAGGTTTCAGAGATGGGGGTATTTTCATTTTTGTATACTTCAGTAGATTCCATCACACTAAAAAAATGTAAAGTCAAATCAATTAGTATGTATACATACTATATACTGACTTTTATGCATTTTGTGCTTGTCTTAGAAAAACCTTGACCCATCCTTAAAGTCTCAGACTTAAATATTCCATTGATTCATTCAGCTGTGTGGATAAGATATCATCTTAAATTGGGCATTGAGCATCTTAAGTTTAAGGATCTTTTTATATTCACACCGGGTTATTGTAGTGGTTGGTCATTAGCACAAAAATACCTAGTTCAAATCTTTTTATATTTATGTTTTAGAATTTTATGCATTCTTATTACATTATTGTCTATCTGGTTTCTTTTTCAGCAAAGAAAATAAACAAAACTATAAGTGAAGTCAGATGGTCAGAGATGACAGCTGAGCAAGTATACAATCTATATAGAGCAATATATGGAATTTACAATTTAACAACAACATTTAGAAATAAGCAGATAAAGCTCTTCAATGCTTTTTTATTGAACTCAAATACAACTAAGTTCGGAGATAAGGATGTTGGATTAGTGGAATACTGTGAAAAAACAGATGCTATTAAGGTGTTATGCAAAGATAGTAATTATATTTATTTTAAATCAGTAAGAATAGTTGGCAAAAGAGAAATATCTGCTTTAGACTTTTATAATGGGTATATAAAAAACGTTGCATTAGATAAAAGAAAATGTACAGTATGTTAGAATAGTTACGTTATTTAGTAAATCAATAAAATGTTATGCTAATATAATTAGTGTTAATTGATAACCCACTTGCTAGATTTTGAAGAATACCATGTGTTTTGGTAAGTGACATATAATATTTTTCAAGGATACCGCCAAGGCGACAGAGTGGTACATTTCTCAGCCTCTCTTACAAATATGGAAAGTCTATCTACAATATCTAAACAAGTCTGTCTTTAACAAGACCCAACAATGTAAAAATGCAGGTACTTAAAATATTTTATGTAGAAAATTAATATCTTAAGACCAATGTTGAGTTTAATCAAGCAATAAATGTACTGTTATCGAAAATTATCAAATAAAAAAGTTAAAAAATATATCGTATATGGGTCCATTAAACGTCGTCAATTAATAGGGTCGGGTGGACAAAAATAAGAAACTTCAAGGCATTGTGCAATACACATAATTATTATCAAAGACTATAAAGGAAAGCGCCCATCTGGCATATCGCAGCGCAAATATCGGCGCGGAATTACGCGAGGCACCCCGCGCGCGTTCCCTGATGCAGCCTACAGTAATCAAAGATCACGATATCACTAATTAAGAATAGAGTACCCACAACTATCCGAAGACACTAAGTCCCACAATGTGTTTTTGTTGCCAGGTCCGGGACCTCAAGTAGTCAAGTCCGACGGCGGACCGCTAGCCCACAGATTTTCCTCAGAAATTCCTCTGTCTCATTAAGCCGGGTACTCACCAGGGAACCGTAACTGTAACAAGCGTGATACAGTAACGAGGTTCTAGTGTGTTCGCTTTTTACAATTACGGCTCACGACAGCGCCAGAACGCTTTCGCTGAGCGTACTCATTTTGCGAGCTGTAACTGGAACCAAACAGATGCAATAACGAGGTTCTAGTGTGTACGGGGAGTAACGAACGGAGAGGCCTGCTCTGCCCTCAGTATTGGTTTGTAAATCCACGATGTCGTACGAAGTGTCTCTCGCCTGTGCAGCATACTTACTTATAGATGCCTGTAGGCGTCTATCAGCAAAAGACATTTATCCTCTGACCATTCATTCATGATGACGAAGGAATATTAACTCAAAGACTAATATAATAACTCGTAAATACAGCTGGTTCGCAGCATCTAGCAACAACTCTTATGACGTCCACGAGCGCCCTTTGATCCACGGCAAAAACCGACAATCGTTGGCTCGCTGCGAGTCGCTCGTCGCCGGCTCGCGAACCACGTACACACTATGTTTTTAGGAACAGTAACGGTTGCAGTTACGTGCAACGTTACGCGTTCAGAAATGGGTACGTTGTAGACATCGGCTCGCTGCAAACGCACGCGTACCGCTCGTAGCAGGTTTGCGAACAACCTACACACCATGTTTTTTAGTTACAGTTAATGCAACAGTTACAGTTACAGCTCGCTAGTGAGTACCCGGCTTTAGACGACTCGCTTGACTTGCGACATATTATCTACATCTTGTCTTTAGTGGCTCGTGGTAATTAATATTTAGTTCCAATTTAAAATTAAGGACATACCTATGGTAAAAATCTCAATATAATATTTTTAAATTAAAAATTTAAAATCTCAGCCGCTTTTTTTAGGAATAAAATTTTTGCAATCTTATAAAACAATTATAACACTTACTGAACACATATTTTAATAAGCACATTCCGCCTTATCACAAAATGAATTTAAACGCTTGTCAGAGTATAATAATATACCTATACAGGATACGCTTCTTTACATAAACACTTTCCAAATTGAAATGTAACCAATAACATGGCCCACTAGGATGACCTGGCAAGATTTTACTGGTTGAGAATCCAATTTTAAACAGTCTAGAGAAACATGTACGTTTTTACAATAAACTTCGCAAGCAAATTAAAGACACCATTTAATAACTTTAAAAAATGTATTAAATTTAAGTGAAGATTTCTGAATATTTAAAAGACCGAAATTCTTGGGATTAATTACTCTTCCTACCAATTCCTACAAATTATATATGTAACAAACTTTAGTCAAATAATTTATAAGAAAACAGACAAGCCCGCTGAGTGAGTGGCCGCTTTCCGATCTTTGGTTTATAGAATTATATCAAGACACAAGAATCTTAGTAGATCCACGTGAATGAAATAAAGAACAATGACCAAATTTCTACAGGAGATGGACCTGACTTTTTTGTCATGTCCCATTATAAGCTATACTTAGGTACTTAAATTAGTTTGTTATTATGTAGTAAACAGCATCCTGTTTGAAAATGTATAATTTTTATTATAACTTCAACTTACTTCTGAGATACAATTACCTTTACGCGACTGTGGCGTAGTATAAAAGTGTAGTTAGCGATAAGCGATGAGGGTAATTAGCGATCACCTTTTTGTTTATTTCGATTACCCTCAGAGAATTACTAAAAAATAGAACATCTGTCAAAGCGCACATTACTCTTTATATTCTATCAGACTTCCAGAGTTCGCTGTAAAAAGGCTCGTCTCTCCATCTCATCCTGACGCCATAACGTCATGACGTGTTCCGGTTTGTAGGGTAAGGTAGCCGGTAAACTTACTTTTGCTCGAGGCCTAATATCCCGGCCTCAGGTTGGTTTACCACCCTTGGTGTCTTCGGGCTGAGCACTCTGCTCGGCCCACGTAGCTAGGTGAAGTTGCATAAAATCGCGAGATTAGCAACAATTTAGTCATTCAAAAAAAAACTTTGGTGTCTCTAGGCGGCGTGATTTTTTACCATCAGGAAATCCGTCTGCTTGTTTGCCTTCCAAAATCATAAAAAAATTACTAGCTGACCCAGCAAACTTCGTGTCGCTTGACATCAACGCTTCGATGGTAGCGCAGCCTGTCGGATACAATGTGAAACATTCCAAAATCAACAACTACTTATTATTTTAAAATTAATTTAAAAAAAAGGTGTGTGTGCGATTCACAAACGATAGAAGTGAAACTTGAGTAAATCGACAAAAGAATGAGGTGAATATATATTTGTGTCTTTTACCTGCAAAAGAATAGATGAATATATATTTGTGTCTCTTACCTGTCGTTTTTCCGTTGCACCCGTTCTGAAACCACAACGATTCTAAAGAAGTTTCACTTCAAAAATCATTTTCCAGCAGACCAAATTGTGAATTTAAACCATTCTCGAATTCGCTTAAACACATAAAAAAGATTGCATAAAATCGGTCCAGTCGTCTAGGAGTGCAGTGACAAACATACGAACACAAGAATTATATATGTTAAAATTCAGTAGGTCTGAGAATCGCTACTATCTTTTTTTCATACCCCTAAGTGATAACGGTGAAACCCCAATTTTCATTCTAAATTTACATTAAGAAAAATTAAAATAAGTTAAAAACGTCACAACAACAACAAAAAATATCAATCTGAGGAATATAACTATCTTCCGTATTCCGTAGGTATCTTACCTGCGTTCTGTTGATATTTCACTAACATTTTTTCCATTATATTAATATACAGTTCAACAAGTGTCATCATTTTCATCATCATATGCCGAAGGATGTCCACTGCTGGACATAGGCCTCCCCCAAAGAGTGACAAATTACCTACATATTACTTAAAACGCTTTAAACGGATTTATATTAACTCTTACAAATTATTACTACATCAAGATTCTTCTTAATTTACCATTACCTTTAAGCAATGGAAATAGCCTTGTTCGTATAGATTTTTTGTATAAATTGGTGACGGCTTTAGAAAAGCGAACTTTACGCTCCCAAGCACGCTTATAAATAATACGTAATGCGGAAAAATGTATTAGGAAAAATTAAAACTAAATATATTTCAATGTTTTTATTTAAACAAACAACTATGGAACATCCATCTTTTAAGTCATTTTTGGTTAAGTCCTAAAACCTATTTGATCATTACATTACATACACATCAACACAAACTTCCAACTCGCTGCTGCCACAAACTACCGTGCTGTGCGTCTTAGAGCTCAGCGACGACAAAAGTGGCTACTGTACAAGTTACTTTCAATATTTTAATAATATCCCTTAAAAGGCTATATCAGATAATTTATAAATTACCTATTTGAATTTAACAAGATAAGTTTTTGTAATATATGATAGAAATCACAATGATTGTAAATTCGATCAAGTGTATTTTCTAAATTTTAGAAAGCACGTAAATTGACAAAAAATAAGGATTGGTAAATATTTATAAGATCTTTGGAAATGGGTAATGAAATCAACTGTTTTATAATTTTTATATCTCGGCTAAAGAGGAATTTGTATACTTGTCATTTTAAAATTCTAAATACTAAACAAAAATACATTACATACAATAAATATATTAAAATTACAATAAAAATATATAGTTAAATAAAGTTATTATTAAATTTTACAAATTAAATATTTTTTACGTAAATATAAGAAACTAAAATATATCTAGAAGGTATTAAGTTTTGAGATAACACATAAATAATCATACAAATAATATAATAAATAATGTACATAAATATTATACTTAATAATTATTTTTAGAAGAGGCCTAAAGTTGTATCCAAGGCTTATTAGACTCTCACCCTGCAAGGAAAATATAATATTAATTATATTAATCAATAATTTTCATGAATACTTAGATTACATATTAATGAAAATAAGGTTTAATTTTTAATAGTTATTACTTCATAATTATACAATTTTTACTTTATTAAAAAATGGCAAAAAAAATGTAACTCGTGACTGCGAAATTAATCTTTTTTTGTTAAGAAAAAAATCTCCCAAAAAATCAAAATCAAACCAAAACTAAAAATTGTGTTTGACAAAAAAAATGTTATAAACAGCGAACGAACATATGACTCCTTCGATTTATGTTACAGGTCTACCCTCTGGACCAGAACATGACACTATCATTATAGCAGCTAAAGTAGGTAAGGCGGTGGATCCCTACCTGAACCACCAGACGTCTTATTGCTAATGACCCATATAACCTATGCTTTACAAGCCAGCCAAGCAAATAATCTATTCTACACAGGGGAACATCGTGTCAGTAAGGAGTAAAACCAAAAATGTATTTTTAGGCTTTTTTTGTAAATATAAAAACCAATTTAACCTTAAAAAACTCAGAAGCAGTACTATTTCCATTACTTATAGTAAGAGACAAACGTCGCTTATAGACATAGACTACAGGCCCTTGCCAAAAATAGATGAGTCATATGAACCACCAGGTGACGTATATAGGACGATATAAGAGCATTAAATAATAAGATTCAGCACTATGCCGTCACCTGTAAGCTGTCCAACTGAGTGCAGGTAAGAATTCAAAAGTGCAGGTAGAGTAAGTCCGTTTTGGTCACTTATTTTTGTACGGCATTGCTATCGTCGACAGAACCATAACAAATAATAAGAAAGCGTGTAGTGTCGTACAAAATGGTGTGCCAGAAATCGGGTATTTTTTTAAATTAAATTTAAATTTGGCCACTTGATTCTGTACGGCATCAGTTTCATACTGTTTCAGTACAGCTTCTACTCCAATGATAAATATGCCGTACAAAAATAAGGGACCACAACGGACTTACTCTACCTGCACTTTTGAATTCTCACCTGCACTCAGTTGGACAGCTTACAGGTGACGGCATAGTGCTGAATCTTATTATTTAATGCTCTTATATCGTCCTATATACGTCACCTGGTGGTTCATATGACCCATCTATTTTTGGCATGGGCCCGTATTTTTAGGGTGTTTTACCCTAGGGTGTTTTTTAAACACCACATAAATTTGATTGCAGAAGTAAATGATGATAGGTTGGAATAACGAGAAAATGTAGGTAGGATACTGTTTTAAATAAGCAGTACAAACACAAACATGAAGACATTTTTTTTAATTATTTATACGGGATAATCAACATAATATATTTTTATTTTATTTGCCGATATTTCGGCCTAGTTGCATCATGACCACGGCCTATGCCGCTAGGCCGAAATATCGCCAAATAAAGTAAAAATATACCTATCGTGAGTATCCCGTATAAATAATTAAAATGTTAATTATACGAGACGATTTAAGTTTAAAATCATATGAAGACAACTCTTGTGTCAAGGTAAAATCTTCAAATTTTTAGACTTACCAACACATTTATTAATATCCTAGTAACGATCCACCAACTTGGACCGACGTTCATGCTCGAGTATACGTACCTACCTACTAATTACTAAACGTTCATGTTAGATACAGTAGTCGCCTTAATACTCGTAGCTAAATGGAAATTATGGCGGCCGATTTGATGTTGCGATAGTGTTGTGATCCACTGGTTTAAATTAGACCATATTCAAAATATTTGCACCATATATTAGATTATATAGACTCTAATTTCGACTCAATGTATTTCATAGTTAATAGGTACTCGTAATATAATTTTATATTCGATGTGGTGAATAACATATTCATAAGCAATAAAGCAGAATATATTATTTTTGCGTTCTATCGAAATCATAATAAATATTTCGATCCAGTTTGAGACGAATAGCAATGTTATATTTAGAAAGTAGATTTTGCATCTATACTCTTTTATCAAGGCATGTATTTACTTGTTTCATTTTGCTGGAAGCCCGTTGTTTTCGGGCCAAATCTTAGAGTTCTATATTGGTGTCCACTTTACTACATAGGTAGCAAACATTACTCAATACAGTTAGGAACCAATTCAAAGCTTTTTGACTATGTAACATTCTCCAACTTCTTTTAAAGTTCCTTGAATCGATAAATTAACGACATTTAGACTAACGAAATGTCGTTAAATAAGGTAATAAATTAAATAAGTAATAAACGTCGTTATTCCCGAAATTTTCATTTAAAATCTATTAAGTATATAGAGTAGGACTTGTACGTTAGCAACTCGACCATCAAGCTCACAGAAAATATAAAAAGCTATATGACTTTCGGTTTCTGACAGAACCTGGTCCTGGACACTGCTTTAATTATATAACATAACCTTAATGCGTTAGTTCTTAACTATCAAAATTTATGAAATTATTAACAGCTTAGTCTAAATTGTTAAAACTTAAAAATCCTCCATTTATATTTTTGATCCAAAGCGTGTTATGAAGTAAAACCTCATGAAACCCTACACTCAAATGACGTACCTACACCTATTGGCTAACTAATAACAATTATAAATGTAAGAATGCATTTGCACTGTGTACTGTATATTTATATAAGTCACCCCTTACATGATATTTTATTTTTTAATTCATAGCCCTAAAGATACAGTACACGCAAAACATAAACAAGTAGAACAGTGCAATTATATTTATACAACAACAACAATGGAAAGACAAATAGTTTCTCTAAGCTCAAAGGCTATAAACTTTGCAACATGTTAACTAATGGAGGCGTAGCACTTATCACAATAATCAAGACACAATACTAATAGTAAGACTGTGGTAAGAGTGGAAGAAAAGCTAAAAGCTTAAATTTGGGCTCACAAAAGCCTGTATGAAGTTATCTTACCTTGACAGAGCTTAGCATATACAGCAATGTGATTTTTTAACTATTCGAATCCTGAAAACATTTGAATGAATGATTGCCAATTTCGTCGAAAGCTAGGTCCAAGGGTCGACAACATGCGTTGAATTTTATTATGACTAGCATGCAAAAGATTTGAGAGAGAGGTTTCTTTGGCTGAACTTTAAAATTTAGTATTTTTTTCAAGATCTATTTAAAATGATGCATACGACCCATACGCTATGATAAATAAATTAAAAGAGATAAATTCAATCACTGATTATATGTGTATCGCAATCGCAAGAAGCATATTGTGTTAGGATAGTTTACCTACTTGTAAATGCACGTATAAACATTTTAAAATGTTAATAGGAACGCAATTTATCAAAATACCAGCAACAAAACTTTAAATATTTATCCTTGTTGGAACAACTTCCGTTTGGTTTCCGGAGGTGGCGTTAATAACTGCGACACAGTCTCTGACTAATGCAGTTATTATCGCTGCAGCAAGTAATTGTATAATTGTTTCAAATAAATATTTTCAATTTCAAAAATTATTTTAAAGTACAGCAGGTATTTGAGTTTATCACTTATGAGCACTAAATATTAATCATTACAAAACAAATAACCGAGAATATTGCATATTACCCACGAATGCTATAAGACATGCCTATTGCATCGGATCTAATAAATACGTAGAAGTTATTAACATAAAAAAAACTCGTTAACTTGCACCATTTATTTATAAAATCATAATACAACAAAAACACCATTTTATCAGAAACAGTAAACTAGCTACCTTTATGACATACGAAATGCTAAAATGCCTTTACGGCAATATTGATAGCATTAATTAGGTAGTAAAAAACTTAAACTTACATAATTATTTACCTTATTGTAATAAATGACTTAGATTTTCATATGGAAAATATTTTAGACTCACAAACAAACCTAATGAAAGGATTTTATTTCTACAATATTATTAATAAATTCTATATTATCAAACTCTTCAATGTGTGGTCGCCATTCTAGATTTTCGTTGATATTATTTTTGTTTTAGATAAACATCTTATTTTCTAAAATCTATTTTTTTAAGATATGTACAATTTAAGCAATAAATTCCGCTAATTTAGTTGAATGTAGACACTATAAAAATAAGACAAATACAAAGAACTACTAGCTTCGTCTAATTGCTTGAGAGTTGATATCATATTATCATCTAAATAAGTATCATTGTTTAAAAAAATAACAGAATACTACATCTTAATTATATTTAAAACGTTTCTGTTTTATATAACGTTATTTGAATTTAAGGATATATCCTTCATTTTTCCATCCTTAATATTATTGATCAAAGTACCGTGATTAATTTACAAAAAAAAACATGAATTTGAAAAAAAACAGTCAACCAATTTAATTTCTTTCTAATGTCTTTCACGTCGCAACAGAGGCATATTATAGTAGATTGAAAATTGAAGTTGGCTTCTTTTTAACCCGATATTTAAACCTTCCCGCGGAAGAGCTGGATAGTTTTACCACGATGTTAACGTATCTCGAATTTAAAAAAAAACGTGTTCGCAAGATACACTTACCACCGTTTATGTTACTTATAGATTCGAAAGTGTAAAAAGTTACGATCGAGGTACTGACTAATATGTTAAGCTATAGTTTGTCCCTAAGTATATAAATAAAAATAGATTACAGGCCCATGGGTCATATAAGAACCTCCAGGTGACGTATATAGGATAAGAGCATAACAATGATACATAAAAATGGTAACAATGCCGTACAAAAATAAGTGACCAAAACGAACTTATTGTACCTGGACTTCTGAATTCTCACCTGCACTTAGTTGGACAGTTTACAGGTGACGGCATAATGCTGAATCTTATTATTTTATGCTCTTATATCGTCCTATATACGTCACCTGGTAGTTCATATGACTCATCTATTTTTGGCAAGGGCCTGTAGTCTATAATGCTGGCACCTAAAATTGGCGTAGATTCTAGTGCATTAAAGCAAAAAAAAATATGTTACCTGTTAGTTATATTTTGATGGAAAGTACTATGAGTCAAAAATTAAATTAGTTGACCAGGTTGGCTTTTTAGACACATATTCTCACAATGACAATAATAATGGCATGATTCGTGCAAATAGATATACGACGTTCTCACGTGAACTGCCGGCATGAGTGAAATCTTAAAACTGATTTTTTTTCAATGGGTCGTGACACATCTTTTAGTGACGCGAAGCCGTTAATTTTACCCTGTAATATTAACTAAATGCAGTGTTTTACTTAAAATTCTGCAAAAACTTTGAAAATTTGGTAACGGCCATTTTCTTTTAAAATTTACCTCCGCGACCAGAACACGAATAAAGAATCTTCCTTTAATCGTGTTCTGATCGTGGAGGTGGGCAGTGGGAACGTTAGTTAAGCTTGTCACATTCTGTGTCATTTGAAGGAATAAAGGCTTATCTTACATGTGTTATAATGGATTTCCGCTAAGTAACACCTGATTCTTAAAAAAAATCAAAATGTTCATACTCAATGTGACCTAATACATTTTTTCTTAGTAATATTAGCAAAAATATTGCACCATTACGATGAGACTGTACGCGTCCCCAAGTCTAAAACTATTCGACATACAAGAAACTGTTCTTAGGGACCATGTCCATACCGAATTGCAATAAGCTGAGTGTAAGACTTTATAAATACATTCTATAGTTTCTATCGTCGCTTGTTGAAATTTCCCCATTATGACAAATTATCAAAATTAAAAACACTTGTACAGATTTATTACTTAAGCTAAACCTTGAAAAAAATCTTATTACTAAAATCTGTGCTGGCATAGAAGAGATCTCAGTAAATTCTATAGTTTAGCACTTCCCACTGATAACCCATCTAAATAATTCACTCTTAAAAAATAATACTATCCAACGTCTGTATACTCTCGCTAGAAAATACGCTTAATTCTAAAACAATAGCCAAGTGTCATTAAAATATACGAAGGTTTTACTCATTTTTACGATATAACAAAAGTACCTATTATTGCATTGCAACTTTTTTTATAAAAAGACGTTTTTAAGAGAGAGTTTACAAATAAAAGGAAACTTTAAACTTCGATTGCACTAAAGATACCTATTTTAATTTCTTATCTTTGAATTACACGGTTTGACTCGTTTATAATTCATGGCTACAGTATACAATACCCGTTTGTTAGTTATGACGTCATAACACGGTCGACAACTCGCTTTAAAGTAAGCAGAAAACGTCTTATATCTTAAAATAAAACTACGTGCACGGATGAGATGATACAGGCAGGATGACTTCACCCGGTCACAGGGAGCATTTGGGCGCTGACATTTTCCTAGAAAGTTAGTGATATTATTAATGAGTCTGTATATTTCGATTACGTATAATTGAAACAAACGAGTTTGTTAACTTTCACTGTATGTATGATATCGCTGGAAGACGAATGATCATTGCAATTCAATTACAATTCGGTAGAAACAATATTTATTACGTTAAATATTAAACGTATGTAACATATACATTTGATATTTAACGTTATAATTTATTTTATTGTTTTTTAATTTATTTTTAAACAACCTCATAAAAATCCCAGTAAATTGTACAAAAACCTTCTCAAATCGCTGCGTATCCTAGTATTCTATTAAATTTCAATAGAAAGTCAACAGTAACAGAATTATCGAATTATACAGATCTAGTGGATGTCACGATTAAAATTAATGAAATGCATATTAAATTTGACAATGTTTAAAACGCACTTTCGAGAAACAGCAGACTTATGCAACTTACAATTTAATTGTTTGTATGTTGTTAAAGTATCATAAAACGCGGGCGTACAACCTGGCAACATTTAGTGATTTAATAATATTGCTTTCTAACGTCACTTTGAAGCCTCGAAAGTAATGCACTCTTAGTAAAATATCAGGAATGCATATTACCGAAAAAGCAACATTTTTTTAAAAAAGAGAAAGCTAACAGGCAAGTAATTTTACAGATTGTCGATTTTGTAATAGCGCGAACGTGAATATTACTTATACTTCAATAATTCGTTTCAAGAAATACTCGTTATAATTTAAAATTTTTGATAAAGTTAAGTACTTATTTTTTGAAATAATAAAATAATCTTAATAAATCTTTTATGTTTTATGATATACATATGTTCATTAATCAAAAATGTATTCCCGTAATATTTTAAGCGATTACTAAAATCCTAAGTACTTAGTAGTTTAAGATATGTTTATTGATATGTTTTATGTGTACTTGGACCGTACCTAACAAATTTAAAATAAAGATAAATTAGTATAGCTAAAACATTTAGTTGTACTATAAAATATTTAATTTGTCAACCTCAAAGGTGTTTTTCTTTATTTGTCTCAAATAATTCGAAAGTAGTTTTAACAAGCGAATTAAAAGTCGTTGCGACAAATGTTTAAAAAGTTGCATCAGGAAATTCCGGGTACTCTTACAAGGACTAATTATTATGGAAATGAGAAAATAAAATGTAAGTAACATTTAATACGTGCACATGATTTAAAACAAAACAAGCAAAACATAACAACACAACAAATATTTGTTCATTAATTCATGTTTAGTCATTTTCATGTTAGTAAATGCTTATATTCTTTGGAGCAAATCTGAAAATGTAATATTATATTAGCATTTAAAGATGTAGGCTACCATTTTTATTAATAAACTAGAAAATCTACTTAATATAACTTAATGATCAAGGAAACGAAAGTTTTCTGATATAAAACTGTTTATCACATTCTTTGTTTTTTTTTTCAGTTTTCTGTAATAACTAACTCAGACATATACCTAAACAAAATAACCAAATAATGAAAAATAAAGGTAGGAACTCAGGCGCCAAAACTGTAATGACTGACTAATAATAAAAACACACATTTTAATCCTACAAACGGGTACTTTGGTACTTGGTTACTTTTAGTTCTTAAAGTAGTAAAAAAATTTTTTTTGGTTTCACAAGAGAAGTAGTTAAAATCAAAAGTGAACAGCATTTAAAAGATGTTCAAATATAAAGATAAAAACATTATTTAATCGGGAAATTTAGTATTGATATTATTTTTGGAGAATACATTAACTTCTAGTTTATTGATAAAATGCATTTATAATTTGAAATGGGTTAGTCGCTTAGAGGGAAGAAGAAAAACAAAAAGTGTAACTACATTATTTAATATAATATTTTTTTAAGAAATATTACTACAAAAAAACATGCAACATATATAACAATTAGTATATAACATATAATAAAATATATCTTGATAAAACTATATACTATGAACTTTAACATTACTTACTCTACTTTTAGAGCTGCCACTGACACTAGTGTCATAGTACCATAGTAACGAAAATTAAAAAAAATAGTTTTAAATTTTAACTTAGTTACATTAGTTATAACAACTAGATTTTTATAAAACTACATAGACAATAATATAATAGTTTTAGAACTTGCTATCTTTTAGCAAGATTTACGCAATATAAAAAATAAATTCCGTTACCCAATGTTGTGATCGTTACCTTACATATTATATATTTCTATTTTTAGAAGTGGCAACCCTACCAACGTTAGATTACCCAACGTCAATAAAGTTTATCTCAACAACAACCACTCGAAAATGTTCATTTACATGATGGTAGTCAAAACTAGATAAAAGGGCACGTACTGGCAACATTATTACGCTATTTGATGGGATAATATATCAAACCGATAAAAACACTCCTATATCTCATATCGGCAATAACGTACATAGCAGGTAAATATATAAATTGAAAACAAATGTTTGAAGACAAGAGGAGTTACATACTGACCCAAAAATACAGTTCACCACATGCTAAGGCAATTTTCGTAGCTTGTGAATAGTTTGTAGAATTAAGCAATGTTCGTCGATCATTGTTTTAATTGCAGTTTTTTTTACCAAAAATAATCTAATGAATACGAATAGGACGGCTACGCAACTGTTAGATATAATCGCTAACAATCCACATACTGGAAAAAATTAACCAACTGTAATCACAAGTTGAAAGAAAATGGTAGCAGTTTGTTGTATTTTTGGATTCTTGATGTCCATGCGTTAAAAGCACAGAAGTTTTAGTTTAATTACAATCTACTTTATAATGTTAATTAGTTTGTAAGGTGTTAAATATGTGGCCGCTAGAACTTTGCGATAAGGTCATGGAAGTTTAAATTTTAAAATGGATAAATTAATTTTATAGAAGAGTTACAATTGTTATAGAAGAGTTAGTAATAATAACATTAATATATATAACTTGTATAATTAGCCTAGTTTTATTAGCCTTAAAAAGTTATATATTTATATAGTTTACTAAATATATTAAAATGACATATTTAGTTTTTATATTTAATACCTCTTTACTCAGAGAATTCCTCGGCTATTCGAATAATATTCAAATAATCAACAAGTCGTGTTAATAATTTAATCATAACTAGAATATCTTCCTATTATTTATTCAACTATATATAGAATGCAATAGTTTTTAAATTTTAGTTAGAGTTCACATTTAAATATATGTTGATATTAATTATTTTAACATTACTAAATCAATTTCTCTGTATTATATTGTAAAAAGAAATTCCAAGAATTAAACTCAATTTTTCACCCCAATTAAAACTGTCACTCTATCTCCGAAACAACATTTTTTTATCCGTCGGTTGTATTTGCACAAAAGTTCTAGAGACAACATGCATAATGTTTTGTTATGTACGATATGCGTCACGAATCACGATACAAAATCAATATACCGGCACAAATTACTTGCAAGCGTAACTCTGTACGTAACAATACGTAAATACGTACTGTTCTACGAATGAAATACGAACAGATAGTAATCGGTAAGTACGCTAAAGAAATTGTCCACCTATAATTAACTTATAAAACTTCTCTACCATCAACTACACTTTGTAAGCATAATAATAATAATTCATTTCCATAAGTGTCAAATGATAAATTCAAATAATTATATCAAACTTTTATACAGCTCTTGCTTAATGTATTTAAATAATTATAATATATGATATAATATAAAAAATGAATAAAATTTAAAAAAAACTTTATCAACTCATATCTAATCCGCAAATACATTTCAAAATCTTTTAAAACGCTGAGGATAAGAATCACAAACTGATCAATGAAATTCCTAACCCGTTTAATCTTAACATACGTGACATTCAAAATTAAACTACTAATATTTGTCCAAATTTTAGTCAATTAATAAAACAGATTTCACTTTTTCTGTCTATTTCATTCGTAGTTAAGTACCGTATATAGTATACATAAATATTTATTATATACATGGTTAACAGATCTATACTACGTTTAGTGGCACTAGAGTAGACTAGAAGCTATGTAGAAGAAAGTGGTAGAGGGGTTTGTCTTACATGTGCTCTGGATGACTGCGGATGCAATCGATGAAGTCGCTTGGCTTCAGCTCGCCTCGACAGATGCGGTACACGGCCGTGAACAGAGGGAATCTGGAATGACAATTAGGTAATTTTAGTCAAATACCACTGTATTTTTTTTATTTAGCTGCCAATTTTTTGGCAATCATCTAATTCCACTGCCATTGAGCAATGCCTTTGTATTTCTAGCTTTACATTCAAGCCAGTTCTCTCTTTTTTTCTGCTCGCACTTTCTTTCTACAATGTCTATACGTCACATACATCGTGCTTGTATGCATCAACCTAACTTCTTGTGTACCTATTTTTTTGTTTTCTTTATTATGCTTACTAAAAATTACATGAATATAATAGATAATGTTCTTCTTTTTTTTTTCTTTCGCATTTTCATTTTATTATTTTATTCTGCTGTTTACATAAAAAATATGATTATAATTATTATACAAGTAAATAAATTATATTTTATAAATTAAATTACTTTTTTTAAAATATAAATTAAATCTTTTGCTTGGTTAATTATTGTAGCCTTTCAATATTGTCTATGACTATATATACAATTGTGTAAGTTTATGAAGTATAATAATACGGTACTGAGTATATTTGTGGCTGTTCGTTTTGGTAACTGTATTGTGTGTTTTATGTACATTGTATCTGTTAATTGTAATTGTGTATTTAATTTAAATACCACTGTTTTAACATTTGTTTATTTGGTACTTGTTACAGCACGTGGCTAAATCTGCATAGTTAAATAAATCGACAGGAACATTATAAAGCATAATAGCACTCCACGCGTTATTCTGTATCATAATCCGTTACTGTATTAAATTGTAACCTAACGTCTTGAATTGTTTAAGTACCTATTGAAAAATACTATGCATACAGAAACACGCACGCATTCACACCCGCTTCAAACACACACACACATAATATTTTTTTTAATGACTCTGGAAAGTTTGGGTTTGATTGCTGTTCGATTTCTTTGTCTCAATTTCCTGCTCTGAATCAAAATCAAAATAGAAAAGTTTTCTGTATCTTCTTTCTTTTTTCTTGGCCTCAAATGTTTTCTCCATTTATAATAAATATATACCATTTATTTATTAAAACAATATGTGCAACTCGATTAGAATAACAGTTTATGTTAACTAAAATAACATTAAATGTAAATCAGTTTAACAAGGGTCAGCAGAAGGTCAAACTTACTAAAATAGCAAATTAACTGCTCGAACATTCAGTTGAATAAATGCACTTAAATATGAAAGTTGAAACACTCGTTACTTTTAAGCTACAACTTATATTATCTTAAGTACCCTAAAATAAATTAAACAGATTTAGCTAGCCCCAAAGTAGGCACATTATATGCTTGTGTCATGAATGTTAATCAGCGAAATCAATACTGACGAAATACTTATATAGATACGAGAATAAATACAATCAACACCCAAACCCGGAAATACAAACGCCGATGTTCATACATAAATGTCTGCCCTCTTCGTTAGTCGAACCCGAGCCTCGAACACTTAAAATATGTATAAAGATTACAGGTTTAAGATTTCCCAATCCAGTAGGTTTTACTTAATATTAAGTAACAACAATACAGTAAAGGGAAAGAAAGGAAGCAGACCTTCCCTTGCCTTCCCTTACCTTGAGTAAAAAAAACACGAGACTCTAAAAGACGTTGAGGACGGTAAGACAGCGTTACCAACCTGTAGTTGAGATGCTTAGCTTCTTCTATAACTAAGTAAAATATAACGCTAGTAAACGCTCTACTTTTTATATTCCTGACAACTTCATGCACTTTTCTTAAGGTAGGAAAAGATAAAACGGTGGCACAGAATAGGTAAAACTTCACCTAGACATAATTATGGTACATAATACCTATTCGTGACAAATTTACTATAATATAATAGTATTCAAATCATTTATTTCAGGTAGACCATACTCCTCGTAGATTTCTCATGTTGGTCCAAGTCTCCTATATAGAATAGACCACATGTCTTCTTGCCAGGCAGCTAATAAAAGGACAGGAAAGGTTAAATAGGTCATTACCAACAATACCAACGATGCCTTGCTGCAACTCAACCTGGACAGGAACCACCTCCTCATCTATTTCTGACAGTATATAATCTGCCATAATGTCTATGTCAAGTTCAGCTCTGAGAAGTAGGGTAGACTTTCACAACTCTAATGCCTCGGCCACATTATAGCAACGCACCTACAACATCTATGGCCTTGTTTTTACCTCATTTTAAAGACAAACGAATACACTTTTAGATTTATCATAGCGTGGATGATTCATTTTATTACAGTATTACACAATTGTGTCTCAAAAGGAAGAATTTTATATAAGCTGATAACAATATTTCACATGTCAACGTTAAGGTTATCGGTAAATAAGAACAATATTATGTAACGTACATATTAGCATCATTATAATAGTAAAATATATACAAAACGTATATTTTTTTATATTTCTAATAATTATTAAGGCAAAAAATTATGCATATTTGTTTTATTCTTTTAAATTCAGGGTTACAGAACTAATATCTAAATTATGCGCTTCGGCTTTACTCTTTTTTCCTTATTTTGGCGCTAATTCACCTGTGCCACGCATTCGTAAAATGGTTAGCAAATATTGTGGTAACTTTGATGTTTTTTCTGATTCAAAATTTACAATTAAGAAAAAAATATTATGCGAATGATTTTGCATGTTTTAATCAAGTAAATATTTATGATTATTTTTTAATCAAATTTTTTTAACTTTATTATATAGTAAAGTTATATTAATTTATCAATAATAATGTATTGTAAGTGTAAAAAATAGATGTGTGAGTTTTATGTGTTTACCTGTAAGAAGTTGTGCAATTGGTTATTTGTTATTTTTTATATGTGTAAATTAGATTATTGTTGCAACTGTTGGTAAGCCAGATTAATAAAATAAAATAAAATAAAATACAGTTTATACTTTTATTTTTAAATTGGCTGACCTAATCTAAATTTAAGCGAAATGATCAATTACATGTAATAACAACTCTATATAGATATCTTTAAAATACATTCTGATTTCCGAAGCTTGCCGAATATAGCCGAAGGGCATAATTTAAATACAAAGTACAAGTACTAATGTACATAATTTAAAAGATTTTATACATTACATCGACAGACCTGAAACGAGTGCCTTTATTTACACCTGTCTAGGGTTTCTTAGCTTAAGTTACGTAGGCGGAGTCTCAATTATCATAGTTGGCTAGACTGTGATTTAAAAATAAATCAGCAATGCTAAGGTTGCTGACTAAGGGTGAGGCCCCACTGGTGCGTTACGTAACGTCGTTGCAACGAAGCTGGTGGATTAGACATATGTAAACTTAAAGACAATATCGCACAGAGCCACACACGACGATACTGATTTTACGTATGTACTAAAAATTTTGTTTGTATAGAAAATAATATACGGTATAACACATTTATTGCTTTTTGTATGATTTTATAGATAAAAACCTCCGTGCGGCGATATTTTAAAGACAGAAATAAAAATCCGCATCGTCACACGACACTGTGTCACACACACGAGTGTGTATTATCCGCATAACGACTGAGTTTGATATATCGGCAGGAGGTAATTGCAAAATTTGCTGCTAAATAACAGCAAACAATGACACGGCTCTCCTTGTGGTAAGAAAAAAAATATGGTCTAAAGACACCATGTTATTACCCCTATGGCCTATAGACAGATGTTATAAGTGCGTCGCCGTCCTGTAACCGAGAAATTAGTTCTGCTGTGCAAGTCTACCAGCTATAAATTCAAACAGTGTCATTATAGCGGTAAGAATAAGTAAGCAAAGACCACTAAAGTTGCTGCCAAGATTCTACCACCAGTAATCTTGTTGGTAGTCACTTGTTTAAACTATGCTCGCCTCTTACAATCAGCCAGGTTGGAAAACAGATGGTCTATTCTACATGGTCTATTCATAGGGGATCCGGAGCAGCACAAAATGAAACTGAAGTTCCACCTTTGACCTAGCACCAAAGGCAATGCCACTGAGACCAATTAACGCTTACATTGACCTTTACGTAAACGTGAATACAAGCCAAGATCAACTATTTCCGTTCTAACCTCGATTACATAACAATGCAAAGGGCTCGACGACCGTATTGGCAAAGTATGTGCATTTTATAGTTGGCAACACATTGGAATCCAACTTTGTCTTTGAAGATTATAGGACTCGTGATAGTGTTGGAAGACCATTTGTCATGTCAGCTGATTTTTTTCACACACCGGCCATAAACCTATATATATATATATCTAACCAAATTTTTTCGATTCGTGGGTTTTCCAATTCGAGAACTTTGGTTGCTATTTTTTTGACCGCCTCATTGGTCGGCAGGCTAGCGTACACACCTAACCAACCGCGAGACTCGGGTTCGAATCCCGACGGGGGCAGGCATTTGTGTAACGAACATTTAGATGTCTGCATTTCCGGGTCTGAGTGTTTTATTAAATTTATTCAGGTATCTATATAAGTATTTCTATGTATTAATATCGTTGACTAACACCCATAACACAAGCGTATAATTTGCTTACTTTGGGGTTAGATTCAATTTGTGTAACTTGTCCAGGGTTATTTAATTTATTTAATTAGTTGCACATCGATGTTCAGAAGGAGAAAGATAGAACTAATAGCTAAAGCACAGTAACAGGCACAGTGCCAATGCTCATTAAACAGATAATAAATTACGTGTAATAGGTATAGAAAAAAAACGTGACTTGGAAGTATTTTAAATAGCACCGATCAAATCGCTTAAACTTAAACTGTAATAACCCAATTAAATTTAAATATTTTCAATGATTCGCGAACTAACAAACAAGTAATAAGACAAAAAGTCTTAAAACAATCATTTCGATTTCCATTAACTAATCCCTGAAACCTGTCAATATACATGAAGTAAATTACAAACAAACCGCAATATCTAACTCAAACGAAATTTAGGATTCAAGATTATATCCGAAATAAGAGAGCTACGACAAAGTAATTTTGTTACTTATCATCAAGCCAAGTTCCTTACGTGGTAGGCAGAGAGTTTCAAGTGCCAAATGTCACGATGCTTGCAGACCTGCTTAGCTATACATTAACTGCTCTTTTTATATAAATGCCGGTTGCGAAAATTTGTGACACCTCCCTCGGATAAAACCCGATCAATGTGATCGTGGAATGTAAACCTACATCTCCATAGGTATCTCCATCCATCCACATTCGCATTGTGTGTCTGTTTTGTGACTCTCATCTGTTGTTCTATCCACATGACCGAACCAACGGAACATGCCCTTTCTCATTTTTACAGCAACACTTTCTTCCAATCCCACTCTTTCTCGGATCTCCCTACGTATTACTCACTCCTTACCACTACCATTAACTTAAAAAAACTAAATATATTGCTTCAAATGTTGTCAGTAAATATGGCACACTTATACAAATACATCGACGAGACCCCTGTGCGGAATCACGTCCTATCGGATCCTCCGGATCTAATAACCGCGGCAAACGCGAGCCCTCTCAAAATCCAAGCAACACTAACTCACAGGACACTACACTACACCGTCGCCGCCGGTCTCGGCGATGACGACCTCTCTTGCACCCGCCGCCTAACGCCGAGCGACGAGCCGCCACTATTCCTCCATCAAGTCCACCCATTAACCAGAACGCAGCACCAAGTCAAGGTAAAGTCTCCCGGGAGACAGCCCTTGCTGCTGGCGTTGTAGGGAACAGTCCAATCCATCTACAATGTCTCGGGCTAAGCACTCTGCTCGGCCCACAAAGCCCGGTGAAGTTGTAAAAACCGAGAGGTTGGCAACATTAGTCATTCTAAAAAAGATCCCTATGCGGCATTAGCTACTGCAGCACCGCGGAAACCTCTTAGGGGACTCGGCTATACGCACGTTTGTGTGAGTGTGCCGTTCTGAACGTATGTAGGTAGTTTCCATACTGTTACATATCTATTTGTGCATGCTATCTTGTGTGACAAAAAATATACAATAACATCACTTTGTTGCTAAGGAAAAAACAAAAAAATACACTTTCGCATATATTAGTGGCTTTGATAATAACATTTTTCCTGCTGATTATTAATCAAATACGTTACGTTAATAACGTCAAATTACGTTACAATACGTTAGCCTTACGTAAATTGTATATACATCATCGTACGAGATTTAAATTGTAAAAAAACGTAACGAGAATTGAAAATCCTAAAATTAAAAAAAAAACAATAAACAGTCGGGGGTAAAAAACCTATATGTTTTATAGCTAAGAACGATATCGATCACGTGGGCTTCCAAAAAAATAAACGCATCAAAATCGGTCCGTCCGCTCAAAAGTTACGATGCCATACAAAGCCAAACACACACAGAGAGAGAGACGTCAAACTTATAACAGCCCTCGCTTTCCGTAGGGGGTTAAAAAGTATTAACATTTTGGAACAGGAAAATGTGCACGTCGATCGTTAAATGACGGTAGTGGTGACGTACGTCGGTAATAGTGTTTACTTATCAGATATATTAAGCGATAAATGTGTTGTGTCATTTCCTATAGCGTATATTATTTGTTAACGTAAAAAATAAAACGTAAAAATTATAATACACGAACTTTTAGTTCCCCTATGAGCATACGATTTGAAATAAATACCAGCGCATTTTTCAGACAATTATGAACAACTAACAAAAATAGCAACCCGGATCAACAAAGTAGGAATTCAAATACATAAATCAATATCTTCAAGCCAAGTCCGTGACGTAGTAGACAGAGAGTATCGAGTGCCAAATATCACGAACATCATACACAATTGAGAGTTAGCTACCGTATACTTCATCAAACTTGATGATCAATATGGCTTACTAATATGAAGAATTACCATTTGCCTAGTTATCTCAAGTGTCACATTACATTTTTTTATTACATAAGCAACAACCACCTCTCTGGAGTGGGTTTATGTAAATATAAATAATAATATTATCACTAACCCACCAAAGATTCGCCTCGTTGGTCGAGGGGCTAGCGTACACGTCTAACTCCACCGAAAAACCGCGAAGCTCGGGTTCGATTCCCGACGGGGACCAGCATTGTGTGATGACTGCTGAACATTTAGATGTCTACGTTTCCAGGTCTGGGTGTTTATAAAATTTATTCTGGTATCTATTTAAGTATTTCCATGTAGTAGAATCGTTGACTAAAACCCATAAGACAAACAAATAACTTGCTGACTTTGGGGTTAGATTCAATTTCTGTAACTTGTTCAGGGGTATTTATTATTTTTACGGATTCTTTTTCCACCAATAAACCACCAGTAACCTATCCTCTATAGAATTCTAAATAAATTAATTATAATTTAATTTATAATTTTTATTAATTCTAAATTTCTATATCTAATCATCCTTAGTGCCAACCTATTTCACAGTTCGCAAACGTTGTCTCTTACCCATAATATACTTATTCGTAATGAGTAAGAAAAATACTTATCGCAAGTATTTTATGTTAATTTAAACTGTAATATAATTCATACTTAATTGTTTTAAGAGATAACACTTACTTGTTTTCCATATTTTTGTTGGCAAGCATGTGGTTAACCTCTTCGGCTGTGATGGGGCCTTGCAATTTCTGTCCATTCAGCATTTCATCTTCCAACTCCTTGATAGACCTTCCAGTTTTGACAAACGCCTCTGCTACTCTTCTATTTCTTCCTCCTGTGATAAAAAATATGAAATATCGCTGGTCAAATTTACAGTTAAATATCGAAAGTAAGTACCTAGGTGATACGAATAAAATATCGAAATGTATACCTATTAAACAAGCTAAAGTACTATCGGACGCAAAATTCAATGCCAAATTTTTGAAGTAAAATGTACTGAACTAAAAACAATAATTGTAATTGATAGTACACAAAACGATACTTATATACACCGTATACTAGTTCTGACTTTATTTTCACTCATAGCATGAGAAACAATGGTGGTCCCAACACACAATATATTTAAATAATCATAAAATGGAGTATTTGCGAAATAAAAACAGAACAAACTACTCAGGCTGTCTTAATAATTAATCAAAGACTAAAGAAAGAGTAAAGTACCCTAAGTTAAATATTACATTATTATTATTATTTTGTTGCATAATAAAGTGTATGCATTCATTCAAAGTTGAATTCATATTATAGTATCTATGACAATACAATAAAGCCAACATCGAGTAATACCAGTAACAATAATACCAGTTTGAACCTTGGAGTACTTAAGTTCATGTTTATCAATATAACGGTAGCAGTCTTATTAATGAACATGAACTAAAGTACTCCAAGGTCTAACACAGCTTTGACATTATAGTGTATTTAATGCACTGCAACACTCATGTCTTAAATCTAAAGTCTATGTTATTAATAAACGGTACAGGCGCAAACTTTTGTTTGCACTTTTGCGCAAAAAGTAGACAGAGATACAAATCAGAGGTACAAATAGAGCACCCACAACTAGCCAAAAACAATAAGTCTCATAATGTAATAGATGGCAAGTCTATTGTCAACCTCTCCGACCCAATCCTGGGCAACACCGTTTTTGAAAAAAATAAAAACGCTTACACTTCATGTTGCTCGACCTAGGAATAAACTTCGGAACCTCGTTAAGTCAAGTCCAACACCGAACCGTTAGACCACCAAGGCAAATTTAAAAGAACTGTAACCTAAGACCCTGCTATATATAAATATCCATAATATAATCAATCAATATACAATATAATCCAGACAGTGGAAAAGTCCATCGAGTGCAGGTAATGGTAATAGATGTTGACGTATGCTGGTATTAATCGATTAGCCTCGATAGAAGACTGACCTCGCGACGCACGCCTACTCCTTATTTATGTTGGACTAGTACCGCATTATGCAAGTGCAAACTCATATTCTGGTCATTCATAGGGCAACAAATCTGTCAGCATCTATGGACACTTTACAATGCAACATATTATACAACACTAGCGGCCCGGCCCTGCTTCGCACGGGTATGAAATATACATACAAACCTTCCCCTTTAATCACTTTATCTATCAAAAATTTGCGTAGTTTTAAAGATTTAAGCATACATAGGCATTACCGAGGGGCATTTAATAGAAAACCCTTTTCAATTGATTTTAAGTGTTTTAAGTAATAAGTAAACAAATTATGAATGCTGGAAATAAATAAATGAACATTAATATTATAAAATTCTACCAAATTAAGCTGCCGTAGGCTTAAATGAAAACATACAAAACAGCTGAAAAATATTGAAGTTTTAAAAAACGCAGATATTATTATTTAATAATACACTTTTTACACGTTTCAGCTCTTTCACTTTACATTTTTAGTGAAAGTGAGTATGAATGAAAAAAATATTATTTCTTTAAACAGAACAAATCAGAAATTGTCCAATTGTAAAAACTTACCTGCTATGCATTCTCCTATACTAAATTTCAATGAAAATACGATAGAGGTATATTTAAATAAACATGTAGAAATATTTCGAAAATATTTAGTTCGTAATTTTACTTCTCCATTCTATTTAGGCATAGCGTATAGTACCTACTGAGTTTTGGGGTACATATTGATGACAAACAACTCAAAAATGTAGTTAAACGAGACGGAGAAGAATAAAGTCAAGCTAAGTGTAACCTGCGCTGAAGTTTACACCGTATTCTGTGTGAATGCGTGTGTATGTGTGTGTGGTGTCAGGTGTGCACAGTTCCAAGCCAGATTACTGCTATATCTATGACTATACGACGGCGTGGCATATGCCATTCCGCGCCCTTTAAATGTACGATAAGATTACTAACAGGATAGCAAAATACGTTTTCGAGCAAACAACAAAAATAACAAACAAAATGTAATCTAAAAATCTCCAATTCTCAATATGAAAGAACACTTAAGTCTTAAAGAATCTCGAACTTCCCGAATGGGTCACCTACTTGTGGTGAGATGAAGTACACTTGTCTCCACTTCATCACACTAGAAGAATACCCACCCGTACCCAACCTATCGAATGTGACCTCATACGCAAATTCAAATCAAACTGTATTTTAACTGAATTCCAAAAAAGGAGGATGTTCTCAATTCAGTCGGTATATAATAAAATAAATATCCCTGGAAAACTCACACAAATTGAATCTAACCCCAAAGTAAGCAAATTATATGCATGTATTATGGGTGTTAGTCAACGATACTAATACATATAAATACTTAAATAGATACCAGAATAAATTCTAAATGTTTCTACACCGATGTCGCAGGTCTCTGACTGAACCGATTTACGTAATTCTTTTTTTTTTGTTTGATGCGGTATGGTTTCGAATTGGTCCTATAAAAATTTAATTCAAGTAGGCCCATTAGTTTTTCTTTTATGCGCATTATTTTATTTACTTTCACCTATCTCGATGTCTATTTTTTAATTAAATCAAATCTCGAAGTAAATTTAATCCACTTAGATGACTTAGTGACAAGATTACAGACACATCGGCATTCGGCAACATGCTATAAAGATATTTAGTAAGGTGTACAGCTTTATAGTACCATGCTATAAAGATATTTACTTATAAGATTATTAAATTATATCATATCAGCAGTAAACTAAAAAGTATTAAATAAAAATAATTACGTTAAAAAAACCGACTTTTAACACTTATAATATAATCATTAGTTAAAGGTTTGACACAGACTTCAAACCTATTAGTAAATAGCACATATAAATAATAGGTAGTAGGTATATGATTAATATTAAATTTTTTTTTATTTTTTAGTTTTAAAGACGGTTTTTTTAAAGTACATCTTTTCATTTGATTCGAAGTTCGTACGTAGAAAACCGTCCGTCCGTTTGAATTTTAATTAAAACACATATAAACATTTTAAGCTATTAATACAGCGTCTCTGTAGCTTTCTGTTGTCTCTGCCAGATCTACATTATGTTTTAATTTTTACTAGTGGTCTCCCATTGGTCGAAATCCAACCATAACAAATTTTAATATCTTTTTGATAAGAACGCCATCTTCATTTCTCAAGACCAACTACTTTGTTTCCAAGCTTTTTAGTGCGCCATTTGATCTTTTATCGTTATCATCAATATATGTATTTGTTTTTGTGTGTCAAATGCATGGTAGTGTGGGTAATGTTTTATTTATTGATTTAATGTACTTTAATGCTTTATTATTGAAAAATATTAGCGTTCTGCACTTCTCCTACACATAAATTATAAGTGTGCCAAACTTTATGCTCCTGCGTCGGCGCAATTTTCGTAAAAAGGAGTCCAAAGTTTTGACATCACGTATTAATATATAGATTTGATTCGACGTTCGAACGCAGAAAACCGTCCGTCCGTTTGAATTGTTATTATATGTAAAACACAGGTGAAACACATACAATAAACATTTTAAGGTATAAACACTGCGTTTCAGTAGAGTTCTGTTGTTTCTGTCAGATCAACTTTATGTTTAAATTTTGTTGGACGACGCCATTTTTATAGCTGTACAAAATAAGCCACATGCAATTTAAGTCGTGAAGGTTATCAACCAATGTATATTTATAATTTTCTTTCCAGATACCAATTGATAAGTATAAATAAACATCTTGGTGCAACAATCCGTTACGTTGTATCAATATTGACAAGATTCGCTGAAATGTTAAAATGGCATTTGAATATTTTTTTTATGAGATAAGATAGCGAACAAGCTTATGACTCCCCTGATGGTAGGAGATAACCGTGACTTTGTACACCATTGATGTCTTAGGCGCGCGTTTTTTTTTTGTAGTGAAAACTTCTTTGGCGGCGTTGCGCACTTTTTTGGAATTGGTAAAAACTCCTAAACTCGCGTCAGAACACGTGACTTCCTCTTTCTACGACGCGGTGAAAATGTATGCATGCACTAGCTGTTTCGCTTAAACGGCGCAGGACGCTTGCGCGAATGTTTGTGTTGTCATGTTTGTGTACGATAGCGGCAAAAATTAATGTTGTATTCTACCACATAAATCATAGTACTTACATAATCATAATTAAAGCAATTCGTGTAAAATTATTCCCTAACCATTAAAAAAAATCTAAAATGCACAACGTTAATATTGAAGTTTTTGCTGCTGCCTTCACTCCCTGAGTGCAACCCGTCTTTTATTTTTTTTAATGGCATGTGTTGCTATCTCGCGGTTTTCTGCAACTGCAACGGGCTTTAAAAGCGCGTCGATGTTTTGGGGCCGAGACATGAAGCCAATTGTGCAAGTTTACCGACTGTCATTCCCTCTACCCTCCAGACCGGAACACAACAGTCATTACTCATTATGGTAGTACGAATAATATAATTATGGTTGCTCGCCTCATACGAGATACCTGACAGAAAAATAGAAGTCATGTTCTACGCAGGAGATCCGGTCCTAAATGGGGTTAATTAAACTAAATATTATGTTCTATACATCATGGGGAAAATTCTTAAATGGTTTCGTTTAAAGGACAGCTGAAAAGAAACTTTAAAGTTAGCAGTTGTGTTAGGATTCACTTAGCTTAAATGGTTTATTTGCTGGAGCCGCCGCGCCGGCCGGAGCCTTAATTGCCTTACGGCCAATATTAATAATCAATCCTAATCCAAAACTCGCTGTCCAAGATTGATATTTTGATCAATTTTTATGTTATCTCTTGCCAATAACATATCTGTGAACTGGATAAATATGGCAATTAGGTATGGGATAGGCCGGCGGATACGCAGCTATCTAGATTGCTTGAAATCCATTAGATTGAGATACATTATTAACATTAGCTGTTAGTGTATGATCCAGATGTAAATTGAAGTCTCAAGTTACATTGAGATACTTTTGAAGCTATACTTCTTTTGGCGCGTTAGGAAAAAATGATGAGGGTAAATTTTTACGATGCGCGCGCACACCGTCACGAAAAACCGACATGATGAAGTTAGCTATAGATAACATTTTGGTTTTTATCAAATATTAAATAAATTTTATTTAACTAAATAATGCATTATAATAAAACTTTTAATGTATTAAATACCTTTTTTCTATGGTTACTGTCATTTTGTCTACAAATGTAAAATAAGGCAGAAGATAAAAAAATTTAAAAATATTTTTATCTTATTACGCCGAAGAAGTATTACTTCTAACGCGTGTACATAAGTACACACACATTTCTTTTTTATGACATTGGGCAGCGAACAAGCACACCAGTCTCCCGATGGTGAAAGACAACGGTGGCCTATAAACACTTACACAATTATATCAATTTATGTAAGCTGAAGTTGTAAAAACCGCGAGGTTAGCAACTCATTAGTCAACCAAAATAAAATTTGTGTTATTGGTCCAATGATGTTTATTTATTAATAATTGAAACAAAATATATATACACATACAAGGGATTGAAACATTCTGGCAGGTTGCTTCTACATACAAGGACTAGCCCACCCCGGATGCTACTAATATTATAAATGCGAAAGTTTGTAAGAATGTATGGAAGTTTGTTACTCTTTCACGCTCGAAAGGCTCGATTTGTCTGAAATTTGGAACACCGATTAATATTGACTTGGATAAACATATAGGATACTTTTTTTCTCGATCGCAAAACGGGTTCCCGTCAAAAGGCGGGCGAAACCATAGTCAACAACCACTTACATATAAATTCATGAATATTCTTCACAGACAGTCGTCAGTAAATTTGCTTATGAAGAGATAATAACATGGATAATGGTTACTTAAGAACGATTGTTTATTCAACGCACAATCTGTTTAGTCTGTGTTTACCTAACTGAGATAGTAGACAACGGAGAGCCACGGAAGTTAATCATTAATTATATAAAAAGTAAACACATTTGGGTAATGGTGGGACTTATAAAGTTCCATATTTTTTCCTTAACACAAGAGAATCGTCAACGTCACATTATATTTGACGGTACACAAGATTCACCAGTTATGCATCTTCCACTCTATTGTATTTTTCCCGTATTGGTCCGGGCTCTTTTGCAGAATAGACCATATGCCTTCTTATCAGGCACCTCGTAAAAGGCGAGCGTAGGCTTACCGTCACTTATACCGTGACTACTACTAGGTGGTAGAGTTTCGCAGCGATTCACCCGAATTGGTACCACCACCTTACCTATTCCTGCCACCATCAGTGCTTGCCGTTGACGTGCTCCAATTCGGAGGTTAAGGCAGCCGATAAACTTACTTTGGCTCGAGGCATAACATCCGGGCTCGTGGTTGGCAACGCACCATTACCACCTTTGGTGTCTCAAGGCGGCCTGAATTTCTGACCTTCAGGAAATCTGTCTGCTTGTTTCCCTTCCAATAACATAACACGAAAAACTATTTCTTAAAATAATTGGCACGAAAATATATGAAGTACTAGCAGTTTCACGCAGCTTCGCCTGCGTAACTTGGCTTTTACTGCACCGAATTTGATGAAACAAAGACTTCTAAACAAAATTCTAAATGTGAAAGAATTTTTGAAATCGGTCCAGTAGTTCCGGAGCCTCTTAGTTTCAAACAAACAAAAAATCAAACATTTCCTCTTTATAATATTAGTATAGACGAAAAGAGATATACGAATTTACGTAGTAAGTGTAATCGATAGTAGTACCTAACAACTGTTTGTGTATTAGTTTCTTTAAACAATTACCGTGCTATTTATAACTCAAAGTGCGAAGATCAATGTTTAGTAAAAAGTACATGCATTATCATGTCACTATTGTATACTTAAGACTTCGGAGTATTGGAAAATATGTGCATTAGTGGGCGACTTGATCCATGTAAGAGAAATTATTTGTAAGATACAAAACAGCTCCGCGGCTTAGCGGTCTGGCGGACTTGACTTCTAAGGTCCCGGGTTCGGGCAACAAATAATTTAGAAAATGTACATTTTAATTTTTTTAATTAAAATAACATTGTCCGGGATTGGATATGTGCCTGGTTGACTATAGGCTTGCCACCAATCATATTGTGGGACTTAGTATCTTTGGCTAGTCGTAGGTGCCCTGGTTCTACCTCTGCCTACTTCTTTAGTTATATGAGCGTGAAGATACTTTTTTACAGAATAAAAATTAAATAAGAATAATAATAAGTACCTAATTAAAAACAAAACAAAAAATCCTGCTCGAAATAATTAACAAGTACATCTACGATTAAGTAGCTGGTAGTACTAATACGTGTAATACCAACTGATAGACGTTCGTTTTCTAGTTGCCATTTTAAAATAGGTTTCTACTTCCAATTGAAAAAATCCACGAATGTTACCAGGCCCTGCAATGCAGATGCAACCAGGACCCACGCCGAAAATAGTAGGCAGGTACCGAAGCGCTTAAATATCACAACGTGTTACCAGTCAGTCAGTTATACAAACCGGGCAACGTTTTTATTAGAAAATTGAAATTTCTAACTTAATTAAAATCTAGCTAATTCAATTATTTTTTTGTTAATCATATATATTTTATTAGAGATGATAATATTATCATAATTTTATAACTCTAATTGTGCGACTTAATTTCAGTATACACTAAAGATTTAAAAATAAACCTAACATATTATAATTCTTGAGTTGTCTGTAATATAAAAATGAATCCCCATTTCGCGTGGTCATCGTATCACGTCTGAAAGAATGGATCAGTTTTTCTCGTTCTTTTTAGTTGTGTTAGTTATTGTCAGGAGAAAGTTTTTATAAAAAGAAAAACCAGGAAATTGGCCAAATGGAAGACACATTGCTTTAATCCAACCAGACTGTTAGTAGGTGTTAATTATCAAAAGAAAAGAAAAAATATTTATTTGCGGAATATGAGTGTTACAAAGATGTTACAAAATTATTTAAGCGTTTCAACATATTCTACCCACTTGTGGTGTGCAAGCGATATAAAGTTCGCGGGTCGTCTAGTCTATACTTTTATCAAAATAATTTCCCATTTCATTTGGTCATCGCATCAAGTCTGAACGGATGGACCAATTTTGGTGATTCTTTTTGTTATGTTAGTTATTGTCACGAAAAGTTTCCTATGAAAAACTGGGTAAATGTCATGTCAGGAAAAATTGGAAAAACTTTTCTTTAATCTATACAAACTATTAGTAGCTATAGTAGTAGTAGTAAATTTTATGTTAAAGTATAGGTGTAATTTTATTTCTAGTTAATAAGTTATTGTAAGGAATATAAATGTGGTGTCGTAGGACACCATGTAGGAACGAAGTTGCTTCGGCTAATGTAGAATCGACACAATTCATGAGTATGTACTATGCATTGGCGGGGTGAAGTGAGGGAGAAAAAGAAAGGTATTACACCACTCGCTTGTGTATACAATGGTCGCGCCTGCGCACGTCTTCTTTAACGGTTTTATTCAACGGTCTTTTCTTACGGTTTTTACGGTCGCGCAGCAAATTCGCTATCACCTTCAAGCCTGCCGTAAGGAACTTAGAACTTCATTCCAAAAATACCGTTTTAATTATTTGTATTTATGAGGTGAAATTAATATATTTTGTATTATATTGTAGCTGTTAATGTCAAGCGTTACGAAGTTCTATGAGTCTACCAGTTGCATAATAAAAAATAAATAATACGTAGAGAGCACTGCCATTTTTTCTGAGCGACATATGTTGTATAATAAACATAGCATATTTCCATAGTGATAAACATATGTTTCACGATAAGAGACTCTCAGTACAATCAATTTAGCTAACACATTATTGTAATGTTAGCATATTATCGCTCTGTTTACATTTATGACAGAGCCTTGAAAATAGCCAAAGCTTAACCACGGTAGTAGTGAAAATAGAACAGTCGAATACGACACACAGAATGTCTAAATAATTAAAAAATCATTAAATAATACTATGTACATGGATGTGTCATCCGTCTTATAAATAAAGAAGAAGTTAAATACTATACTCCAAGGTTTAAACTGGTATTATAATCTTTATTGCAATGTGATATAGACTATAATATCAACTTAACTCTTACTTTAGGTCATGTTTATTAATAAAACGGCATGGGATTAGGCATGTTATGGGTAATGGGTCCCGGGTTCGATCCCCGAATCAGGCAACAAAATAAAAATACACCATGTGTATTATCAATTTTCTCATAAAAATAGGTTTGCCGCCACCTATTGTGGGACTTAGTGTCTTCGGTTAGTCATGGGCGCCTTGCTTGTGCCTCTGCCCACATCTTCAGGGATATGGGCATGAAGATACACGCACGCTATACTACATCACGGTTGGCGATGAGCGAAGCAAAATCCAGTAAGTCTTGGTTTTGAACTCGGTTATGCTTCTGTAATCTCGGCCTAGCAATTATTACGCTACATACATATCTTCACGCCATTATTACATATTACGCAATCAGAATTTGCCTTGGCAGTTTCATGATGTTTTATTATTATGTAGCCTCGTTTTAACGAACAGCTGATGTTACCAATGTGAAATAATCTTTTGTAAGTTTGAAACTGCACTATGTATGCACTTCTCACGATAAAGACTTAAGTAATTTTAACACTAATTTTACTATAAGGCTTCGCAAAAATAAAATATTAATCTCTATCTTATAGTTGCACTTCGTTCCTGCTGCAACAATTAGTAACTTTTGTCCCAGAGGTCGCATAGTATAAAATTGATATTAAAAATTGTTAGTTGTA
This sequence comes from Calephelis nemesis, assembly GCA_002245505.1. Lineage (NCBI taxonomy): Eukaryota > Metazoa > Arthropoda > Insecta > Lepidoptera > Riodinidae > Calephelis > Calephelis nemesis. Next base: position 63,765 of record NJDD01000082.1, on the reverse strand, counting down.
AGTTAAATCATTATGTTAAAATTCTGAGAACTTATTTCTATGCTTATTGTCAATCAAAGTTCTTTGGCGATCTTGTGGGAACTTTGTACAGACTGCATTCGTTTTTGCTGGAATTTAATTGTAGGTTCGTAATGTTTAATGCATGATTACGTAATTGCCGTATAATTCAACCGTATCAGTGATTAAGTATAATAATTAAGCGCAGTAAAACTGCAAAATCCGACTGCAACTATTTCATTGGGCACTACGTCGCGATTAGATCATGGCGTAACAATTGTCTTAGAAATTTGTATTTTGACTTCAGAACCAACTAGACAGAGCTTAATCCTAAAATTAAAAAAATCTATACCCTCCAAAAAACCTTTCAGTAATGTCACAAAGAACCATCTCAGTCACATCAGCTTCCAAACAAAAACACACAAAGACACGTCAAACGTATAACAACTTTTTTCTGTCGTGGGTTGAAATTTGGGTGAAATTAAAGGATGCTTGAATTTTGCAAAAACGGCGTTTACCATAAGGACAGCAGCCGCTTCTTGGCTATCTTACCATACAATTAAAAAGATAAAATAAAAACTCTCTCGATTTACATAAACTTACTCCTACAAAGATTGCCGTCATTTGTTGGTTCTACTCCCTACGTTTAAATTTGTATTATAATTAAACTCGATATTTATATCTTGTCTTTTAATGTAGAGTAAGCAACATATATTTGCGTTGCTTGCGGTACATAAATAAATTCTCGCTGGTACAAAGTACAAGCATTTAGATTACAATTAAGTTTTTCAATTTACTTGCAGTTTAGAATTTAATATGTTTTTCCATATTTTTTTTCCAATGCCATTTTTGTGGGTGCTAGAACGATAATCGCAACATTTGCCATAAGAATAGATAATAATGCAAAAACGTAAGTAAGTGTTGTTTGATTTTAATTACAATAACGCATAAAGTGTCACATTTCAAAGATATTATGAGCTCCCAAACTTGTAACTTAGTAAACTTGTCTGAACCCCGTAAAGTCGTAACCTTTAATAGTAAAACTTTAGTTGTTTTTATCTTCGGAATGTGACACTTAACGAGTTTTTTTCTAAGAATTTTTTTTATTTGTATTGATATCCATTTTTAAAAGAATTATCAGAGAACACAATTTTGAAAAAAAAAAAATTGCCGAACAGTAGTTACTTACTGTTCGGTGAAGCCAAAATCTTCATAAGCCCTTTGACAAGAGTCTTATAGTGGATAGTATGATCCCGTTGCTGGATGTACAGAACAACAAACAAACTAAATAGGATAACGATAAAAACGATGACGTTAATAATATAATATACTGTAAAGAAAATTATTGGATTATTTTCCACTCGCATATTCATAACCTACAATCTAGACTTCTAATTTAATTTAGAAATTTATTTATAGCTTATACAATTTATAATTAGCATCGCCAACCACAAGGCCATCGGAATATTACGATACATTTTGCACACACCCCCCCCCTTTTTAAATGCCAGTGGAGTTGTAAAAACCGAAAGGTTGGCAACACATTAGTCATTCCAAATAAAAAAACATCCCGTAACCTACAACAATTGCTCGTTAAAAAGCACGTGAGTGTAGCACGCCCAGATCACGATTTTACGTAACACCTCACTGTTGGAGCTTTCGTGCACTTGCCAAGATTACAAATCCGGAAAACACTGACCTTACCACGTGGTGATGAGGTCGGCGACCGAGCCACACTCAAGGAATTTGCTCAGCTTAACGCCGGGAAAGAATATGTCGACAAATTTAACCACCTTCAGACCTCCACTTTCCGTGTCTGGGTCGAGTTCAATTCAACTCCTGTCTCAAACGCTGACCTTACCATGAGGTGATAAGGTCGGCGACCGAGCTACACACAAGGGACGTGCTCAGCTTAACGCCGGGGAAGAATATCCCGACAAATTTAACCACCTCCATCGGACCATCACTTTTCGTGTCAGGGTCGAGTTCAATTCAATTCCTGTCGAGCTCGTAAGAGGCGATTCTCGGTTTTGTAATTGACACGATGACCAACATTATGTGTCGTGTTTCGGTTTTGTATGGCGGTTTTAAGCATGACCTTTCTTATTAAAATGTTGAATTTTATTTGAATTTTGATTTGAAAAATTTTGAAAATTCTACCCCTAAGAGATTGAAGTAGGGGTTAAAATCACGTAATGGTTCCATACCATTACGAGATTTTAACCCATAATTAATCCCGTAATTTTTTGAAGTTAGAAACACAAGGTTCGTGTTCTTGGGCTACTTATTAAAAATGAGTTGATACGTATTTAAGCGTTTCTGGAAATTCTACCCCTAAATGGGAGAAATAGGGGTTGAAAGTTTGTATGGAAGACCATCACTTTTTAAATAGGAAACATGAATTTTTATTTTTGGGCTACTTATTCAAAAATATTAGATACTTTTTTAAAAGTTTCTGGAAATTCTATCCCTAAGGGGGTGAAATAGAAGTCAAAGGTTTATATGAAATCCTTATGAATGGGCTATTGCTAAAAAATAAATAAGTACGCTTCAAAAAGGAATAAATTATTCATACAGTTTTTAATTCAACTCCAGTTCACTAAATATATTAACTG
>NJDD01000082.1:25367-50673 GCA_002245505.1 Calephelis nemesis | reverse complement strand
AGTTAATATTAAGAGTTTCATCTAAATCCTGCATCAGTCATCTATCGAGAATATACAATAATAAGCAAATTTCATACAATTAAGTAATAAAATGTTATTATTCCTCTTTATTTATGCTTATGGATTGCATTGTATACAATTGAAAATAAAATGAAACTTACAACATTAGGAGGCAATTTGTGTCCTGGCAAATATTTCACATTTTCGTGAGTCTCATTTATAATTTCAGTTAACTTTTTGCCTTCAATCATCTCTTCAAATACCCACATAGTAACTCTGTCTTCAAAATTTGGTAAACGAGCTGCATTTTTTCCAACAATCTTGGCTATAGCAGAACCCCTATTCAAATTAAAAGTTCATAACTTATCATTATCTATAGAACAGATAATGCATAGCTCTCAAAAAATAACAGAAAAATTAACTCTTCCAAAGAAAGAGTATTTATTAATTATCTTTTGATACTATTTGATATTTATTAATCGTAATAAATAATAATTCGATCCTTACCAATTTCCAGAGCCAACAATGCAAACGCGATGTTTTATTTGTTTGTCTGCCATTGCTGGAAGTTTGAACTCACAAGCTTAGCAAATAATCCAACACAATCTTTAATATATATTTAGTTGCACACAAGTGATACCACCTAAACCTTTAAATTTATTTTTCAAAATAATAAACACCGAGCACTGTCGCACTGCAGCAATGCGAATTATGTGAATGTGAAATTGTGAATGACAATTGACAAGTTGGCTGGCTGAAGTTATTTTATCTTTAGATTGTATATTATCGGCATTGAGCTGAGCGTTTAGCGGCTAACGTTGCTGTAAGCAGTAGTCACCGACAACGTAACGCACTAAATTCTCAAATATTAATTCTTATCTGCTGTACAACCTTGGCATTTCGCAAATTACAAAATTGAACAAGCATTAAAATTTAAATAACAAAGCTGACAAATGACAATTCACAATTGACAAGTGACATCTGACAAAGATCTAGCAGTGATGCCACTGTGCCCAAAACAAAATTCACCAGATTTGGAATCACAACTTCTATTTATTTTAAAGTTCTAACTAAAATATGACACTAGAATTCCACAAAGAATTACAAACAACTCTATCGATACAAATTAATGGATTTAATATTTTCCATCGACGGCGCTTTTTAAAACTTCCAAATGTTCGTATTTTAAAATGAAGAAACACTTGTACTGTTTTACGTATCACTTATAATTTATTAATTTTTTAAATGAACTACGGGTTTCGCTTATGACAGCAATATCAGGGGTAAAACTTAAACTTATAAACAACATTTTCGATTTTTAAGCATAAATTCATTTTATAATGGGTAGATTCATAAAACTTGAATACATTATATAGTGAAGTTGCTAGCTATTGATTCTTTATCTACTGAATTGGGAAAATAGTGCCATTTGAGAAAATAATAAATAACATGTCAATTTCGAATAAACACAAATACTGTGGGATCAAAAGTCTTACAGCGCCATCGCTTGGTGTCCATAAACACAAGTAGGATTTGTGGGATATCCGACCCTCCCTGCCATTGTTTTCATGGGAATGTTTTGGAAATAACAAGATCAAACTAAAAGTTTAATGATATACGTATTATTGTAATGTATTAATAAATAAACACAGAAATAGGAAACTGTTTATTACCAAAATTTAAGTCTTATCAGTAAATTAAAAACAATAACATACAGTAAGAACACCATTTATTTTAACACAAATTTTAAACAAGCCATTCCTCTATTACACACATGTTATATTACATCTTTTACGTACTGAGAAATGATACAAAACAAAACTTTATTTATGTTTTCTTTCGACGTTGTTACAAAAATAAAAATTATTTCACTATCTCATTTCTCTATGTATACCAGTATCGTTAAGCTTTTAATCCGTAATGGAGGAATCAGAACTATTTGAAATATGGAAAAGCACTTCAATACGCTAGAATCACAAGAAAATATAGATATTGCGTAGGTACACAAATGCACCATTTTACCTAAATTCCACAAGTTCTAAACTTTGAACCATAGTCCATAGCTGTTGGTAAGCCAAGAAAAAAAAGGAATTTGGTCCAAAGAAAATGAAACTGTGAATTGAAAATAAATATCAATAAAAAAAATATTTATTTTTACGGAAGACGTGGCAGCATGACCTAAAGGAGCCTGCCCCAGAAGGGGCAAAATATGCAAAAAAGAGAGTTTTGGCGCCATCGTGAATGAAGATTGTCGTATTTTTTCATAATTATTGAATTTCGTGTTTATATTGAGTGAAATTAGTTAATTTAGGTGGGAATTAGTTTAGTTTTGTTCAGTGAACGTGCACAAATGAAATAATCTTGAAGAAATTAGTGTATCGTGAATTTCCTCGCTGCCGCCAAATCTCCCAAACTGTGCTTGTGTAAAGTTACCACCGCTTTACTCAAGAGCCTGACGTGACTTTGTAAATAGTGACTAATGACTGTGTAAGAATAATTAACGGAATACATATGAATAATGACGAAATAATTAATACGTAAGACGTGGCAGCATGGCCTAAAGGTATTAGCCGGCCCCAGAAAGGGTCAAAATAACTTAAAAAAAAAGATAAGAGTTTTGGTGCCAATGTGAAAGAAGATTGTCATAGTTTTTCCGCAATTATTTGACTACATGTTAATTAAGAGTAAAATTAGTTAATATAGGTGGCAATTAGTTTAATACAGCAAAGTACACAAGTGAAATATTTATTAAGAAATTAGTGTAAGTATCGTGTATTTACTCGTTGCCGCTAAATCTCACAAAATGAGCTTTAGTAAAGAGGCCATCGCTTTACTCAGGACTCTGACATGACATTCGAGCAGCATTCGATTGCGAGCAGTTGAGCGGATAACGACTATAATAATGAAATTTGAGAAATGGATTTGGAAACAAATAACAAGAACATGATTACAGAAGATGTGGCAGCATGGCGTAAAGGTCTTAGCCGGTCCCAGAAAGAGACAAATGAACCTAAAAAAAATACTAAAGCGTTCCGTTTGACGGAGTGGAACTTAATTTTTATTTCCATCATAATTGATACAAAAATCAAATTTATATAGATTCGGCAGAATTCAGCATTTCTAAAGTTAAAAAATAAGTTGCGGATGATTTTATTCATTTAATTACTTGTCGACTACTATAGTATACAGAGCGATTGCATTATTAAAATTAAGAATCGATTCTAATATCATTTGCGTTTAACGGAGCTTAGCATAGAAATTTCTCGAAAAAGCACATTTTCGCCATCGAATGTACGAGTGAATTACGAAGTCTCATTTTGTCTGGTTTTACGAGAAAACGTCATTTACATTTGAAATATTGAATCAGTGTCGCGTGTTCACTTTTGTGATCAGTTGAAGTGTTCATTGTTCAATAAAATCGGTGCTTCTGGAAGTTTACAAGTTTTTAGTGTTCATCACATTATTTGAGCACAATAAAAGCTAACAGGTAAGAAATGGAATGACTATCAATTTCAGTTTATAATATTGATGTCTATGTCTATATTTAATAGCTTCTACGCAAATCGTTTTAGACTGGTTTTTCCTTATATTTCTAGACTTTCATTACAATGTTATCTTTCTCTATTATTTCCAACCATATTTTAACAAAAAAAAATCGATATGTATGTACATACGATGAGTGGAAAATGTAGTATTTAGTATGCGTAATCACATTTACATTGATCCGTTATTGGTATACCTACAGGTAAAAATGGTCAAAGAAACAACATATTATGACATTCTGGGCGTGAAACCCAGCTGTACAACAGACGAGCTGAAGAAGGCATATCGGAAATTGGCACTCAAATATCACCCTGACAAAAATCCCAATGAAGGAGAAAGATTTAAACAAATTTCCCAAGCATATGAGGTGCTTTCTAATCCAGATAAACGAAGAATTTATGACCAAGGTTAGTCTTTTTTTTAACTACTCTTCATTTTTGTGAACAAGCACCGCATTTACGTATTTTAGCAAGCATGTGCATATTGACAGTGTAATAATCTTAAGAGCTATTCGTAAAATACTTGCTACAACTTTAAAAGCTTTTATAAGTTGGATTTTCGAAATTATGTTATTATCGCTAGGTTATAAGAAACGTTACCCTTTAACAGCATAACCTAAAGCTACAAATGTAACACATTGTTTTACTTTTTGAGCTCTGTGATTCTGGCTAAGTACATGAGATTTTGCTATTTGTTACTACTTGTAATCTGTGGTAACAACTAACCTTTTCGTTACTTTGTATTTGTAGGCACATGTGTGCCAAAAATGTATATGGAAAAAACTGAAATTTCCTTTGAATTGGAAAAATGTCTTTATACTATTAAATTGTAAATAGAAAATATTATTGTGATTTAACATAGTTTTTTTTGTCGAAAGTGGGTTTCAAAAATAAATAAAAAGTTGTAAAATCATGTTGGTTACATCAGAAACGAATAACTATGATAATATGGCTAGTCATCATTATGGAGTATTATTATGTATACTAATAACTAAACTGATTTTTAAATTTTCACTAAATTAAAGCTACCCATTAGATAGAAATAACATAGGTTATGTATAAAGGCATATTTTAGTAAAAATAAACACAAATCTCTGTTAGTAGACCTAAAAGTTACTGTATTATAGACCTAAAAAAAATCTAGTCGTCCCATTATAAGAAGTTGCCAAGCATACCTCTTCTTTCATTTTATAATTGAGTGTGAAAAAGAAAAAAAAATACTGTCATTGACCCTCTAACCTTATTTAATTATAAATTTAAATGCCAACAGTTTTCGATTAGCATTTGTGCTAAAAGTTGTAACTATTATTTAAGACATGACATTAAATTCATGTGATTTTCTATCAAATTTAAAAAAGTTATAAACATTTCAAAAAAAGCAAGTCATACTTAATTATTGTATAAGGAAATATTAAATTTATAAACATGTTTTGTAAATTTTTGTTTAAAGTTTATCTTGAAATATTTAGAAACTCTAGTCACAATTAGGTTCCCTTGAATTAAGAAATTCACTTAAGTAATTCCTATATCCCAGATGTGACCACTCTAGAGTAATAATTAGCAACACACTAGAAGAGTGCTCTATTGCAAAACTCATGCTCTGTTTTGATTAGTTTTTTTACAAGTACCTTGCAGCAATAAAATAATGACTTAATCAAATAAGTGAGCAGTGATAGTCTGGCTTTAGGGCGGATGCAGAGTATGCAGATTTTATTTTTGTGTTGAAAAATCTTGATTTGTATATGCACTGCCAGCACATTTTTATGTAGCCATTATTTCATGGTTAAAGTCTACATTACTGCATGCCGCTCTGACTTTGTGAATGTTCTGTGAAAAATATGTGCAGATCTATTTTATTCTTGTGATATTGAAAGGCAAATGAGCAGATGGATTTCTTGATGGTAAGAAATCCACACCGCTTAGAGGCTACAAAGATGGTAATGGTGTGTTGCCAACCTGAGACTGGAATGTTAGACCTCCAGCAAATGTAACTTTATCAGTTACTTTATCCTTTGAACCTGAACACGTCAACTGCTAGCACTGATGTTACAGCGGCAGGAATAGCTGAGGCAGTGGTACTAATTCAGGCTAGTCACTCTACCACCTAATCAGATGTCACGGTGTTAGTGACGGTATGCATATGCTCGCCTGTTACGAGCTACCTGACAGGAAGGCAAATTGGAAAGGAACCCACACCAACATGGGGAAAAAACCAAGTCCCTTACAGGGTGGGTAGACAGAATCGAGTGCCAAACCTCACGATCCTGGCAGACTTGCCTGGCTTCCTCCATTTTCATTACCCCTTTTTTTTACAAATACGCCGGTTTTGGAGATTCTTGACACCATGTTCGGCTAACACCTGAGCAATTCGATTGTGGAATGTCAACCTAGGTCTCCCCAGGTACCTACATCCTACGACAATCTGCTTTGTCAATCTTTCATCTGTCATTCATTCTACATGTCCAAACCAGGAAAGGGAAAATGCCCTTTCTCATTTTTACACCAACACTTTCTTTCAATCCAACTTTTTCTCAGATCTCACTGTTACAAATGCTATTTTCTTTTTGTTTAAATTGCATTGAAACACTTCTATAGTGTGCCGCTAATTATTATTCTAGAGTGGTCACTCCTGAGATACAGAAATGATTTTACTGGATTTCTTATTTCAAGGGAACCTAATATGTTTCTAAAGTAAAAGATATAATTTAAATGAAAAAAATTAATTCTGAGAAGAATATTATTCTGATACAGTGTAAACACAAATCATATTTAAGTAATTAATTTTTTGTTTGATAATCAGGTGGTGAACAGGCCTTAAAGGAAGGTGGAGGTGGAGGCAGCGGTTTCTCATCGCCAATGGACTTGTTTGATATGTTCTTTGGTGGTGGCTTTAGTGGAGGACGACGACGAGGCCGTGAACGTAAAGGGAAGGATGTCATCCATCAATTGTCTGTCACACTTGAAGAATTATACAAAGGAGCTGTACGGAAATTGGCTTTACAGAAGAATGTCATTTGTGAGAAATGTGAGGGCAGAGGAGGTAAAAAGGTTAGTTTCCCAAGTTATTATAGCTATAACTTCATTAAGTATCAAATATTCTTGGACTGGGTACTTGTCAAATACTTTAATTGGTCAAGTGGTCACTTGCAATAACTGTTTAATAGCAACATATTCTGGTACATTTTTAACCAATTTTGAAAAGGAGGAGGTTATACCTTTGACTTGTCATCATGTCACTAACATTTCAAAATTGAATCATTTCTCAGTTTAAATTTAAATAAAAAATATTTAATTTATTAGAATGACTGATGTTAAAATAAAAAATTTTGTTATAGGGTGCAGTACAAACATGTCCCACATGTAGGGGCACGGGTATGCAGGTACAAATCCAGCAGCTGGGTCCTGGTATGATACAGCAGATACAGACTGTTTGTTCAGAGTGCCGTGGCCAAAGAGAAATTATTGACCCCAAGGATCGTTGCAAAGTCTGTCAGGTAATTCTAGAATAACATATTTTTATTTTAGCACTTGCCCTGTGCTTGGGATAGTATTCTATAAAAGTAGTAGTTGCGAGAAACGAAAGTTATGGCCATTCTAAAAATGTGAATTTCATCTTTAATGGTGGGTACTCAGAATTGTGTATCTATAGGACATAACTACCCGCGTTAACGGGTTAGAAAGGAATTAAAAATTTCGCCATGGGACTTGAATAATCAGTAGCTCTATTGGTTAGAGCATTCGTCGGCTTGAGACGAAAGGTTACAGGTTCAAATCCTGTCTGGGGCGAAATTTTTTCTTTCTTTCTTTAAAGAAAGAATTCTAGAATAACTTTTGTTTTCAGCTTTTATTTCTGGCAGAAATGAGTTTTGCTATATTTATTTTAATTATTTGTGTGTGCACCTAAACATGTATGATTTCTACAAGCCAACATTGTCTCTTAATAGAAAATCTATCGGAAAGATAAAAGAATATATTTGTTTTCTTGCCCTATCCGGTGATTAACCCTCTTGAAGTAAAGTTTAACACCTAACTGCTATAGACATAGACACTACCACAGACAATAAAAGTACATCAGGGGGCCGTTTGCTAGTTCTCTGGTAATTCCATGAAAAATGGTATTGTTAGTGTAATCCCTTTTTCTAATTTTAAATACAATAAAATTTCAGGGGCGTAAAACTGTTCGCGATCGGAAGATCCTTGAAGTACACATTGACAAAGGTATGACAGACGGCCAGAAAATTGTCTTCGGCGGCGAAGGAGACCAAGAACCAGAAATGGAGGCTGGAGATCTTATTATTGTTTTAGATGAGAAAGAGCATGAGGTAAGAAATTTTATTTACTCTTTATATGGTGACTGGTGCAAAAGAAAAAATATTCTTTTGCAATATAGCAAAGCAAGACTGATTTTCTGTAATGACAAATACACATTGTCTTTTGACACCAGACCACAGCGCTAGGGTACAGTGATGTTATGATGGTAGAAAAAGGATCAATGAATAGATTCTTTAAAGTTTTTGTCTGGATTTTTAACTGTCTAATACGCAAATAATTGCAATGAAGTCCAGGGGCAATATTTTTTACTTATTTATTTGTCAAATATAATATTGAAATTCAAAAATAATTCTAGGCAGACCACTAACGGCCAATTTATATATCTTGTTTGAACAAATGTTGAATACATGAGGCAAATTATCTAGAATTTTATTAGTAGTTGTTTCTAGATACACATGGTCTTTAAAACATACCTAAGCTATAAGACATCTTTTTGTTAAATGAAAATTAACATTTTTGAGGTCATTGTTTTAAATTAACAACTAAAATACAATCAAAATAGGTTCTGAAAAGCACATCTAACAGCGTTATTAATGCAATAAACTTATTTAAAACCATCTACAACAAAAACACACTTCAACATAATACAGCTAGTGAGTTATTATAATAATAAAATTTCCATGGACTATAAAACCGAATGGACTAGGTTACCGAAAGTAACACTATCTCTTACCCTAGATATTTATAATATTTTATCTATTATAAATTGTAAAATTTTAATTTTATCGTCCACCATTTTGTTTTGAACGCCAACGGCATGAGCTGTGGTTACTACTCGTTCTAGTGTTTGCTATAGCCATGCGTCATAATTGTTAAAGCGTATGATATTCGAACTATAAAGGTGCAAAATGAAAGGGAAAAGAGCATGAGTGTAATCATATCCATAGGCAAGAATTGGGTGAAGTGATATGATATTTTACAAGTATTTATTATATAAAATATTGATTTAACTATGAAAACATAGGCAAACCGTCTTTTAAAGTATAAAAAAAGAATAAACTTAAGTTAAACAATAAAATTAAGTTCCTTAAGACCTTGTTCTCAAGGCGAAATTAATAAAACAAATTAAACTTGTTAGTGCATCACTTAAACATATTAATTAGATTGATTTAAAATTTGCTGTACAATTGTTTACGTACAAACAAGGCTAATTTGAGAAACCACAATCACATTATTTTTTAAGTTCAGGGCTTGAGTGCAATGAGGTTTTCTATTTTAGATATCACCTTTTAATATAATAATTATATTGCTTAAAAGTGGGACCTTTAACAATTTTTTTTGTATTATAAAATAGCACACAAGGAGCTTTCCTGATCATAAGAAACAACTGATGGTCTAAGATAAATTTACTTGTTTGTCTCCATCTTACGCCAGGGATTTAGGGCACTAACATCTAGTGCGGGATACAACAGTAGAGCACTAATATTATGAAGCCAGTAATAATAATAAGCAAGGTAGTTTCACTTGACCAATTGAGATGGTGCACAACACTACTTATGTCTGGTCAAAATCATTTAGTTACCTATATTTTTTTTTATTATTTATTACTATATAGCCACTAGCTGACAATAGGATTGTCATATTACAACGGCGCAAAATCTTTACACTTCTACAAGAAAATTATTTAACACCAGCCCACCTGACGAACTTCTTATTAATTTTCTTCGTATTATTGTTAATTTTCCCAGTTTTTCTCTTTTTGGTTCAGGTGTCTAGACATGAACACTAATAAATGAAAACAAACTTTCACTTTCAAGCCTGTTTGTTGTCTGTATTTCAAAAATATTCTCCCTACAGGATAGCCCCAGCCTAGTATGGAAGATCAGAAAATTGTATTAGTAAAGTTATAATTTGGTTTCTACTAAATGAACATTTTAACTTTTTCCCAATTAAATCATTTATTAGCTATTGGGATAAATTAATGCATATTTGTTGCTTACAGGTGTTCAAGAGATCTGGCAATGACCTGATTGTGAGAATCAACATTGAGTTGGTGGAGTCACTGTGTGGTTTCCAGAAAGTGATTAGAACTTTGGACGACAGAGATATTGTGATCACTGTGTTGCCCGGTGAAGTGGTGAAGCATGGAGAGGTCAAGTGTGTTTTGAACGAAGGTACAGCTTCTGTTATTTATGTCAGAATACAGGTAGCCTACGTCTTTCGGGAGTCATAAATGCACTTGTGTCAAATTTCGATTTCACGATTTTTGTATTAGGATTTTTTTATGGTTTAAGAAACTGAACAAGGCGACGACTTTTCTGGTGGTAAGAGATAGCAGTCTATTAAAGACCAGATGATACGGAAGCGTCGCTAAATTGTGGTCGATATCTTAGACCACTTCTCTGCCTACCATCACGAAACATGACACAATACTGGCGGAAATAGGTAAAGCGGTACTACAAATAGAGAGTCACTGCTACATAATGATGACTTATTGCAACCCTATTAATATTATAAATGCGAGAGATTGGAGAGAATGATAACTATTGGATTCTGTTACAGGTATGCCGATGTACAAGAATCCGTTTGAGAAGGGACAGCTTATAATGCAATTCCTAGTTAATTTCCCCAACCGCATTCCACATGAAGTCATTCCTGCATTAGAAAACTGTCTGCCACCTAGACCAAGGGTAAGTCAATGAAAAAGTACACAAAAAGGGGTTAAAAGCTATATGAATAGCTTTCAACCCCTTTTTCTTTTTTTAAGGGTAATGAATGCAGATGAAGCCAGGCAGGTCTGCCAGGATCGTTAGGTTTGGCTTGATACTCTCTGTCTCAACCGTAAGGGACTTGGTTTGAAGATATGTATGTATGCTTTTAATCCGAAAATGGTTTCGATACCAAAATTTTAGAATAAAGTATCGAAGCAATTGTGCATTACAGTAACTTTGTTTTCGAATGTAATGACTATAAGGCAAAAATACTAGTTATAGTTGTGACTATTAATATGCTATGATTTTCGTTTAACTGCTGTGCATATAAAGTCACTCATCATTGCTAAAAGTGATTACCTTTAGACAGACATTTGTTGTCTATTCTCTTTCTTATTAAACAATAACTCTTTACTATATGAGGCTTATGTTGTAATTTTTTTATGGTATTGGAAGGCAAACAAGCAGACGGATTTCCTGATGGTAGGAAAATGGTCGTTTATGTTAAGTATTACAGAACAAGAGAAATCAACATCAAATAAACTTTTTTTTTTCTTAAAATAAACACAAGCCGTCGCTGTGTTTATATTTTACATAAATTCTCTTTTTGACATATTGATAGTTTCTAGACGAAAGCCTTGACTGGGTTATTAGATAAGTTTGAAAATTAAAGTAAAATTGAATATTAAAGCAGTGTATTGCTTAAACATTTATATATATCAAGAAAAGTATATAAGGCTTCTTTTAGCTCAGAACATCACACATCAACATCTTTGACCCAAACCATAACTTTCTATCTGGTGATTTTGATATTCAAGTTAATATAATATGACAAACGGTTTTTTTATGTAACTAGCCATTTTCGTGACATTTGATCATAAAAGTTTTTTAGTAATAAAAATAGCGCCTAACCAAAAGTAAAATTTAGTTTAGCCTAAATTACTCAATACTACAGAAACCTGCAAGTTAAAGTTTCGTCAACATCAATAAGCCGTTTCATATAATATTAGCCAGCACAAACAGACAGACAAAAATATAAAATATGTTATTTTGATATAAGAGTGTATTATATGCTCGTAGTAAGAAGCGTTTATTTTAATATTACAAACATAATCCAATTTTATTAATTTGTATAAATGAATGAATGTACTAAGCTGTACATAGTTAACCACTACTCACTTGATGAAAATATACTAAATGGACGTATACCAAGCTCAGTACTATTTCTTTTATAGGTTGATATACCAGAATTAGCGGAAGAATGTACACTGATGGACCTGGATCCAGAACAAGAGAACCGACGGCGACGGGCCCACCAGGGGAACGCGTACGAGGAGGACGACGAACATCCGGGCATGAATAGAGTGCAGTGTGCTACAAGTTAAGGGAGAGTAACTTAATGCCGTGTTAGCTTCTAATGCACCACTACAGGACCTTATGTAACCAACCAGTATTTAGTATAATATGAACTCCAGCGCGCAACTACCGACATTAAATAGATAAATTTTCAAATAAAAAGAGGTTAGTAATATAGAATTCGGCATGGTGGATTTTCTGTTCTATTCTTATTTGAAAAGTATTATGCTTCGAACTCGATAAAAATACAATTAAAAAAAAATTGTAAATAAATTTTATATGGCAATCTCCGTTTACTTTAAATTTTAGAATTTTTGTTTTATATATAATATAGAACATAAACTTCTAAATTTTACATAATTTAATTGTACATAAAACATGTACTTTATGTATAAGCATGATGATATCTACTCTTTTGAAGGGTATTTAACAGAATCTTCAATAGCTAAATTTATGTGTCTTGAATTATCACGGAGATAGCCATATTTGAAATTTAGCTACTCAAAGTCCATGGAATAATATCTCGTTTTAACTACTCAATGTCGATAGATGCCCATTCTACTTTTCAAGACCCTATTGACTAGAATAATTATATCAAGACCCTGTTTAATAAGTTGCACTTGATCAACAAACCAGCAATATAAATTCACCGAAACTTATGTTTGTAATTAAACTAGCTGCCCGCCCCAGCTTCGCACGGTTATGAAATTTACATATAAACCTTCCTATTCAATCTCTTTATCTATTAAAAAAACCGCATCAAAATCTGTTGCGTAGTTTTAAAGATTTAAGTGTACAGAGGGATACATAACAGAGGAAGCGATTTCGTTTTATGCTATGTAGTGATGTTGTTTGCAACGTATCTGACCGCATTTTAGTCTTATTCTTTTCTTTATCATATACTAGCCGACCCGGTGAACTTCGTTTCGCCTGACAATAACAGCTATTAACAGTTGGTAAAGGAAAAATGAATGTGTTGTTTTCCCTGCATGAAAATCTTTTTGACCATAAGTAACACTGCAAAAAAACATTAACAAAATTAAGTGATGCGATGACAACGAAAACAGAGTTTCATATTTATATGTATATCTATTGCTATATATCATATTATAGACTAATAGTTTTACAGCCGAAAATCTTTTAATTAACATCAATGACAATTCAACAAAATGATTAAATAAAAATAAAAAATTGAAAAAGTATGCAATTAATTGAACATATAGGTGAAAAATGTTTTACATATGAGATACGCGAAATCACACAAATTTTTAACGCCAACATTTAATTGTTATTCTTATATTTGTTTTTAAACACGATATTAGGTTTATTAAACAGGGTTTTGACTTACCGAAGTTTTACACACATTTAAACTAACTACACTAGTACATGTCCAATATGCAAGATTGCTATAAATTGAAGTCTTTTTATGTAATAGGACTCGGAAGTCTTTTTATGTACAGTAGGCATGATGGTATGGTAGCTTATAGACACCATAGATGTTACAGGTGCGCCGTCGCCGGGATGTTAGGCCTATTGTGAAAGTCTACCAGCTACCCTATATTCCAGACCTGAACACGATAGTCATGGTGGCAAGAATAGGTATGGCAGTAGATCCCTACTCGGGCAAGCTGCTGTACAGTCTGCCAGTGGTCTAGGTACTGAATTATATTTTAACCAGGGTTTGCCTCTTACGAGCTGCTGGCAGACGATCTACTCTACTCAGTGGACTAGAGTAACATATGGAAAAAAGTAACTTATTTTTAACAGACGCATTTTGGTGTGTTGTTCTTAGCACTATTATTTTAAAATTGTTGTTATTCACTGCAATTATTCATATTAACAAAGTATGATTGATATATATATTGTTTCCTTAAATTTTTGTTGGTTTTTTGACAACATTTGGTTGGAAACCTTTATATTTTTACCTATTCTTAATTGTACAGATTACGAATTTAATTTAGGTATATTAATTTATGTTAAAAAAAGTTGTGTGTTTGTTAAAGCTTAGTACTTGATACACACATGAATTTGATATTGTCAAATATGTTCAATTTACGTACATATATTCCACACAGAGTTCCTTACGGCTCAGGCAGAGAACATCGTTTTTATATTATATTCTTATAATAGTTATAAATATATAATACTTTTATAATACTGTTACGATTGTTATTGTATTCAGTTTATTACAGCAAAAAGGTTATAACGCGAAATATTAAAACCAAAACCAACTCCTTACATACATGTCTACTGTCAGTTATTATTAATAACAATCAGGATGTGGAATTCCATGCCATCAGTCATATATTCAGTAATAATCAGCTTCTTTAATATGTATTTTGCATATTGGACAACATCATGACTATTTCAATCTAAATAATCTACATCTCCACATAGTGGTTAGTTCAAATCATTTAGCTAATTTATTATTTTGATTTAGATAACTAATGCATAGGTTTAATAATGTCTAGACATTATGAATTGGTTATGAATCATTTGAGCCCAAGTTCACTAATTTAATATTACAGTTGACTAATTTAAATGTTTTGTTAACTTACTATTTGTAAGCAAAATACCTATTAGATATTATCTATTCTGATTTGTTGAATCCACCTTGCAGTTGTAACATTAATACGATAGTTGTGATATTCTTGGGTCTCGATAATAATAAATTAAGGCTTCACTTTGCTGGTCCAAGTGCGACATCCAAACACTTTTATTAATAAATTTGACAGTCGGTCTAACCTATCATGATCATCAATTACTATGTTAGAAATACCTACATTATTGACACAGAATTGGGTTGAATATTATCTTCAACCTAAAGATAACTTTTCTGTTAGGAGTATAAGCCTATTTGTGATATAGGAAAGAACCTCTTGTCCATATTTATTAATAAAATTGTGTGTTTAGATTTAATTAAAGTTAATACTGTGATTTTGGTTTCTACATTTTTATTTATTTATATATATCCAATTATTAGGTAGATTAACCCTTCAAAGGGATCTTAAGGGAAGTAGGGCGTTTATAAATATGACCATCAAATGTAAAAACGTAGTAAATAAAAACATTCATACTTCGGTATTGGCTAACAAGCTGGAAGTAAAATTGTTTCATGTATCTGCTTTAATTACTGCAATAAACTTTTGTCTCTATTTCTTTTGTTTTTCATTTACTTACCCAAAACTGAACCCGTGCAGGTAAAACGTGGAGGTAGAACAAATGAAGAGGACAGGGAAAGAAGGTGCTCGTTTTGGATGAACTATGAATATACCAAGTCCCTTTTATAAAGCAAGTGAGCAAGTGGGTCACCTGATAAAAAGTGATTACCGCCCACGGACATCCGCAACACCAGGAGTGTCACAGATGCGTTGCCTGAATGATTTCGCTTTTTTCTTGAAGGTTCATATGTATTCGTTTGAAAATACAGGCCCTTGGGGTAACTGGTTTCACAAAAGCATGCGGGGTGCGGTTAAACCCAACACTTCTAGGCATCGCCAAAGAATCGAGCTGATTGGTAATAGCCCGGACATTGATAACTCGACACGATTTGCGTTAGACAAAAGGCTGGTACTGGGGAGCCCTTGCCCAGAGTTGAGAATAGAACTCCACGTCAATCCGAATTTGCGGTTTGTAAAAGTAATGGGTCGGCTTGAAGTAATGTCCTTTCTTGACAACACCAAGTTTTTGTATTCGTTACCGCAGCAAGAAAGTGGCACCTAGAGTGACATGAGTGGGACACAATATAATAATTAATGCTCAATCTGCTGTAAGTAAATGTGTGTCAAAAAAAAAAATTATTTTATCGTTTTAGAAAAAAACTATTCTTGCTGGGTTAACATTCCAGCAGAAAAATGCTAAATGAATTAGGGTTAAAAATTGCGCATGACCACCGCCTTACCGAGTCAGCGCTTGCCGTTGACGTGTTCCGGTTCGGAGGGTAAGCTAACCGGTAAACTTACTAGCCTAACTGGGCCTATCATCATCCCAGTCTCAGGTTTGCAACGCACCATTACCACCTTTGGTGTCTTTAGGTGGGGTAAATTCTTAGTCAGGAAATCAGTCTGCTTTTTGCCTTCCAATATAATAAAAAAAGATTATATTTGAGAGCTAAAAATAATATAGTTTGTGCGTATTCAGGGTTCTGAGATATTGCGTTTCCCGCTGCAGTAACGTTTTGCATTTGTCAGTGAAGCTTGGAATTATTTAGGTACTGTCGAAAACCACTATGATGCAACACTCTGTAAAAAAAACTAGTGACCGAGTTGCAAAATTTCTCAGGAAGGCCGTAAGAAGGCCAGTCAGACCATCTTAGAGTTATAAACTTACAAAAAGCGCTAATTCTGAGTAAAATTTAAGTAAAAAAAAACTAATTTGCTCATTACATTACGAAATTGAAATGGTGAACGCTACCTATAGATGTCATGAAATAGGTATCAGATTGTATTTGAAAAAATTGACTTCCACAAAAAGTGAGTACAATAAATTTGGGAAGCTTAAAAATAAGTGCCTTAAAATAAAATCAAAGTAGGCTTACAGAAATTCTTATTCACAGTGACTATGTGGGAACTAACTTGTATTAGCAGTAAATAAGGCAGCCATTTATATATTTTTTTAATCATATATGATTTGAGGCTGTACAATATGGTGTAAACAACCTTGCTATATTCACTCAATACAGATAAGCGAGTGGGCGTCTGCTCCAGAAAAGCCATGTTACTTGTAGTGGCCGTTTAAATTTAGGAATAGATACTCCTGTATACTTAGTACTAACTCCATTTAGACCAACCAACATATTTAGAGTAAAAAGGAAACAAACAGTTTTTTATAATCTTATCAAGGATGTACCATTTTTTGTTTGCGAGGTACTTATCAAGCTTAGCTGTAAATTACAGCTATTGTGTGTTCTTTCCATGCATGTTCTGCCCAGGGGACTACTGCTGATATATATTTTATGAAGATGACTGTTGAGAGAACAGTGAACCTGCAAAATACCTACCATTTTCCTTAGGTCTTACCTGTTTACTTTTTTACCATTTTATTTTTGGTAAGATTTTTTTCAACCTGAGGCTGGGATGTCAGGCTCAATTAGGCCTCAAGCAAAAGTAAGTTTAGCAGTTACCTTACCCTCCGAACCGGAACACGTCAACGGCAAGCATTGGACGTTATGGAAGCAGGACTATGTAAGGAAGTGGTCATGCGCAATTTTTAACTCTCCAATAACTCGTTTATCATTTTCCTTCTGGAATGTTAATAATGTCAAAAATTGTTTTTTTCTAAAACGATAAAATGCACAATTTTTTTTATTTGGACCACATTTACAGCAGATTGAGCGTTAATTATTACATGTCCCACTCATATCACTCTAGGTGCTACATTCTTGCTGGGTAACGAACACAAAAACTTGGTTTTCAGTCAAGAGAGACAGTACTTCAAGCCAACCCATTACTTTTACAAAGCGCAAATTCGGAATGACGTGGAGTTCTATTCCATACATTTGACACACACAAACAAATATTTGGTGATAATGATAAAAGATCACAGATGGCACACAAACTATAATCATACAGTTTGGAAACAAAGTAGTTGGTCTTGAGAAATGAAGATGGCGTTCTTATCAACAAGATATTAAAATTTATTATGGTCAAATTTTGACCAATGGGAGACCACTACTGTCTTATTAATAAACATAGAGTAAAGTACATCAAGGTTTAACCTCATATTATAGTCTCTATTACAATGTGGTACAGACTATAATATCACCTTACTTTTACTCCTACATTAGTCCATGTTTATCAATAAGACAGTAGTGGTCTCCCATTGGTCAAAATTTGACCACAATAAATTTTAATATCTTGTTGATAAGAATGCCATCTTCATTTCTCTTCATTGCTTAAAAAATTATGGAATTTTAATGCAAACATGGGACAAGTGCTAGAACTATGACATTTGAAATAAAACTATTGTAACTATGTTTATTTTATCATTTAATAATTCCTGTAGTGTTTTAATCTATACAAATAAGCACTGTTTCTGTTGTTACCAATTGCCATATAACCACTGTTTGGAGAAAAGTTAACTGTATTTATATGGTGTATCTTCTGTTGTGGAAAGTTATTAAATACATGATATGATGGAATATGGACCAACTTAATTGCATCAGGGTAAAAATTAGATGATAATGACAAAATCTCCGAAGTGGCATTAAATTTAAGTTGAGTTATTTTAGTTTTTAAATTTGAAATAGTCTTTAATGGCACGGGTTCACTTATAGTAAGGTTTGAAGTGTCATAGATATTTACAATTCCTTCTCCACTGCCTGTCGCTAGTAAACTACCACCAGGATTTGTGGTTATGCACGAGGCGGTGACACAACCATGATCTTGAAATTTTTTTACAACTCTAAAAGCGGCAAGATTCCACATCACAACTTCACCTTGAACTAAATAGCAGAATAAATGTGTGGAATCATGACTAAAGCTCAAAGATGCAATATTGTTATTATTCTTTAATGATCGTAATAATTCTTTAGATTCCACACATATTATGTGAACTTCATCAAATCCGTCATTTGTAGCGAGAAATTTTCCATTGGGTGACATTTGGAAGATTTTAGGCCTCTTTATAATACTGGGCAATTGAACAATGTGTGGTTCAGAAGTAACCAGGTCATACACACAATAACTTGCTTGTATCTTAGATGCAATATATGCCTCAGATCCCTCGGGAGTGAAATGGACATCTGAGATTTTCCAATTTGTCAAATTAAAACTGTGCAGTTTTGTATATTTACCAGTAATGGAGAATAATGAAATTACACCTGCTTGACCTGCGACTAGCACTACGCTCATTTTTGGGTGAAACTCAACATTATTAATAATTGGGCCTTCATTGTTTGTTTCTCTGTTTACTTTGTTGAGGCTATGAAACTCTAAAAAACCTTTACTTAAGGTTTTAGGCTTACCTTTTTTTAAGTGTCCCACAGTTCTCAACAATTTATCACTTTCATCCTCCTCCTCTGTCTTCTGTTTCAATTTAGCCCAGCTTGGTGTACCAACTAATGTCTCATATTTCTTTTTAAGTTTATTTACATAAAGATCATCACCCTTAGTGTTCGGAATTATATTAGTACCATACGCTTCGTCATCTTTATCAAACCATACTGGCTTCAAATCCAAATCAGATTCAGTTTTTATCGAGCTAGGTAAATTTTCAGCAAACTTTTTTGATTTATTGAACAATAGAGATGATAGCCTGAAAATAAAAAATAAATTGTCTAAACCATAAAATCAAGGGAAAAACATATCAAAAAGATACTATTATTTTCTTTTTTTACGAACAATTTTATGTTACTGACCTGGACTCCTCTTCGTCTATCGTCGCAACTTTGCGCTTCATGTTTGGCTTCATGGTGAGGTAGTAAAAAAGCTACGGAGCTGTTAATTAAACCACATAAATATTCTATAACAAAGTAATTGATACAAAATATTTTTTGAAATAATAATGAAAACTTCAAAACACTACAACTGAAAACAAGAACATAACCTCAAAAGTAAACATTTCGATTTCGAGCACTCCCGTCGTATCACAGACAGCACAGACTACTTAGAGATACCAAAGAGAATACAATACTACGTTACAGATACTACCAAAGAGTAAAGTAATAATAGGGAAAGATACTACCGTCGTATCCGTAGAAAACTCAAAAACTTTTGCACAGAGTACAGACTACTATAGATATTAGATGCTAACGCATAACTCGTGTAGTTCTTTTACTAGTCTGTGTTTGTCTCAGCCCACAGGGTACAGTCTAGTAAGAAGAACCACACCACACACTAGGTAAACACACACATTGCACACTTTGCATTGTGTCGTGAGGTGGGAGTCTACACGACACAAAGCAAAGTGTGATCTATACTACACTGTAGACCAGGGGTGGGCAAATTACGGCCCACGTGCCGGATCCGGCCCGTGAGAGATTTTAATCCGGCCCGCCGAGTGTTTTTTGTAGAAAAAATATGAACCTCCTTAAAAAAATTAATGGTCCAAGAGTTAAAAGACTACTGAAATTTGAACAATTAAGATACCGAATCGATACTTCAAACATATATATTGCGTATTTCATATGTTAAGACTTAAGACTTCATAAATAGGTTTTATTTTAATAAATGATTGTAAAATAAAAAAATACCTTATGTCATCTTTATGCAACGTTTTATAATCGTAATATTTACTGCTATTTTTAGGTGTTTTAATTAACCAGCCCGCCTCAAGATTAATTTTATTTTAATTTTATTTTTTTTTAATATACCGGCCCGCGGTCAAAAGAATTTGCCCACCCCTGCTGTAGACTGTACCTATTTATCTATTTGTCTGTGGTCACTGCTCACTAGTGATACCACATCGCAAAAAAGTCACTAGATTTGGTCTCAATTTTTTTTACTTTTATGTGGTGGGTCTGTGAGCTAGTGAACTAGCACATGAGTCTCCTCATGATAAGAGACAACTGTAGCCTGTAGACACCAAAAATGTTACAGGTGCGTCGCCGTCCTGTGGCCATGATGTTACCCCGCCTCTTCACAATGGGCCATGATGTCCCATGACAGAATGTGCAATGATCGCCTCTTTGATTGCGCTACCGTCCACACAATCGAGCATGACTCATTTATGCATTAGCAGCCGTACGAGACGGACCTCTCAACCTCTCTATATTTAATGTAAAAATTATATTGTAGCCATTTCAAATAGGGTAATATTGGGGCTTTTGTATCTCTCAGTTTGCTTCGCTTGAACGCCAAGCAGTAGCCTTGATATTAAAAAAAATACCTAGTGGATTTCTCAAAATTTTTTCATCATGAAATTGGGGTTTCTTTTATCAGTAAAAATAGTTGTGCCAGTGAAACTTCACTGTTGTGTTTGTAAGAAGAAATGTAATATTCAGTCTTCTGACTGCTACAGTTATAGCAAAGTTTTGTTGCCCACTGTGGGCTAGTTTTACCGACCATATTGAAAACCGAGCCCAAAACTAAGTTCAGTGTAAACAAGTTTAATTACCAGTTATGATTCCGATGATAAGTGACTTCAATTAAAATTAATATTTCTTGAATTTTTATTTCTTGAATGTCTGCTTACCATTTAAAACATTTTAATAATAAAATATTTGCAAATGTTTAAAATAACTAAATTATATTGGACACTAACATCGACATAATTAACGTTTTCGCAACCGTCTAGACGAGTTTTTAATTCGACTGTGAAATCCAGCCTAAGTCCAAAACAAAAAGGAACGTCTGTATAAAAGTAATAGATGCAAAAATCAGTGTTAACTCGATTCACTAAGGTCTATTCGGTTTTATGAGATTTAAGAATTTCAATAAGGTATATATTATAAGTAATATTCTGATATCGTTTACTGAATTTTTGTTAAGAATTGAATGAAGTCCGCCTTCAATTTCGCTTGAAAGCGTTATTTTAACTCTAAGCATACATCCACAATTTGGGTTCAACTGTTAAAAATTTTAAAGACGGCTTTTGGTCACATTGGTATCTAAAGATAAACTTTAAGTTGGCATTGCATTACACAACATTAAAAATAAACTAATAACACGGTTTAGGTTTTTAAAATTGTAAACGAAATTTCAAATTGAATGCATTTAGGTTTTATGTTACGTCTTTTGATCTTATTCTTTTTTTTCCAATTCTTTACTGTCTTGTAGCTTAAAGTTTCGTAAAATAACAAATTAAAATATCACTGTAATTGATAAAAGCAATATCTTTTTGTATTTTCGGATGTTTCATCTATCAAGGTCCTATGTAAACTGCCTTTGTGAAGCCGAAACCCTTAACTTTACCATACATAGCCTATCAATAATATTGTATTCCGATATGTTCCGGGTCGATTAGCTTATATTCGTTTTTAACCGATTAATAAAAAAGAAGAGGCTGCAGGTTCTACTCCTATACATATTATATATTTTTATGTATTACACGAGTTTTTGTCGTTTTTAACGGATTTTATAACCATTTTTATTTGAAAAAGTATATCTACTAAAATTTAAAAAAATCCTAAACCTTTTTTGTATCATAATTAATTAATGAATTATTATTAATTGGTGTATTATGGGTGAATTTATTGGTGTGGCCGCAAATCTGTAATCACGGAACTACATGGCCCGGAGTCTTGAGCTGAGCAAAAAATTGTCAGTTTGTTAATTTGTTTGAGTTTGTCTAATCAGCAAAAAATAAAAATGGAATAGCTTCACATCATTCATCCAAAAATTTAGCACAGTTTTGGAAAAATACTATTAAAGTGAATCCTATGTCTGGCTTGCCTTCTAGTGTGGGAGGTAGGCATGTGTCCGAAAAGATTGCCAACTTACTCAGAAGTCACTTTGAAATGGAGTCGCCGAGTGAGAAACAGCCAAGGGTGGAGGGGGCTGGGCCAGTATCAAGTGAAATTAGCATAAGTTTTTCAGCTAAAACTATCACTAAAATCATTAGAAATATGGTGCGGGGAAATCTCCTGGCCATGATGGACTGAGTGTTAAACATTTGCAACATGCTGAAGCTCACTTGCCCAGAGTATTGTACATGTTCTATAAGTTTTGTCTACGTCATGAGTATCTGCCGCGGGACCTTATGAAGACTGTCGTCGTACCAATATCTAAAAATAAGACGGGGGATGCGTCTGATATCAATAACTACAGACCTATATCTCTGGCGACTACCTTGGCTAAAGTACTTGACAGTATGCTTAATGAGCATCTTGAGAAACATATAAAGCTACATGATGCTCAGTTTGGATTCAGATCTGGTCTCTAAACTGAAAGTGCAATTCTATGCCTTAAGCAGACTGTGCGATATTACACGGATAGGAAGACGCCTGTATATGCGTGCTTCCTCGATTTATCTAAGGCTTTTGATAGAGTGCCGTATGAGTTATTATGGAATAGGCTGCACAAAGAGACTAGTATTCCTGTTGAGATAATCTCACTTTTTAGATATTGGTACAGCAGGCAAAGAAACTACGTAAGGTGGTCTAGTAGTCTGTCTGATTCTTACTCGTATCAATTGAATTGTGGGGTTAGGCTGGGTGGATTAATTTAAATAAAGAACATGATGGGCAAAAAAATAATGTAAGTGTTAAGTAATATTTTGTAATCAAGATTTTGTCGATAGTAATAACTGCTATTTAAATTATTAAAATTGTGAGTTTTCATTGTCTGCGAATATATAGACAAGTGTATACGTTTTTGTAATTTTAGTTTTACAATATATTTAATAATATTACAGTTTGTTAAACGGTCATTTTTTTCTTTTAAATAACATATCTATACCTAATATTAAACTATACAAAGGAAAGGAGCTATATCAAACTCCAAAATTAGGTATACAACAACAGGGTGCAATATAAAGTAAGGTTAAAATTTAATACAAACACGTGCTTAAACCTTTTCACAAACGTTTCGAAACACACAAATATTATTGTATGATTCTTATAAATAATAACGTATAATTGTTAAAAAAAATGTGAGATGGTAGGTATTTACGTCAAATAAATAATAATTTATTACACGTTGATGATACCCTGAAATCGGGGAAATGGCGATAATAAAAAAAATATACGGTTTATTTAGTTTTGTGAGAGAAAGACCTAATTTAACATCAACTATTGAAATCAC
Source organism: Calephelis nemesis (assembly GCA_002245505.1). Classification (NCBI taxonomy): domain Eukaryota; kingdom Metazoa; phylum Arthropoda; class Insecta; order Lepidoptera; family Riodinidae; genus Calephelis; species Calephelis nemesis. The sequence goes on along the minus strand of NJDD01000082.1, from coordinate 27,111 downwards.
AAAATGCTTCATTTAAGAGAGCGTTGACAATATGCATTTTCGAATTTTATGGTAGGTTTGTTAAATATCCATTTTATTTATTTTTTTCAGAATATCATTGTCATACACTGAAAATTCACAAATCTAGTGAAAAAATTAGCTCTGTGCCTTCTGCCAATGACACATTGACCGCATTGACTAGAATTATTTTTTTGATAATATTATGACCAAGATTTTAATTAAAAATAAATTTAAAAAACACAAAAATTGGATAATGTCATAGAATGTACCAAATCTATGGATGTAATATTTTGAAACAATTTTCATTTGAATTAAATTGATTTTCATAAACATAAAAAATAGTTCCTAATCCCTTAAAAACCTACGAAAATCATGTGTAGCTACGAAGCATTTCAATCGCGTCACAATAATTTTCAAAACAAAAAATCCACATCGAAATCGATTCACGCGCTCAAAGGTCTAGCGATTATCAAAGAGTATATTATAATCACTACGTTTTAGTGATTATATTCTTTTTGCATGGTTCCACAGACAGACACCATAGAATAATATACCAGACAGACACGCATATACACATGCAGGCCCAGAGACGAATTTAAAATTATTAGTTACCACTCGATTTTTGGTATGTTTTTCGTCCGGGGTTCCTTTTAAATTTAATTTTCTAGTATGGGTACGCTCAAACAATTCCGTTTTGTTGCACTGCTTTCGTTAATCTGTGTACTAAGTGACAACCACAGTGACAGCCGACATTTCTTTGTTTTCAGTTGTAGTCATAGATGGCGTGGAAATGCAAAGCATACCTATCACCAATGACAAACTTGATGTATCTCTTTCTAATAGTCTTGTTTTCTTCCTTCTTACGGAAAAGCACTTTGATGTAGTATTATCCAATAAAGCTTTAAATGAATATCTTGTATATGTTGATTTAGTAAATTAACCAATCAGAAAAACGGATACATTTCAATAAGAATAATATTATTGGTCGAGTCACTGAGTGATTACGCTAACTTTTTTATAATCCGACTGATCATGAGATCCATAACATATCATACAAAGGACCAATTAAAACTACCTTTATTATTCGGTCGTGTATCGTGCAGTTTAGTGTGATTTCATTCGTTGTTCCGTATTCGTGCAGTGTTTCACTTGGAAAGCTTCGCTTTGCAAATGATATGGGTTACTGTGAAGTGTTGTAATGTTTATCAAAACTCAGTGTAATTATAAATTCCCTCACGTTTTCCTTTAAATTATAATAGATTCTGATATTTTACCACATTTATGTATACGTGAAGATGAAGAAAACATATTATAAACGGTGACCTTTTTTACATACATAAGTGTCAATATGGAACCTAATTCCTAAGCGAATGAAAAAATATACAGTAGCAGAGTATTGCTTCAATATAATCAACAAACGGGATTGTTACCTTTACAATGGGACAAAAAAGGGCACCGCCATAAACGTATAACAACTTTATTTGTTTATTTGGTCGTAAAACCATTACGAGATTAATGACATCTGTAGATAAAAAACGAACGGCCGAGGATGGTGCAACGGCTCCGGACTACAAGGAGGGCTTCTAGCGATGTGTGGTGGGTGGAAAGCGATGCGAGGTGGAGATACTCTTGGTCTGGCGGTAGGTCAGCGGCGCTCAGCTAGTAAGCGTGTGGCTTATGTGGCGTGTGATGTGTGTAGGAGATGTCCGGGAAGCCGGCGAGTGTGGGCGCGCCGCGAGCGGGC
>NJDD01000082.1:0-15944 GCA_002245505.1 Calephelis nemesis | reverse complement strand
TTAATTTATTATGAGCAGGAAATCCGTGTGCTTGTTTGCCTACCAATATCATTAAAAAAACGAACTTTTTAAAGACATTTCACTCGACTAACTCGCGCGTGGCTTCGAAGCTAATAGCTCCCTAATACGCCAAAGTTACACATTCTATTTGTTTCTCAAATATTTACATAGGATCATTCAAATTCTTGCTGTCCCTACAATTTGAGCTTCATAAATATTGACTCGCTTAAATGGATATTGTTTGCTATCTATTAAACATCAATATTATCTCCCATTTCATAACTAAAGATAATTAAGAAATCAACCCTACGTTACGAGTTCTTGTTCATGACCTTAATAGCATATAATCATCTTTATCTATATATTAATACGTGATGCCAAAACTTTGGACCCCTTTTTACGAAAATTGTGCGCGGACACAGGAGCATAAAATTTGGCTCATAGTTTATGATAAAAGCTTAGGCGATGCTGCCGATCAGGGTAAGTTGTTGAAGAGTTGAGATAGGCGAGTAATAAACTCTCACTTTGTAGAATCTTTTACCAATCTTAATACTAAATATCCGCCCAGAATCTGTAAATCCCGCCTCTCAAGAAAATTTCCTAAAGTTCTGTTTCGGACTTATGAATTTCCAGGGCTTCCAGTAATATTTGAAACTAAAGCTCAGAAATCAGTGATGAAAAATGTAACTAAGAATATCAAATGACTTATAAATTGCATTTAAATTTCGAACAGGCAGTTTTCTTTGAACATGACGATTTATTATTTCGATCAAGATAATTGATAAGTACCAAGCGAACATAGAGAGAGGCAAAGAAGCTCTGATCGTGCGTTTACGTTAAATCAATCGGGCACAAGTGGACAAACCAGTCGGGCAGCTGTGCGGACGTACCTACCGGCGCAAGTGACGAGATACGTGTTTCTGTATCTTATAAGTACACCATGTTTACTCTACTAAGTATTCCCTCACAAAAATGTTTGCGAACGAGTTGTACTTATAATCAGCTTTTTTACTTTAAATACCAGGGTACCATTAAATGCCGTATAATTCAATTGTCCCTCTGTTAATATTTTTAAATTGTTAACGGCGCTCAATTTAGCATATAAAATTCTACTATTCCTACTTATATTGTAAATGCGAAAGTGTTTAAGTACGGAAAGATGTTTGTTGCTCTTTCACGCACGCGGATTTAGATGAAACTACAGGAATATAATTTATGCACTAGAATAATAATACAATATAATAAAAATACCTTAATAAGCGAGCGAAGCCGTGGGTGGAAGCTACTCGTAATAAACCTTTCGTTGCTTACCCTATTAATATGTTTTCAAAGTAACCTTGACCTCTTTTCAAAATTAATAATATATTTGAGACACATTAAATCAAGTGTTTGGCATGTATTTTTATTATTACCTGTTACTCAAGTAAGTACTTAATCAATGTTTGTTTTTTTTTAATTTTCCAAATTGTACATTATTATAGTAAATCGTTAACGTAAAATTTTGTTAGCATAATTGTATAGATAGTCAATTTTGCAAGTTACAGTTCAATAACTGCCAATTTGGTCCAGTGTTGCCTGTCCACAATTAAATATAGTCTACAATGATCGGAGCAGGAATTTGATTCCTGGCAGGAATAGGCAAATACATAAAAATATAGTTTTTGGATTTTGTTAGTGCATTAAAAGTTTTTGGAATGGTCGAAACTTATACCGCCTTACCACAGAAAAATTAAGACGGCTGTTTACCTTAACACTGTCTAAAATTACCATCCGTCCAATAACATGCTAGACGTGGACTACGTGGTAGCATGTCATTAGTTGAGAATACAATTTTAGACAGTGTTTAGTAAAACATGTGTTCAACGAGGGTTTAATTTTTTTGTAGTAAATGTATATTTTGGCACCTACTATGCTGTTAAAGTAAAAAGATTACTTTCAAGTTCCAGTATCCGTCAGCAGTCAACAATTCATAATCTAGAGATAGATAACAATTCATAATCTAGAGAATCAGACACACACACAAACAAACAAATCTAACACAAATACTCCTCTTTTTCCGTTGAGGATTACCAAAATAGCAGCTCTCCTGATTGTAAGCAAAATCCGCTAAGTACCTGTAGCTATCGGGGTATAGTCGGGGGCCAAAAACTATAGTAACATTAGAAAGTCGCGGAATAATAAACAATATGAAACAAGAAAGAGAATGACCCTAGGAACGTTTTCGAAAGCCACAATACCGCCCAAGAAGATTGAGTAACAGTATTGTTCAGCGCGGCATTGTGCTGCCAATGACAGATAAGATTCAGCCGTAATGAGCACGGACAGGCCACAATGGAATCTCGCTGGGTGCGCCCTGTGCCTTCTCCGGTTACAGTTATATAAACGGCGTGATAAAACCCCGATACTGGCTTCGATGTGAAACTGAATAGTTTTATGTGTCCCGTCTAGATTTCTGCCCTGGCGCGTTTTGAAAAACAATATTGAACTGCGAAATTTAGTCAGTTTACATAAAAACGACTTGATAAAACCCCGATACTGGCTTCGATATGAAACTGAATAGTTATATGTGTCCCGTTTATATTGCTGTCCTAGCGCATTATGAAAAATTATATTTGACTTCGAAATTTATGTCAGTTTACATAAAAACAACGAAACAAAACTGCGATGCGGGTTTCTATGTATTAGTGATGAGCGTTATTTGTCTCGTCTAGATTTCTGACCTGGAGCGTTTCGAAAAATAATATTTGACTGCGAAATTTTGTCAGTTTACATAAAAACTACGTAACAAAACTACGACACGAAGTTGTATGTATTAGTGAGGAGTGTTATTTGTCTCGTCTAGATTTCTACTCTGACGCGTTTTGAAAAATAACAATTGCGAAATTTTGTCAGTTTTGTCCCGTATTGATTTCTACCCCGCAGTATATTCCTCAAATAAACTGAGATAGCAAATCATATTATTTTGCCACATTCTTAACCACCATTTTTATTTAAAGTCGTGGTGAAATCTAATGTACTTAAAACTGATTTATTGTATTTGTTCCAACTAGATTGCATTTATTGATCTCGTTTTAGAACTACAAAATAGTTTTTGTATACAAAATAGTGTATGTATAAAATAACATATTAAGTTAAATAAAAGGGTGTACATTTATTTAACTTAATATGTTATTTTAATATGTTAACTTTTAAGAAATTAATAGTTTTCACTGTCCCACTACATTTTGATTATTATTTCGTTGTAGAAATGAATAGTTTTCTTTGTCCCCACTAAACTTAGATTATTAACTTCGTTGTAGAAATGAATATTTTCCCTTGTCCCCACTAAATCTCGATTATTAATTTCGTTGTAGAATTGAGTTGTTTCCTTTGTCCCCACTAAATCTCTATTATTAACTACGTTGTAGAATTGAATAGTTTCCTTTGTCCCCACTAAAATTTGAATATTGTCTTCCGTGTGAAACTGAATGTTTTTGTGTGACTCGATTAGAATTCCATTATTATCTTCCGTGTAGAACTGAATGTTTTTGTTTGACTCGATTAGGATTCTGTTTCGACGACTGCTTGCATACTGCAAGTATCAAAATAAAAGTTGCAGAATTTTAACCAGGTTATCACTATCAATACGTTGTATAAAACAAAGTAACTTTCCGTTGTCTGTCCCTATGTATGTAGAACTGCGCAACGAATTTTGATGTGGTTTTTTTAATTGATAAATTGTTTCAAGAGGGAGGTTTATCAGTATATTGACTTAGAAATTTGTCCATCCGTGCGAAGTATGGATTAAATAAATAAATGATTCCTACTTGTTCGTTTGCTGCGTTTTTCTATAAAAAATCAATACATCTCTGGAGTTTGGCATTACACAAATCGGCCTACCCCTAAACAATTTAATTGTGATATTACGGAAAATAATGATCGATATTAAAACTTAAATCTACATAATATGTAATTCATATGTATATACCTTATTAAATTTAGTAAACATCCAGAAGTACTAAATAAATACATACTTAAATGTTAAACTTAAGAAATTACTTGAATCGCCGAATCGGACAAGTAGTTAATCTTAGTAGTCTAATAAGTAATGTAGTTACTTTATATAATATTATGTAAATCTAGTTAGATTTACATGTCCTTGTCTTAAAAAACTGTTTTTACCTATTTATAATTTGCTCATCAATTTATACGCCCATGGAAAATAGAACTGCGAACAGATGTTCACATCATTTGACACTAGCTGAGACCGCGATAGTCCAAAATAAAAGTAGGGAGCCAAGTAGAAGTTATTTCTTTTTACATCAGCTACCTGCCAGTGAAAATCCCATCAACATCGGTCGAACCGTTATAGAGATTAGCCAGAACAAATAGACAGGCGGACAAAAATTGTAAAAAAATTACCCTATATAAATTCATATGCATATAGTGAAAAGCGGTTATTATAATATTACAAACACCTCTGTGGTTTAGCTATACAGTTGACGGTCTTGACTGCATGAGGTCCCGGCTTCGATTCCTGGGTTGGGCAACAAAGAAAAGAAAATTGGGTTTTTCCAATTTTCTAATAAAAAAAAAAGGTTGCTCGGGATCGGATATGTACCCGGTTGGCGATAGGCTTGCCACCTATCTCATTGTGGGACCTAGTATCTTCGGCTAGTCGTGGGTGTCCTGGTTGTGCCTCTGACTATCTGTTCGGGGATATGGGCGTGAAGATACAAACAGATACTCAAATTTTATTTATTTGTATAGTTTTGAATGAGCGATGTCTCACCAGTATATTATTCTTAAACTTAAGGAAACGAGCTTTCATTCGTATAGTACCTAACTAGCCAGAATTGCAGTACCTATATTTAAGACAAGTTTTAAGCTTTCTTGTCAACAAATGTAAATAATTAAAAATGATAATAGTAACCTTTATAAAAACTTAGCTGAGCTTACAGACGTTATTCTGTCATAATAATTATGGATATTGTTTTTATTTCTCGGATTCAACGGATATTGATGCGGTTTTTTTTAAGAAAAGCTTGAAGAGAAAGGTTCGTATGTATATTTTACACCCTTGTGAAGCCGGGGCGGGCCGCTAGTATTACATATATAAATCACAACTTTACCTAACGCTCCAACGCTGTCTGCAAAAAAAGAACAGAGGTATTTTTAACTGAAATTTGAACAAATTTGGTAATTTTAAGCCTTGAAAGCGTCTTAACTATGATTTGTTCGGACGATTTCTTCCGCTTACCAAAGCTGTAGTAAAACTAGAAACTGAAACCAAATAGTTCATCAATAATTCGTCTACTTGTGCTACTTTGCTAAAATGGCAATGAGACAGATTACTGTATATGGAAATGTAGTAATGATCGCCTCTATGGTCTAGCGGTCCAGGTGTTGGACATGACTTCATGAGGTCCCGGATTCGATTCCCGGGTCGGGCAACAAAAAGAAAATATGGTTTTTCCAATTTTCTAATAGAAAAGTTGCTCAGAATTGAATGTGTGCCCGGTTTGGCGATAGGCTTGCACCTATCGCGTTGTGGGACTTGTTTTTCTTCGGCTAGTCGTGGGTATTCGGGTATATGGGCGTGAATATACTTTGCTTTATATCTAATATACTAGATTGATGCGGACATTGGTTTTTTCAATCTTCCTCTACGGAGCTGAGTGCTGGTTCATCCGCGCATCGGAAATGCAAAAAATTGATGCTTTTGAGAAGTGGTGCTAGTTTCGAATGCTGAGAATTCCTTGGGCAGCTGGGCGCACCAATCGCTCTTTTCTCCACCAACTTACGATAAGACCCAGTCTTTCGACCACCTGTTATCAGATGATCCTTAATACGTTGTCCACGTAGCACGTAGTGAGTCCGATAATCTTGAAAATTTCGTCATCTTGGGCAAAGTTAAATAAGACCTAGGGGCCGATTTCCTACCAGTTGGACTGACATAATTAAGGAGCATACTGGGTTGCCAGTACGACAGGCCCTCAGAACAGCAGAGAACGATGGAAAACGATTACCAAAATGGTGATGATATCCTTCCAGACTAGGCACGATCTTCAGCAGTGAAGAAGGCAACTAAGAAGAATACTTTACTTTAAGTAATGAACGTTTACCATCTTCTGGCGTAATGTAAGCGATATGCTCGGGTCAATATAATGACTATATCAATTAGAATGGGTATCAAAGCGTGACTGTCCGTACAGCGTACTTATAGCCGACTTTGCAAATAGGAAGAGTTTTTTAATTATTTTCCCTTTTATTGTACGTTTTCCGTAGGTACTTTTTACCTTTATAAATCAACGTAGAAAATTCTTGTTTGTGGAGATAAGATGAGATAAATACGAGTATAATTCGAATTTATGAGATGTTATATTTTTCACTGATGTTTGTTTATGGATGCTGAGAAGATGATCTAAATTTTATAACTTACAAAGGTTTTCGAATACCGCGTTTTTTAACTTCCGACTATCCGTCTTATTACAAAGAAAAAAATAAACACTCGTTAAACACATGCTTAAACACCTTTAAGTACGGTTTAAAATTGGATTCTCAACCAATGACATACTGCTACGTCTTCTGTGTAGCATGTGATTGGTTGGATGTCAATTTTGGACAGTGTTTAATTAAAAAGGTGTATATTTTTTGAGGTAAGTTGGTATGTTTCTCCCTGTAAGCCACTTATAATTTTCTATTTTCGATGTTTTTGAGTACTTTTACTTTTTTGATATATTTAATACATATTATAATGTTTTTCTTTAGATTAATTGTTATTCTAGTTTTATTTAATTGTTTCCAAAATACATATATAAGCATAATAGCATAAAAAGTATGTTCATGCTCGTGTTTTCGAAGATTTAGGCAACAGCCTACGACGAGCCACGACTAGCCGAAGATACTAAGTTCCACAATATGATAGGTGGCAAGTTTATCGCCAACCGGAGACATATCCAATCCCAGGAATCCTTATTTTTAATAGAAAATTAAAATTGGCATTAAAATTATTCGCTTAAGCAATATTTTGTGAATCGGATTGAAGGATGGTTTGAAACAGTAGTTATATGACCATGAGATGCCACGGATAAAAAAAATAAACAAAAGATGTCCACAGCAGGAACATCATTTAAATGAAATAGCGGAACATCTGACCACTAGAAAAAATCTAACCATACCAGCCTGATTTATAACTTGCAAGAGGTAGACGTGCTATTCAGTTTCAAATGTGATTTACTAAACAATAATACTTAACTTTGCATTGTAATCGATTGCATAATGTGTCCAGGGTTGTCAATGCAAACATATTTGTGAAGATTTCGTATAAATGACTTGATCTCACCTCTAAAAAATTACGGGTTGTATATAAATTAATATCAAAAATCAATTAATAAGATTTTTTTATTTCTTGTTTCAGGTAATGACAGCGTTCTATTATTTCTCGACAGTTTACTCGGTTTGTATATTATGAGTTTAATATCAGCAAAATAGTATATTTTTTACATTTTAATACAAGGGGGCTAATTTTTGTAGTTTATTTGTCTGAATAAATCTGTAATCTGGATTATCCAGATCTTAAACTTTGCCGTATTCGATGGATATAAATCAAAAGCCTTAGACTGTGGCGCAAAATATGAAGAGTGACATGTTCCTATTCCAACTAAGCCTTTGAATCTAAGAAGCACAAATTAACAACACCGTGAGTTCTTTGATACATTACCATAGTATATTATATTATTCGGTGGTTATATACGTGTGTACGTATTTTGTCGCCACATATTAAATTAACATTACAAATGATTGGCAGCCCTGACTGTCGGGATCTTTGAATATGTGAAGCCAATTGTTTGGACTTATTCGATAGGCGTCACTCGGCATTCTGATCCGATTTACGATTCGTTCCGGCTTTCTTTTACAATGGACGGTCTGCAGTTATTGCGTCTGCCACCCGTTGTGTTTTTTTTGTGCGTTTGTCTTGGTGTGAACTTACAGAAACCTTTGGTTTTTTTAAGGATGCATAAATCATGAGTTACTCTAGCGGAATTGAATTGATGTCTAGCAGAATGTGTTAACACAATGCTTTATTATTCGCTTCTTAACTGACAATGCTTTGCTTCACAAAATCTTAGGTTTAGATATGGGTATCTGTATTTTCTAAAATGTTTAAGGTACATTATGGTGCCTGAAATTGTTTAATATCTGTTCGACATTGTATACATTTACTTGTAATTTAATTGAAACTACCTGTTGCACATGTTCAAGTTATAGATTAAAAAAAAGTAGCCCGTGTCTCTCGAATGTCTAACCTGTTCATATCCTGAGGTTTGTGAAAATCGAAGAATATACGTACGGAATTATAAGTAAGACATGTACATGAGATCGAAACGTACATACAAATACATACACTAACACAATATTAGTAGAGATGTTTATATTACAGTTTATATGTAAATTTTATTTTGTATAAACGCTATACATATACTCAAAAAATGGGCCTTCAAGAAGGAAAGGTACTATTATTATATAGTACTAATAAGTACTATATAAGTACTATATAATAAGTAGGTCCCGTAGTTAGTAGGAACTAATTTACATTTTTAATTATTAATACAGAATACTGACGACATGTTTTTTATTTTTTTTGTCGATATTTCGGCCTAGTTGCATCTAAGGCCGTAGTCACAACGGGACTCAAATCGACAAATAAAATAAAAAATATATCGTGAGTTTCCCGTATAAATAATTAAAAATGTTATCATAAGCAACGATTTAAGTTTAAAATCATAAGGTACCTATAATTGTCTTTATTGATCATTCCGCGACAACTGCACACAACTATAATAGGTATACGACTGAAAATATTTTTGTCTTCACAAATGGTATACTTAAATAAAAAAAATACAGCGCTACACTAATGATATCGAATTAATAAAAATAATGCACCAGTATTGTTACCACCATTGGACAGAAATCATATCGCTAATATTTTTTGAGGATTTCTAAAGATGCTGTTTAAGATAAAAAAAGCTTCATCTTAAGTCATTTACATTATTATTTATTACACTATTACATAATTAGTTTAACTACGCTATTATCGTGGACTAACGATACTGTAATTAGCTAAGATCGACTCACACCTAGTCAAGCTTTTGTGTAAATAAAAAGAAATATGATCTTTGTCGAGATGGCTGCAAGTCAATAAAACTTTACTAAGTTCCTAATTTGAGTTTTATGGTTTGGCCTCGTAATGAATGGCCATTGTTTAAAAACAATGTGTACCTAATAAACAAAAAGCTTAAACTGCATCAACCACATTTATTGACTATTAAAAATATCCGTATACTGTTAAGGATTTATTCTGACTGTTTTATTTCTAACTTCAATGTAGGTATATGTTAAACGTATTTACATAAGTTTAACGCTAATGAAAAGTAGGTTATTGTGTGTGGTCTAGCGGTCCAGCGTCGGAATTGACTTCATGAGGTCCCGGGATCGAGCCCCTGTCGGGCAAAAAAATAAAAAAAAATGTGTATTACTATTTTTTAATAAAATTAACATCGCCCAGGATTGGAGATGTAACCGGTTGGCGATAGTCTTGCCATCTGTCACATTGTGGGACTTATGCCCTATTTCACCAAGAGCCCCTATATTTAGGGGACCTTTTAACGTGTTTTAGGCGACGGTTTTATATTGAAACAGTCCCGTAAGTAACGTTAAAAGGTCTCCTAAAGTATAGGGGCTCTTGGTGAAATCGGGCATTAGTGTCTTCGACTAGTCGTGGGTGCCGTGGTTGTGCCCCTGTATAGTTATTAGTTCTAAAGGACTATGGGCGTGAAGATACTTACTTAATAAAAGTAAAAATAATTACTATCATAGTTACAGAATGCACACACTAAAAAGATCCGACAAAAAAACTCATCTAGATTAGGTAAATTCTAGAAAAATGGAATATTTTGACTCCTTATCTTTCGAAAGATTAGTAAGAGTAGTCTTCAAAAACAGAAAAATATTTCCACATACACGGAAGTCCGCAAGGGCAGCCGAATTTCACAACTTTTATTTTTATGATATTGGAAGGTTAACAAGAAGACGGATTTCCGTAAGAAATTCACGCTGGCTGATGCAAGGTGGTAATGATGCGTTGCCAACCTGAGACCGAGATGTTGGGCCTCGAGCAAAAGTAAGTTTACCGCCTACTTTATCTTCCGAATCGGAATACGTCAACGGCGGCAGGAATAGGTAAGGCGGTGGTACCAATCCGGGCGAGTCGCTGCGAAACTCTACCACCTCGTCAGATGTCTACTATACTAGCCGACCCGGCGAACTTCGTATCGCTCGACATTAACGGCTACTAACAGTCTGTATGGATTAATGCATTGTTTTTCCAACAACATTGTTTTATAACAAAAAAAGAAATGCCAATATCGGTCAATCCGTTCAGGCCTGATGCGACCGCCATACATAAATACAGTCGTGAAAGAACTGTCTCTGTATAATGAAGGTGTTCCCAAAATGGTCACGAAAGTTGCTGGAAAAGGGACTTCTGAGCTTTAAAAACTTGTCAGGTTTTCAACCGTCTCAAAAAATAGGGGGCTAGCAATTAGACTATAGGTATGTTTTTTAGTTCTTTTTTTGTATGTTTGTTACCACTATGACCAATAACGAACAGATCATGATAGTTCATTTTTGAAGTAAAGGGTTATTATAAAATTTCATAATATTTAGACGTCAAACAGGCTTGGGACTATTTGCTCCTAATGCCAATATCTACATATTATAAGAAAAAAAGACAAGCTCGCTTAGTTTTTTGCCCGATCTCCTTAGTGAGTGGCCGCGTTCCGATCCAGTGGTAGATTTTAGATTTATATAGATGCGTCACAAAAACCTTTGTATGGTCTTTGTGAAATAAATATATGTTTTATTCTTATCCAAAGAGCCCTGACGAAGTTACGTCGAGCGGTGAGCCAAAACCTCTCCAAACAACCCACCCAGTAGCCAGAAACCCGCACCAAGTCGAGGATCAGTCTCACGGGAGACAGGCCTTTAGTATTACCGCTGTAAATGTTAGTTTAATTTATTTATTTATTCATTATTTTTATAAATAATGACGTCCTGGTCTCAGGGGGCTGATTATGTATCTCAGTTGCCAACTCAAAATGGTTAAGTGTAATGGTTAGTGTGTGTAAATAGCTATCAAATGACGTGTTTTATATTTGCTATCTCCAGTGACCAATAGAAATACAGTACACATAGCAAATACAAATGACGTCATTTGATGTACACTTTTGCAGTTTGAGTTGGCAACTGAGATACGTAATCACCCCCCAGTACTCCGTTCCAAACAAAAGTCCGGTGACGTAAAAACCGCGAGGTTGTGGAAACACATATTAAAAAAAGTTTAGGAACTCGTGTTATTTATGCCATCTGTTTTCTGACCTTTTACAAATTAGATCATAATTAATCACTTATCTCTATTTACAGTACTGGGTTTATAAAAATAGAAGAATTTTAATTGGTTAGAACAGGGCTTCCCAAACTGTGCGACGTGTCGAGTCGAGTGAGTTACCCGAGTCTAGGAACTAGACTTGTGCTTATTATAACTGGTCTTAATATTTGGTCATGGACCAAATATTAAATATGAAGACCACCAGGTAAGGGTGCGGGTTGGATTTAAGAGGAGTCGTAAAAGTAGAGCTTGTGCTATAAATGGTAATAATTGATACGGAGGAGCCTCCGCCCCCCTCTGACACTGAATGAGTTAAGGGGCGTCGTTAAAAAATAGCATGTCCAAGGGGCGTCACAGTATAGATAAGTTTGGGAAGCACTGGGTTAGAACATAGTCGAACATTTACAAACCATATTTTTAATATTTCTAATCCGTTCAAGGCTAACCAGTTTTAAAGCATGTTTCAAATGAGTACAACAGCAACCAGCTCAACACTTTTTGTTACTCCTAGATTTCATATTTAAAATTCAAATGTTCTAAAAATGGATTAAATTCTGTAAACAACGTTTTGTGCAGAGATTGAAAAGATTGTATTTGATTGTCGAACAAAGCAAAGAGAACGTCACGAACAAAGTATCTTTTGAAGTTGTTTTTAGATTCTTTTTCCACTAACAATCTTATTCAGTGACTTTTCAATTCAGTAGTTCCTTATTGACGTTTTCCTCGTGTTGTCTCAAATGTTACTAACTAAATCTACGAAACGGATGATGTATGGTCAGTACCATTCCAATAATACTAATTGTCATCGGAGAAAAACAACCTTATGAATTAAACCACAAAGTTGATTAAAAGGCGGACACTTAGCAAGTGGAAATAATACTGCTATAAGCGTTCATGGTAGGGCCTCAGTTCTAGATATAATATGGCTTAATTACAATAATTACTAAACTATTGTTAAATTTTTCTCAATATATTCTTAGGTTCAGGGGTAGGAGTGCCTGGTTATATTGGGTATAATTAATAGTTTCGGTCTAGAAATATTTTAGCTCCCCGTGTTGGTCTGGGTCCTCGGTGTAAAATAGACCATTTGCCTTGTTGCCAGCGTTCTTCTTGAGCATTAGTCGTGGGACTTTACCAACAAGACCGCTGCTGGTATAGTACTGTGCAGCAACTTGCTCGGTCAGGTATTCCGCCGCCTTGTGTATTCCTGCCGCCATATCGACATGTTATTATGTTCCGATTCGTAGGGTAAGATAGCCGGTTGAATTGTACAGTGCTGGCCACAGGACAGCAACGCACCTAAAACATCTATGATGTCCATAGACCACGGTTGTATCTAACCATGAGAGAGCCGTGTTTTTGTTTGCTTTATTATGCCCAGGGCCGTCTTAGATTACACGGGGCCCTTGGGCACACAAAACTTGGGGCCCTTTTGGAATGTAAAAAAATCAAACTTTACATTTTTTTGACAAATGGTTTTTTGGGTAAACATATCATTATTTTATAACAGAATGTCATTAATAATATTAGTAAGCTGCTGTTTTTGTTTCTGATTACGATAATAGTTTCTTTCTGGATTTCTATTGAGCAAAATCTTCTATTAAATCCTCAAATTAAATTTTCTGAAGAATGTAATTTTCTATGCTCATAATTATTGACAAACTACTTGGTTGTTTTTAAGCTGCGAAATTGAACGCTCCCTAATTAGGACAACGAGAAAAAGATAATGCACTCAAATGGTCGATCTTTCAGGGCCCTCCGAGGATAGGGGCACTAGACACTGGCCTCGTGTGCCCTTATGGTAAAGAAGGTATTGATTATGCCATAAAATATTAAAAAAAAAAAAAAAGGATTCAGGATAGTTCAAAACTGAGTTCAGCCTAAAGCTTGGCTCATGTGCTATATTAAGATATCGATATGTCCAAAGAACATCACTAAAACCAGAGAAACATCTTTCGAAAGAGCCCCATTACAATAAGAGCCGTTACTCAAGACCCCTCATTGCGGCCGTGTAAACATGCCCACATGAGGAAAACATATTGTGTGAAATCTTACTTATTTTTTGTATTCCGAAGACGTTTGGCTTTATGACGTAATACTACCATCGGTACCATGTAGTCGAAGACAAAAATATGTGTTGAACTGCATTGTGTACATACCAGTAATATGAATTCTTGATATTTTATCTCTCAACTACATTTTGTATGTATTCATGTATATATTAATGTCACATGTTAGGAAAGTATGTGTATTTATATATTATATATCTTTATATATATAATTCTTCTGTGAGTGTGTATGTCACTGAACTCCTTCTAGACGGCTGGACCGATGTTGATGAAAGTTTTTGTGCGTGTTCAAGGGAATTCGAGAGTGGTTTAGATTCACAATTTGGTCTCCTGGAAAATGTTTTTTTAATTATTTATTTTAATAATAAGTCGTTGTTGATATTGGAATGTTTCATATCGGATCCGACAGACTGCGCTACTGTCTAAGCATTAATGTCAAGCGATACGAAGTTTGCTGGGTCAGCTAGTTTATATATATCTAAAACTATTCCTGAAAAAAATGACTTAATATTTTTTGTTTTAAGAATATTGGGCCCAATTTATAAACGTACTGATATTCATCGAAATTGGAGAAATAAGGCAGAGGTGACAGATTAAAAGAAAAAAATGAATATGGTTAAGAAGAATTTCACATTAACGAAGATTATTGTAGAAGTGGCACAAGCTAGAAATCTATATAAAGACAGAATTTTGTAATTAGGAACATTATTAAGAGATATACAAATAAAGTAGCCATTGGGCAGTAGTACACTTGTGGTGACCTCCATGTAATATATCCTAATTTCGTCATCACTACTATAAAATTGCTAGATTTGTCGAAGTAAAGAAAACGCGTCTCTTATGTACAAACTAAATATTTTAACAGGGTGTTGCCAATCTGTAATCGAAATCTTAAGCTTCTTGCACTAGCCTGCAGTCTTAACCAAAATATGACAATGACGAGCTTTGATATTATTGCGACAGGTAAATATTGGTCGTTGTATCAATTCGGATGATACAATTTGTTGCAGGAGTCTACCACTTCCTAAAAACGTGAGTGAAGTAATCGAGTGATTTAAATTACTGGATTATTTAAGTACTAGTTGCGGATTGGGTCGTTAGATTAATACGTATGCACAAATATACATATGAACATTCGCGATTTCGCTTTTGGCAGATATCCATTTGCAGATTATTGCATATAGTAATACTATTTAAATTATGCGCTTCGGCTTAACACTTTTTGTTGAAGTGAAACTTCATTATCGGGGTTGGAAAAAAAATTAGTGTAACATTTTTTCATTACGCGTCACATTTTCCGTTACGCGCCATCTTTGTTCTTGTCCCTACCACGCGTGATTCGAAGTATACTTTCTCCAGCGGAGTAGGAATTCGCAATAAACTTTATTTAACCAATTTTTGTAAAGTTGTTTAAAGTAAATTATTTTTTTAAAAATAACGTCATAAAGAAGTTCCACTTCTTACGAGTGCGTATACACACACATTTTTTTTCTACACTTTATACCTACTTTTGTTTTTAAGTTTTCTGAACTAATCTAAATTTAAACGAAATGATTGATTATGTGTAATAACAACTCTATAGAGATATCATTAAAATATATTCGGATTTCCGAAGCTTGAATATAGCCGAAGGGCATAACTAAATAGTACTTCTATACTTATATTAATTTGCAATTTGCAGGTTATTTGTGTTTATTTCATCTACAATTTAAAGTTGTAACTTGAACTTATTACGTATATTATGACTCATAACTTAAACATTTATAACTGAATAACATTTGTAATTACGTTTCAAAGAACGCACCTCATGAAATGATCAGGATAATGTTTCGTCGCCTTTCTTGTGATATGTAATTCGTTGAATAACCTAAGTCTTGAACTCATTTTTTTTATGACATTGGAAGGCAAATAGACGGATTTCCTGATGGTAAGAAATTCACGCCACCTAGACACCAACGATGGTAATGGTGTGTTGCCAACCTGAGGCCGGGATGTTAGCCCTCGAGCAAAAGTAAGTTTACCACGTCGCTGAAGCTAGCCAACAAAAAAGATAATCAGTGTAACCCTTTCGCTGCTACTGCAATTAATTAATTATAGTTGAACATCATTTTTACTTCAACTGTTTAAAAGCTTCAAATAATAAAATAAACATTATAGTTATATAGACAAGACTTTTTATTGATGGGGCTTGTTTTCTTTGACATTCTTCATTAGTTTTATTCGCCAAATATGATGTACTAACTATTTAATTTTTTAAATGCCTAGAGTACAATATTTTTTGCTTTCGCACTGGATTATTGTTTAGTACTCTGTACTCATTCATCACACCAACATCCAACCCTCGCAACAGAGGCATACGCCCACTACAGGGGTGTAAGTGATTTACTTCCAAAAAATTTAAAAAAAATAAAAAAAACCTTTAAATGTTGCGTCGCCGAGATTTTCGC
>NJDD01000081.1:130231-143952 GCA_002245505.1 Calephelis nemesis | reverse complement strand
ATTATACTTTACTTTGTAGTTTTGAGGTCGGTTTTTAATAACGTAGTTATTTTTATTATCAACTAGCTTGCGCCCGCGACTCCGTCCGCGCGAATGTCGGTCTTCGCGTGATAAGACTGAAAAATTAAGATTTATTTTTTTCTACTTATTTTTCCAGGATAAAAAGTATCCCATTTTATACCCAGGATAATAATTATACCAAGTTTTATCGAAATCGAACCATTCGTTTTCACGTTATGCCTGAACAGACAGACAGACAAAAAATGTTTAATCACATATTTGGGTTTGGTATCGATCCAGTAACACCCCCTGCTATTTAATCTTTCAAAATTTTCAATGTACAGAATTGACCCTTCTACAGATTTATTATATGTATAGATAGTTCCATAACAAAACCTACCTACATACTATTTTGTAAGAGATTTAGGTACGTAAATTGCAAATTCTAAGACAAGAAGGTCTTTAATTGTTAATATCCTTGTTAATTGATCACCAACTATTTCATACCCTCAAATTATTGTACTCTAGGTCAACCGCCACCTACAAGTTTTCGACAAATTGCTAATCCTCTGAAACTATTGTTAGGCAGGAAGTCGGCCCACAAGTTAATGTTATCTATCTAAGAAGCCATTATTTTCTTGCTCTATCCTTGTTATCTATATTCTACCTACAACGTATAGTTTTCCCTCTTTATCCTCAATTCATTTTTAAGCTTAAAAAAAAGGAGGACATATGTTTGACTCCTACTTTCTTATGTACTCGTATGTTAATCGATTTCTCCGTAATTTCAAAACCGTGTTTGCCCCGTGTTGGTCTGGGCTCTTTTTGTAGACTAGCTCGTAAAAGGCCAACATAGGTTAATCTCCACTAACACCGAGACATCTGACTAAGTGGTAGAGTTTCTCAGCGACTCGCCCGGATTGGTACCATCGCCTTGCCTATTCCTGCCGCCATAACGTCAACTCTTGCCCTGAATGTGTTCTTGCTCGAGGCCTAACATCCCGGCCTCAGATTGGCAACGCAACATTACCACCTTTGGTGTCTCTCTGCGGCGTCAATTTCTTACCATCAAGAAATCCGTCTCCTTGTTTGTCTTCCCACATTATATAAAAAACTGATTTCAATCATTTTTTGTTTTTGAGAGAGTGTATTTCCGAGAAGGTCCCGTTGACAGACATTCTTGATCTTATGATAAAATCCTAGGGAAATTGGGAGAAATACTTACTTAATGCTGTGTAGTTTTATTACGATTAAATTAATCCCAACACTAAGAGGTTGAGATAACCATTTTTGTTCAAATTCTTTTTTGTCATATCTACTTGCTTCAATGACTATTATAAATTACTTGTTAAATAACATTTTATACTGGAGGATAGAAGGGATCAGCAGAATGAAGGTAACATTTAATGCAAAAGCTGGAAAGCACCAAGGATAAAAGAAAATTTGTCGCCACAATCGATAACAGAATAATAATTTTAACCTGGCACTTTATTTGAAACATGTACTTACTATAAAAATCATTTAAGATAAAGCCGAAGGAAAGATAGGTAGACGAAGACCCAAAAAGAGTTCGGTAATGGATGTAGTAAATAAATGAATATGCCTTGACAAATTATACAAATCGATCTAACCCCAGAGTAAGCGAATTATATGCTTGTGTTATGGGTGTTAGTCAACGATTATAATACATAGAATTACTTAAATAGAGATGTACAGAAATAGATTTAATAGAAGTTAACTGCTATGTGTTGCGTCTTGTGTGCAGATTGTACCTAAAGTGATTACTTTTTGTACCGATTATCCAAAGAGTTCCATTAAAAAAGAATTCAAATAATAATTTAGCTGCAATTTATCCTATTAATATTGTAAATGCAAAGGTTTATAAATATGTATGTATGGACGTTTTTTACTCGTTCACGCTCGAATGGCTGAAAGGATTTGTCTGGAATTTGCAACACAGATAGATTGTGACCTCGATTAACAAATCCCGATTGCACAACGTGTTTTATGTGAAAACGCGGGCGAAGTCGCAGGCAACAGCTAGTTTTTCTATGAAGTTATTAGTTGCGTAAATTCAAAACGGAATATTCTAAAAAAACATCTTCACACCTACATCCCCGAAGATGTTGACAGAGGCTGAACTAGAGCACCCACGACTAGGCGAAGATACTGTCCCACCATGTAATCTTGCCAACCGGACACATATCCATTCTTATAATCTAAATCAGTGCAATGACAAGCACTTTATGGAGTGCTTATATTTAACGATGAAAAGAATTAGACAGAAAACGCTTTGGTAGAGATTAGCTTCGGTAACAACGTGCTTCCTTTATCGCATCTCTCCCAGCGCTACTTGCACTGAGCTTTATTTACAACGCAACGACCTTGTTTCTCAAACTGTCTCACTCACTAACTTTTTATTTCAAAGTTTTGGTTTTGATGTTGTTAGCACATAGCTGATAAATTTTAATAAAGAATCAAAATCGTCAATCAAACAGTACAGATCGATAATGAGAATGCATAAAAAGCATGGCAGTTTACGGTAGACAGGGTTCAATTTATTTATAGTTTTAAAATTATTGGTAAAAAATAATGAAACCAGTTATAATTATAAATATAAATAATTGGCTTACTATAACAGTATACGTAATTAAATAATATTTTTTTATAAATATTAAAAGATTTGCACAACAAAATATGGTAGAATATGTTGATATACCTACCTAAATATTTTTGTAACATCTTATTTACACACATATTCCGCAAATAAATAATTGTTTGTCTTTCTTTAAAAAAATAACTACATTACTAAAAACCGACTTCAAAACTAAAAAGTAAAAAATAATAAAGATTAAAATTAATTACATACCTACCACCTATTACTTATATGAGCACATATAATAGCAATTTACTAACAGATTTGAAGTCGGTGCCAAGCCCGAAACTAATAATTATATTATAAATATAAGTATAAGTATTAAATTGGATTGGCACCGAATTCAACTCATAAAATAAAAATAAAAAAATATGGGACCAATTCGAAACTACTCCGCATCAAACAAAAAAAGAATTACGTAAATCGGTTCAGAAACCACGGAAAAATCAGTGTACATAAATATAAAATTATACAGGCCGAATTGAGAACCTCCTCGTTTTTTTAACTCGGTTAAAATGTGTAGATTTTATAATGTGCAAAATTCCTCTTGAATCTCAATACCATGCAAATTGGAATCATATCATATTGTCATTAATATATGCCATACTACTTTTGAACACAGCACTAGCGGAATTTATTCTTAACATTGCCCTCTGACGTTACCCAAAGTCAGAGGGCAATGTTGCTTAAGCATGTTTTTTTATAATTTTGTTCTACTTCAAGTAGGTCAAAGACAGCTTTTGTTGTTAAATTTATATAAATAGATAATTAAAAAATTCACCATGTTTCCCTTATGTGGACACCATTCCCTCTCCTTACCCTACCCATCGTGAAATGATAAAATCTTATCATGTGTAAATAGTCCCAAAATAAAAGATGTTGTGTTATATACTTAGATCTAATTTTACAGATTTTAGGAACTCTGTGTTCTCCATACTCTAAACTCTTTCGTTGGCATCAAGTTTGCGCTATATAGTCCAGTCAATATGTAAGATATACCTAAGGTTGCACGAAAGACACTGCGAATTTATCTTTTGAAAAATAGTATGACAATTTCCATGCTTTAGGGTGGTTGCGCTCCGAGATACACCTATAAATGAGGTTTTTTTTTATTCAGAACCAAAAAGAATTTTTAAATGAAAATTAGTACATATGTTTTATGATACTGTAAATGTATAATAAAAATAAAATTCCTTAGTTGTGGTTTATATTAAAACATATATAATGAAATTTCTAAAAAAATTAAAAAAATATGACTTACCAAATAGCACCTTTGAGGACTTTGAACAATAGCTTGTAGCTTATAATAAGCTTTCACCTTGGACAATTTATTAGAACTAATTGAAAAACTGAAAAAAGTCTTTACTGTAAATACTCAAAATCCCCGATTTTGGACCTGGGCGTTTCTTGAAAAACTGAATTTACCTAAACAAGTATATTGGGGCCACTTCTCTTCCTAATATATATAAATGATTTGCCAAATATCCAACAATGTCAATGCATTATGTTTGCAGATGACATCGCTCTCATCGTGGAGAGTGATAAGAAATCTTTAGGGTCAAAAGTAAAGAAATCCGTGGAATCAGTGTTTAAATGATTAGAGGTTAACAATTTACTCTCAAATGTAAGCAAAACTAAGTATGTAAGCATCCGGTAGGTAGGTATCTGGTAGGCAGAGGCACAACCAAGGCCCCCACGACTAGCCGAAGACACTAAGCCCCACAATGTGATAGGTGGCAAACCTACGGCCAACCTAGCAGATATCCAAACCCGAGCAACGTTTTTTTTTAATAGAAAATTGGAAAAACCCAGTTTTTTTTGTTGCCCGATCCGGGAATCCAACCCGGGACCTCATGCAGTCAAGTTCAATAACTGGAACCCTAGACCTCAGAGTTTTTATAGTATTTCTGAACAAGTGAAATTAGGCAATTCTGTAGTAAGTGTCAGTCCAGTCAGTTTATCAAAATAAGACCCGAGTTCACCAACAGATGGTTATATTTTAATCGATCGGTTATATCGTAAACGACGTTTAATATTGAATTTACTGTTCACCATAGACTAAACTATGGTTATGTGTCTTAAACGACTGTTTAACTTAAACGTACTAGCCGAGGTGGTTTAAACATTGGTTATCTTGTCATCTGTTAGAAATTGCTTGCAGCTGCTCAAATCTCGGTGTTACTTCTGTTGGAATTTGTAAACGCACCAATTCTTTTTCTATTTCTTAGCTATTGCCCGCGACTTTGTACACAAGTTGAAGTGATTTTTCGTGTTTAGTGATGGAAACTAAAGATTTTTCCGCAGTAAACGGTATTCTAAATGTTGATCCGGGCTATAATCTATTATGAACAAAGTTACTGAAAGTCCCTTTAGGAGTTTTTGCATCTAAAGTGAACAGACAACCCGACAAAAGTATACGATACATGTTGTTTAAAATATATATATATATATTTACAGATTTAATTTTATTACTGTTTTACTATATGTACTTACCTATCTACCTACCTTTTATTACACCAGTGTTCTAGATAAATTTTATTGTTGATACCTATTTTAGTACCGATTTAGTCTAGGTAGCTTTTTCGTTGGTAATAAAATTTTAGTTACGTGCCCTTTTACCTTACATTACGAATGAAATTAAACAAGGTTAATTTTACAGCAAATCATTACAAATGCGCACAAGAATAACAAATCAGATACCTAACCCATACTAGACAGCAAACAAAAATAATGTTCAACCGACTTATTTAAAAATAGGAGATTTGTGTAAGGTTTTAGAGTCCATAAAGAAATATACAATTTTGCTGTATAATACGCAACGCTACTAATTCTGTAACATGTTATTATTCCCTACGAAATTCTACTCTGAATAGTGACATCCTAAAATAGTAGTATTATACAACCTGACGCATCTGGCGCTGAGATGTGGTGACGATTAATAAACGTTTGTTTAGTTAACAGATGTGTTGAAATTGTTTGTTAACACTGAAAAAAACGCTAAGGGTTTAAACAACTGTTCAGTGTTAAATCAATGATTAACTAACCGATGGTTATTTTCTACTTGGTGAACTCGGGCCAAAGTATAAATTTGTTTTGTTTTAGTGTTTAAAGATTTAAGTAAAGATTTAAAAAAAAAAGTTGATTTTGATATTTTTAACTGATTTTCTTTACGCTTTCTAGAAAATACAATTCACAAATATAATACCGGGATTATCTCGGGATCCCGAGATTAGCTGTAGACAATCCCGGGATTAGAAAAATCGACCGGGATCTAATCCTCTAACTCGATCACACGCAGCTTGCCTGCATTGTTTTTTTAAATGCAAGGGTCTCGTGCTGTCTCACACCTTTAATCGCGCGCGACACTTCACACTCCCGACGTAACACGAACAGTTGTGGTGCGGTATAACCAAAAAAAGAGGCTCAAACTCCCACTGATATCAGACTTCCCTCTATGCTATTTTATTTACTAATTTTTATTTACTAAACCGATTCTAATAAAACAGGCTATTTAAGTTTTTATTTAATCGCCTCTGTGGTCTAGCGGTTCAGTTATTGGACTTGACTGCATGAGGTCCGGCGTTCGAATCCCGGGTCGGGCAACAAAAGAAAATTGGGTTTATCCAATTTTCTAATAAAAAAAAAATTGTTCGGGATAGGATATGCCCGGTTGGCGATAGGCTTGCCACCTATCACAGTGTGGGACTTAGTATCTTCGGCTAGTCGTGGGTACCCTGGTTTTGCCTCTGTCTACCGCTTCGGGGATATGGGCGTGAAGATACTTTTTATTTTATTTTATTTAAGTTTGGTCAGGACCAAAGTAAAATATCTGCCAGGTACGTCATACACGGCGATTATAGAATTTACTTAGATTGGTTGACGCATTCAGCCACCTATGACAATAGCTTTCACCCATCCTCATGCTAAGCCGTTAGTGCTTAATATTGTAGTGTTCCTAATTAGAGTACAAGATAGATTACTAGATACTTTCTCAAGAAGTATAGTATCCCAGCTTTGGCCAACGTTAACATTTTTGATGTCTATATTTTACTAGCTGCCCCGGCGAACTTCGTTCCACCCGTTTACTATAGGAAATAATGAAGTACTATTTTTCCCATTTTCCCTGCAACTTTCCAGGCTTTTCTCTTCATAAGAACCTTCTCCTGATAATAACTAACGAAATAAAAAAATAATTAGCCAAATCGGTCTACTCGTTTGCAAGTTATGCGCTTACCAACACATTTAGCGATTCATTTTTATATTATAGATGTATAAGCGTCATATATTTCTTTCGTTGCCTTCCTTCCAAAAGAAGAGTTTAAATTGACACAATAAAAGACATATTTCTTACTAATTTATTAGTAAATCTTATTTCATCATAAGTCGCTTGAAGTGACTCGCTTCCTTTTCATTGTCATTTTTCTTAGCTTTTTGCAATTATCTTAATACATTAAACCATAATATACATATCTCGCCTCCTCATAAGTGATAACAATTTCAACTATCGGCAACATATTGTTTTCAGTCGACGGCTGCCGAAAGAAAACAATTTGTGGCAGTCATTTTGTGGCAGAATTTATGTAGCGAACATTTTTGTAGCAGTCATTTTTGTAGTGAACATTTTTGTAGCAGTCATTTTTGTGGCAGTCATTTTTGTGGCAATCAATTACATTGGCATTTTAAACGTATCTTTTTGCTCTCAATGTAAGACTATATTAAATGTTAATTTAACATTTGAGTTTAAAAGTATTTATACGTATCAAATAGTGCAAGCTGCTTTCCAAACCTCAAGAGGTAGACATAAATACATTTAGGTATTGCTGCCACCACTGCATAATTTGGATGAATGTGATGTAAACGATATAGTATGTGCTTCACCCTAACATAATGTTTTGCGATAGAAAAATAATTTAAATATTTTATTTTCTAAAGGTTTCAACAAAATTTCCAAAAAAAATTATGAACGTAGCTTGCAAGCAATATATCGAACATTATAGACCAGGAGGGCACCATATAAGTATAATATACCACATCTGCATCAGCATGAGAATAAGTTTTTATATAGTTTTCCGAAGAGGCAATAAATTTCAATATACAATCTATCTTCCCAGCTATTATGAGGTACATTAGATTTGATTTCCATTTCGAAAACGCTGTTAATAATTAGTGCTTATTTTATCTCTTATATCGAACCAATTTAATTTAACCAAAGGCTTTGATGAACCTCTTATAAACAATTATAATTTTATGTCTGTCTCTCATATCCCGACCTGCTTTGGCTGAGTTATTTTAAAATTACTTTACATTAGTGTTCTGCCATAAACAATATGTTCGTAATTAATGAGATAGCCAAATTGACGGTAACCCCTCGGTCTATTATTCTGTTATCACTTATATTATAAGTCTTATAACATTCTATTTACAATTGTTTGTACAGTGCTGTTCTGAAGAGACACCGGCTGAATGACAATTTTTGTACAGAGTAAATTTTTAACAAATATTCTTCCAATTATTAAAAATACAACTTATATTAAATTAAGCACACACAGCATTAACTAAAAGATAAAACTTTTAACTATAGCACATTGTTTTTTTAGTAAAGGGTTTCTAACGGTGCCTCTTTATAACAAAAAAACAAAATAAGCTAAGCAGAAAATAATCAATTCATACATACAAC
This sequence comes from Calephelis nemesis, assembly GCA_002245505.1. Lineage (NCBI taxonomy): Eukaryota > Metazoa > Arthropoda > Insecta > Lepidoptera > Riodinidae > Calephelis > Calephelis nemesis. The sequence goes on along the minus strand of NJDD01000081.1, from coordinate 135,619 downwards.
CCCCAACAAGAAAATAAAAATATAAATACCCATACTGATTATGACAAAGTTGCAAAACGATCAATATGTGGGTTAGTTGGGTACAAGGTTTACCTTTTATAGCACAATCAGGCATATGATAGAATAACCTGCCTGATAAAAAGCAATCGCAAATCATAAAAACAAACAGATTTACATCTACCCACAAAATCAATATATAAAATTACTCTGTCCACTTCGCAGATTTTAGAGATCATTGTTAATAACTAACACGATCGTAATATTTAAAACGGAATAAATTATTTAAATTCGACTTTCGAATATCCATCTTCTGAATGAAAGTGATTTTATTTATTTCACTTAAAACTTGTTTTTCACAAATGCGTATTGACTCCTTTCTGTTTAATTTTATCCAATAAATCTTTACAGATATTTGGTTCAAAACACTAGTCTGTCACAGTCACTAACACTGGCAACACTTACTTCACTTATTACACTTGTAGGATTGTCCGTCAAAGTAATCAGTGATGGCTATCAAAAGATACTTCAAATATCACAAACAGAAGTTTGAAAAGAATGTTATATCTTCATTATGCATAATTTAGTCTAGATTTAATTGACATTATATATACATACTGATCACTTAAGTCCCTTGCGAAGTCAGTAGAGTATCTGGTGTCAATTGTGGTGATCCTTGCAGACCTGTCTAGCTTCTTCAACATACCTCTTCTATACATAGTATAAAGCAAAGTCACTTTCCGCGTCTGTCTGTATGTATGTATGCTTATATCTTTAAAACTACGCAACGGATTTTGATGCGGTTTTTTTCAATAGGTAGAGTGATTCAAGAGGAAGGTTTATATGTATAATAACATGCTTCATACATTAGAGAACCACTGATAATTTCAAGATTTCTAATGCGAAGTCGTAAATAAACATATTTTTTTGCGCTTGCATTGCAAACGCTGGCTGAACTCTACGAGATAGATCAAAATAATGTACTAAGTATTGTTTTTCCTAAATAGGTCTACAAAAAAGTTCGGGATGGTATATGTTTATCTCTTAGGGATAACTTACAATAACCAATTTTTATCCTTTACTTTTTACGAAAAATAATGGCTCATTTAGGAAGCGATTTAAAGCAATACAACATTAATCCTTATCTAATTAAGTATCTTAAATAAATTTTACATTTAATATAGAACAATATAGCCCTTTATAGTATGTAAATTAAACGAATAGTTTCGGAGATATTACAGGTTTAAAATATAGGGACATCGCGGTTGCGGCGGTACCAATTTTAACGAGCAGTGTTGGAGAGCTAAATATCAAATTAGTAGACTACGCGGGCGAAGCCGCGAGTAACAGCTAGTTTCATATAAACACAGGTTTCAGAGTATCTTGACACTACCCATGGAAAACACCCGAGCGATTTTATCGTGAAATATGAACCTTAAAACCTTAAGAGGCCTCCCTGGATACTTACATCCATCCACTTTCAAATTGTATATCTGGTTTACCAATCTTTCATCTGGCATTCTTTCAACAAGACCGAACAAACAGGGCATAGCCTTTCTCATTTCAAATCAACATTGTCTGACCAACCCACTTTCTCTCTGACCTTGCTGTTGCGAGCGTTACGCTATAGATTTCTCCTACTTCCATGCTTTCACTGTCTCATTCTGTGAAATAATGAGGGGGATAAATTAAAAAATATCTTCCACCAATATTCAGATTTTAAACATATTAATATATTTTAAATTTGAATATGTTATTTCTTACTATGAATCGGTTTTGGTTTCCTAAATAACGAATTAGTTTTTTTAGAACTTTTACTGTCTGAAAATAAAAATGAATATGGAGGAAAAGCGGCAGATCTGTAAGGATAGTGACACTTTGCACTCGATACTCTGTCTACTTGGCAAGGAAATTCGCATCGTGTGTACGTTAGATATACTTATATTATATATACTTTGACCAATGGTATGAGTGATTCGTACGCACACTTTGTACAGAAATTTGCCAAGCTTGTCCAATCTCTGTAAGGGTTGATGTGTTCACGCAAACAAGCATATTTTCACAATTATTATAGTAGTATAGATAGAGAAGAATTTGCCCACTCCTGGGCAAATTCTTTTGACCGCGGGCCGGTAAGTTAAAAAAAATCTAGTGGCGGGCCCGTAAATTATAATTTATCTTGAGGTGGGCCGGTTTATTAAAACACCTAAAATAGCAGTAAATATTACGATTATAAAACGTTGTATCAAGATAACATAAGGCAATTTTATTTTACAATCGTTTATTAAAATAAAATCTATTTATGAAGTCTTAACATATGAAATACGCAACATATATGTTTGAAGTATCGATTCAGTATCTCAATTGTTCAAATTACAATAGTTTCGACCTTTCGACCTTTAATTTTTTTAAGGAGGTTCATATTTTTCCTTAAACAAACCCTCGGCGGGCCGGATTAAAACCTCTAAAGGGCCGGATCCGGCCCGCGGGCCGTAATCTGCCCACCCCTGGTATAGATTGTGTTGTAGGTTAAGTTGCATTTCAAATTAAAATTGTAATTATTATTTTTATTTACCCAACACTTTTTTACGAATTTTTCATTCACATAAATTTCACGAATACTCATGCAAATATCAAGAAATACGTGACCTATCGTGTACGAATACAAATATTATTACATCAGTAATAAAAACTTCAAGGCTTCAAACTTCAAATATATGTTTGATAATAATTATTTAAACAAATGCGACGGCTTCATTAAAGTATTGTATAAGTGCGGGTAGTTTGAAATATCTTTTGACTGTCATCCTACTGATTCTTTATTGTCAATGCCGCGTCCGTCATGCGTGCTCGCTCAGCCTTATGTCAGTGAGAGAGAAAGCATTATTACTTAATTCAAACAGCCACATACATATCTCAACACCTGTATGTGCCCTTAAGTTCAGGTGATCTGGGTTCTAGAAAGATGAAGTCGACTCATTAAACAATCTCACTTTGCATTTGTTTCTTTAAATATATTGTATTACATAAATAAATTTTATTGGTTGAATTGATTGGTAACGTCACAAGCCAAAGGAGACAGTTTGACGAAACGATTCCAATTATTCTAGACGCTAAAGTTAAACACATTCCAGGTCAAGCAGGTGATGAGTTATCACTCTGCGTACGTGCAGGTGACAATATAAAAGTATTCTCCGGGCTTCATTGTGAGGTGGCTGAGGTGTTTGGTGAAGGAGGCGGCGCCGGCGTCGCAGTAGACGAGGTTGAGGGCGTTTGAAACAGGCGGCAACGTTACCAATGCGTCCGACTCGCCCGTCGTTTCTTCCGGAGCTACGTATATCGTGGACCCTCCTGTAAATTAAAATATATATAACTAGCTATTTATCCGCGACTTCGGTAGAGTAGAACAGTTTATACACAATGGGGGTTAATTTCTGAAAAAAATTAGCCTAAGTTTGAACTCAGGTCATATGCTTGTCAAATTTTATCAAAATCGGTTCGGCAGTTTAGCCCATAAAGGGTAAGAGACAAACGGACAGACATTCGTATTGAAAATTTTATTAGAACACTAGTCTACACTTTTCGAAGTGAAACTTCTTAATCAACGTGTAAGAAAAGTTTGCCGTCACTTTTCTCTGTTTCGTTCATTGAACTCTCGTTACCGTCCACATAAACACAACTGTATGTTATCGCCATATTTCATACTGCGTTCTTCGTGAATTTTGTTTCGCCGGTAGATCTATCTTCACTTCACAAAAAGCGCTTGCACCACGCGCTACGCCCGATATAGTTTTTTTAGAAGGGAAACTTTTTTTCTGCTCCGCTCCACGAAAATGATGCCAGAAGTTTCACTTCTTACGTGTGTACACTATTATACAGACATTTTTTTTATTGTACTAAAAGACACCGGACAAGGGGAAGATTTACATGATAATAAGCGACAATTACTGCCTACAGACACCGTATTCTACGTGTTCTAGTGTATCGAGCACCAATAAGCCTGCCCTCCAGTACGACGCATGACAGTGGCGATCATTGACGCAGTAGCGTCAAAAAAAGGTTAAGGGATAGGTACAAATTAGGACGAGTACTACACAGCACTTCACCAATGAGTAAAGTAGCAAACATATAACATATATGAAACTAGTTATTCCAGTGGTTTCACCCGCTCTTATTCCGTTTTAGGTTTATGTTATCCGTTATGTGTTTAAAATCCGTTTTGGAGTTCTATAGAAGACCACTTTAAAGTTTATAAATATATTTTTGAAAGTGTGAATACCTGCGATCGGTCTATCCGGTGTCCCTAGATAGAGGACCGCCTCTAGTCGAGGACTAGCCCAAGTAGCGCGGGGCGGCAGCAGGCGGAAGTCTCCGGGCGTCCAGCGCTGCAGCTGCGGCGCGATCAAGCGCGTGACCGGCAGGCCGGTGCAGGCGACGAGCGCCCGCACGAAGGCGGCGCTGGCCAGCAGCAGCAGCAGCTCGCCCGCCGCGCCACCCGCTTCGCTCGCCTCCGCAACGTCGTACCGCCGCTGCTTCGCCGGCCCGCACCGCTCCCACTTCATCTCTATACAACACATTTAAGATCTTTTATTTATCGTCGTCAGCACTTGGTGAAGTTCCATTGTATACACATTTTTGAAATAACACTTACCAATGAAAGTATAGATAAGCTCACCTTTTGTACATTTCTATGTAACTTTTTCGGACTTGGGAAAAATGTGTATGCAATAAAGAGAAAAATAAATTTATTCAAAAAATATGTGAGGCATTTGAACACTAAGTTTTAAAGTGCACGCAGTTATTTAGGCTCGACATGTGCAAAAATTAAAATCTGTCATATACTCACGCTCACTAGTCAAAGGCTGGACGTAAAATACTCGTCACGAGAATGGGTCATGCTCACTACTGACGTACTCTAATTTAGCGACTAAGGGAAATTCCCCAAACTCACCAGGTCCCCTAAGCTGTTCCAGTAGTGCCGTGACCCTCTCTGGTAGCAGGAAGTCCCGGAGACAGACCTCGCTGCTGCGCTCCATCTGCGTCTGCACCTGTGCCCGCGCACGCGGACACATGTATGTGCTCTCTATCCACTGGCTTAGTAACACCTGCAATGTGTAAATACATATTGTTATATGTTTCAAATTCCAAAACTAAAAAAAATACAGGGGAACTAATGTTTTTTTAGTAAATATATATTACTTTTTTTTTATGATGGGAAATGAATGAGAGCAAACAAGCACGCGTCTACCCTAAGGGTAAGAGATAACCGCAGCCTATAGAGGCCATAGACGTTGTATATATTATACGATTTAAATATATAAAAATTAATCATCCCGCCGCGTCGTATTTTTGTTAACTTTCCTATTTAACTAAATTTTAAAAATACAGGTT
>NJDD01000081.1:106029-117017 GCA_002245505.1 Calephelis nemesis | reverse complement strand
TTAATTTCCCTAGTTTGTTAGTACACTTATTTTTAAGGGTTTTTTAAACGGTGTCCGCGAAATGGACGCGAATTGGTGCGTGGACGCGAATGGGCACATATACCCTATTACGACTTTGTAAGTTCTTAGAATGTTTTGGTCTAAGCATAAAAAATAAAATCAATTTCGGGAAAATAAAATCAATTAAACTTGGTATAGACATATTTAAGCATTAAAATGTATTATAAGTATAATATTTTAGCGACAACGGAGCAGTAATGGCCCGCACGCATTCGTTTCTCGATCGGTTTTGTTATTGTTATCTCTTTCTGTTAAGTCCATTTGTATAGTTTTTAATTCGGTTAACAGTTTGAACTATTAACCCATAAAGTTGAGCCGTACTAAAAAGGTTTCGGTTAACCTTAACTGATTACATGTGAAACCGGATAAAACAATACCGATACTGGTGGGTTTATCACGATTTCTGTTAACCGTTTTCATTAGTAACAGATACGTAGGTTAACCGTTTCAAACGGTTAACTTTTTATATGGGTATTCCGTTCCCTGGATCGAACTAGAGAAATCCACTATTTACAAGACTCATCAAGTGGCTTGATATAGGCTATCAATATTCTATTTGCAACTAATAACCAATGAGATAACAATGTTGTCCTTTTTTAAAGGCTTTATTTTCTATTAGTTTAGTCTACTGATAATGATTGGTCATTGTTTGGATTTGAGCTTTTTTTGTTTCAAATTATTAGGTGTTAATAACTTTTATGCAAAAATTCAAACTACAACACTCAAGGCGCAACTATATAAACATGAGGTAACAGTAAAATCTTATTTTCTATGATGACAAATCTATTAAGTTTTATGTGTATTGTGAATGTTCCACTTTCTCCTACAAGAGGCATAATACCCGAGCCATATACTAGCAATGCACCATTACACAACTTTTATATGTGTGATATGTAGTTTGAACCAGCAAAAATCTGTGAGCTTCTACAAGACTTGATTGTTATAGGAATTAAAACAAGATAAATGAAACACAAACAAAAACATTTTATGGTAAACTAGCTGGTAGCTGTGGCTTTGCCCCTGAGGTTAATGCTCCCACAGGAACATTTTCACACAATGAAAACTATCCTATGTGTTAATCCATGTTACCTTTTATGTGTATGCAAAATTTAATGAAAATTGGTTCAGCAGTTTTTGCGTGAAGGAGTAACAAACATACTAACTTTTGCATTTATATCTAATATTAATGAGATGAGAAATGAGAAGATGGGTATATAATTTTTTAAAATAATATTTTTATTTGTAGTACTTGTTTTGCAACAAAACTTGAAAAGCATCTGAAAATTTGCAATGCACGTGAGCAAACACAACCAGAATACATAATTCACAATGTGAATGCTCCGACTGATGATGGCAGCTGCCCTCGCCTTCCTCTCAATCTCATACCACTTGAGAAAATCTTAAACCTCATCATTAAAGTGAATGAGTTGTTTGATAGTAAGTTTTCCTGTTTTTTTTACTTCCATTGTTAATATGCCTAACTTGATCTCATAAGGTGACAAGCAAATCTTATACAAAATTTACTGCATAGTTAAAATTGACGTACTTAAATTACGAATAAAGTAATGCTGGTCGTTTAGAGAAACTCTTTTTGATCACTTTTGATCAACTAACTAATTTTTGAGCTGAAAAAATATGATCCATCATAGTCAAACATCGATAAATTCTAGAACAAGATTATAAACTTCAAAGTTTCATCAAGATCATTAAAATTACTAAAAATTTTGAAAAAAAATTAGTGATATCTGCTTAAATTTTTTTATGGGAATTTTTCTATGTTTAAATATGTAATACAAATGTAAGTACATGATTTAGCAACGAGCAATGACCTACTTAATATGTTACAGATTTCCTAAAAGACAAGATAGCCAGTATACCGGAGAAACCTATCCATATTGCAGTATTAGAAGAGTTTAATGAGCCAGGCAGGGAAGAAAGCTCCCTGCGGCACCTACGGCAGGTCTCCAGTTTGTTGCACCTCATGGAAGATGATGGCATGGTCCAACCCAAAACCTGCTACATTGAACTAGGAGCTGGAAAAGGTGGCAACTATTTCATGAAGGATAGTCTTGTCAAAAAGTAGTTTCGTTTATTTTTTGCTGTGGTATTTTAAGAAAAGGAAATAGCATACAAATTAGTAACAATATATAATTTAAGTACAGTAAAAACCAACTCAATGAGATAGCTAAATTGTATCACTCACTCACTAGTAGTTTTGAGTTATAGTCAAAAATCAGTTGTCATGTCAGAATCAAGACCTATCTCTGTAAAAAAGCAACATCAAAGTCGTTTTTTTCATTTACAGAGTAATAATAAAAAACATAGGTAGTCCAATTGAGAACCTACTATTTTTTGGTTAAAAATAAACACTGCCTGGCCTCAAAGATATTAAATGTACATGGCTAACGTGAGCTTGGAATGTCAATCTAACAACCTGGGTTGCAAATCTTTGTAAATATTCCAAATCGTTACTAATGGTAGACAATGCGTTTGTGTTTAGGAAGACTGGCAGCAATGGCATGGCGCGCGTGGTGTGAAGGAAAGGAAGAGGGTGGAGATGTTTTGCTGGTGGAGCGAGCGGCGCTGCGACACAAGCGCGACAACGGCACGACGGCGACACGGCTCCGAGCCGACCTCGCGCATCTCGTGCTCGCCGCCGTACCCGCCGTCACTAGCGCTAAAGCACTCGTCGCCATCGCTAAACACCTCTGCGGAGTGGCGACAGGTATATCATCCCACTTCTGATACTACACCCACCCCTAACGCTCATTTCATAATTATTACAAAAATCAGTATCCGTGATTAAATAAATACCTCTGGAGAAATTACACAAATTGAATCTAATCTCAAAGCAAGCTTAGCTTATCAATATGCTTGAGTTATGGTTGTTAGTGAACGAACAATTTTACATATTATAAATACTAAGTAGATACTGGAATAAATTTAATAAACACACCCAGTTTCAGAAACACACACTAATTTCGGCCACCTCGAGAATCAAACCCGACCAACGAGGCAGTTATTACTGCTGTCACGTCGAATCGCTACTTTTTGCTTGTACAGTAAACTCGTATCTTGATTTGGCATATTTAAACAAATATTTTTTATCAAAATCCGTTGTCCTGTCCTAACTATGAATATGAAATTTCTTTTCCTATGAACTTTCTTCTGATAATGCGCTTTTTACTACATGTTTAAGAATGTACCGAAATAACATTTTTTATCTGCCGGTGTGTCTGTTTGTCGACCGATGTTGACGAGACTCACTGGCAGGTAGCTGACGTAAAAAGAAGTAATTTGGGCTTTTATTCAGTTACGGCAGGTTTGGAGGAGATAGGGATTTAGAACTGAAAAATATGTAATAGTAAAATTGAAGAAAAATCGGGTGGAATAAAACCGTTAAATGAGACGTGCGCAGGCGCGACATTTGTATACTCAAGCGAGTAGTGTATAATACCTTTTTTTTTTCACTCCACCCCGCCAATGCTTAGTATCCTCATGAATTGTGTCAATTCTATATTAGTCAAAGGAACTTAGTCCCTACCTGGTGTCCAACGACACCACACTTATTTAATTCCACGTGACGAAACACAGCTATTTTTTATTTCATATTATGTAATGTAACACAGCGAAAAGATGTTACGATAAGGTCCCATAAATCTCTTACGAAATTTCGTAAATACAAATCCATGACAGGGCAGGCCGTCGTGGATTGTAAAACATATTATCATCAGTCTTTACGAAGAGTTGTTCTGTGCACAGATTACAGCCTGCGGTGCGTGTGTGCGGCGGGCGTGGTGCACAAGGTGAGCGGCCTGGTGGTCGCCACCTGCTGCCACCACCGTGCTGACCGCGCCGGCTACGTCGCCGCCCACCACCTGCAGGTACATGCACTACCTCACTCGCACTCAATACTCCTCTGTACATTTGGGAACGAGGACACAATTATTTATTTGTTGGTGTTGATCCGGGTTGAAAGGGTGTTCTGCACAGACTAGTGAAATTTTAAATGGCACAAAATACCGAACTAAAGCGCGCTGCAGATATGTGCGAATTTTATTTTGCTATTGGCTGTTTCGTACGCGCCAGTTTCGGAGTACGTTTCTAAGCGAACCATTCCTAACTGGTATTAAGAGCGAAATAGAATGCATGTTGCTCTGGTAAATAATTTTTAGAAACAATATGAAAATCCACTATTTCATACAAAAGAATATTATAGTTTAGAATTGTAGCCGTTACAAATATCTACGATATTACGACGGATGTAAAATAAAGGCTTATTTTATATCCGTTACAATGGATTTCCGCAAAGTAACGCCTTTATAGTCTGTACGATATTATGGTCAAAACAGATGAAATTATGATGGTATAATTTATAAACGGTTTTCGTACGGAACATTTCTTTCACCGACAATCTACAATTTGAAAATGTCGTTTACGAATCTAAACTTCTTATAGAAAGATACCGATGCGAAGCCAAGTCTAAATAGTAATGAAAATCTTTTGAAACTCATACTTTTAGAGGAAAACAATCAGGAAGTTAGTGTAATAGCTGGGTATAGGAAATTAACCATAATGTAGAAGGTAGTGTTTATGGTACTCCAGTCTACTGCGAAGTCGAATGGTAGTAAGTTCCTGCTTATAACGAAACAGCCGTTGAATCGGACAAGCAGATAGCAGTGTATATCTTAAACAGTTCATCCTTTGTCTTACCAGAAATACCTGCCACCCTTGAACCTATAAACGCCAGATGTTAAGTGTTAAGCAAGCTAAGCAAAGAATGTTTAGCCTCTTTCGTATAAATAACAGCAACTTGACCTTGACGTAGTAGAAAAGTTTATTAATGTCGCTTTACGGCCAATATGTATAACCTAGCGACAGATAATGATAGGCCTTCTAAGTTTTGTTGCAGATATTTTTGTTAATTATTGAAAAATCGCAGCGGTTACTGGCCAACTAATCTAAAATAGCACGATCTCTAATATTAGATACCGTATTAATAAATGCCGGTAGCGCTAGGGATAGTAAGGGTCGCGATACCCTGTAACTACCTACCTCAATTGTAATTTAATATTACCGTAAATCATTCTAATTAGATCTCAAATACCCTTACAGAAATTGGGCATCACGGACGAAGAATTCAACATTATGCTAGGTATAGTGTCGTGGGCAACTTGCGGGGATGGAAGAAGTCGGGACCGACGGAAGCAAACCGATGGTGATGCCTCAGCTAATAACACTCAAAACCTATCCAGCTCAAAGGACCAAATGGATAGCTTGGGCACTAAACACTTGAATCTCGATCGAGAAAGCCGTGAGGAAGTCGGCAGACGCGCCAAAGCTATAATTGATTGGGGCAGAGTGCTTTACTTAAGGGAGCACGGGTTTGAAGCCAGATTAGTACACTATGTCCCCAAAAGTGTGTCACTAGAAAACGTTTGCATAGTCGCTAAGAGGATAGAAGTAAAATAACCAATGCAAATATAATTACCTTTATTTAAATCAATATTAACTAAAATTACATCTATACAATAACATCGAGGCGACAAGTATTGGCAACTGAACTCATGCAGTATGTGCTTCAGACACTACCTACACATATTAGTATATTATGTTACGTAATTAAATCTTTTATATTGATGTTATAAATAAAAATATATTTTTTAATACTTCTGTTTGTATCAATGTTGCCAACACCCAATATTAGTATAAATAATTCGAAAAAATAAATTTAAATGCTTTTGTAATATGTCGCACCAAAATTATTACACTGATCTTTTGTACATTAAGTAAACTAACATGGTTAGTTAATTAAAGAAATTCATAAATTATTGCACAATTTGATGCGACATAAACCTTCAACTGACGACTGCTTAGAATTGTCTAACCTCCGAGTTTGTTTTTAGATTTGAAGAATGAATTAATTCTCCTTTGCAGGAAACAATATATTTTACTGATATTATCGTAATGATATGGGTTAAATAAAATATCAGAAAACTTGAAGCTGTACATAAGTAACAAAACAATACAAATGCTTAATCCTATTTATTTATATTGGCCAAAATCTACAATTTACACACCGACACCCCGTGAACACTCAACATGTGCATATTACACCTAAACCCATGAGAATGCGGACAGACACTACACTTAACAGTCGAACTATATTATAGTTACGTTATAACTATATGATTTAGTCGTATTAGATATAACAAAATGGAGTCAACTTGAAATATTCGCCAACTTAACATTTTGATAGATTTTTGTACCCAACTGCTAGTATGGGTTATCCGCTTCGTTTTAACTCTTTCATCTAACATTTCCAAAAAACAAAGGTTTGTTTGACGTGTAATACATAAAAATACACTTACAAGATTTATGTATGAAAGCAAAGTTTATAAAATAAAATATGGATAAACCTTCCAAATAATAACACTTGTTCTTCAAAATCAACCAATTAACAAATAATTATATGTAACTTCTTATTTTGACATATAAAAAATATACTAAATCTATTATTAAAATTATCGGTCACCACAATATTTATGAGATCTTAAAGGCCTCATGTCTATTTTTTATTCATTTACAATTTTTAATGGCAAATAACATAAAATGACCTTGTATTTTTAATCTATAAACATTGAATTAATTTATTTTCCATGAACATTAATTATGAGCACAACAATTAAAGTGAAATGTATTTTATAGTCCGTTATTTATTATATGTTATTAATGGAATACCGCAAATGTATAACTAGGAGCCACACTATTAAAATTATAATACTACAGAATGCGTGTTGAAGATTATATTTGTATACGTACGCCAGTATAAACGGTATAATACAATATTTACAGCTGCATAGCACCAATAACGCTACGCTGTACATTATGATATATTATAAACATGTGCATATATATGGTTCTGGTTATAAATGTATGTAGGTATGTTTTATGCAAATATTTGTGATAAATGAATAGATATTCTATACGATTCTTAAAGACCCAAGTTTGGTTATAGAATGGCCGCATACAGACAAAGATTAAAAATAATCTATACTTGTTATCGTCGGCACTTGGTGGAATTGCATTGTATACACACTTTTACTTTTACCTAAAAAGAAAGAGTTTAAGTTTCTATATAAATTAAAATTATTTTCTATTTCAATAATTTTATTTCTTTATTTATGTATATTATATACAAGATTCTATGAAGAATAAACATAATACTTAAGTTCCCAATAGAAGATACAAGTAACGACGTCATCTATGGAGCTGTAACGTGATCCACTATACATATCAATTGGCGGCAATAAACATCTCAAAATGCAACATGCAACATGAGATACAATATGCCCCAAACTACACATAAGATGGAATATTGTAAAATAAAACAATTTAATTCGTTTACTTAGGTACAAAAAAAAACGAAATTGTTAATTCAAACCATAAATTTAATTTCTACAATATAGCACTATAATAAGAATTGAACTTTATTGTCTATGTACGATATACGTGTACAAGCGCGAAGTTTTAAATGAGGAAAGAAAGTTTTTGTTTTACATAATATTAGTAGCTACATTCATTGGAAGCATGTGTATTTACAGTTCAATCTTCATGTAAAATCTGGTCAGTAACATATATGTAGTCATGTTGTATCTTAATGACCTACTTTTTAGTGAATTAAGTGAGATATATATTGTCTAGGTAAAATACATATTAATTGATTGCACAAAAATTTTAATAGTTAGCAAAGAGATTACGTATCTTGGGGGTCGCTATTATAAAAGATATTAATCTTCAAATTTTCTACATCATAATTTGCCAGCTAAAAAAAATATAACTAATAAATGCAAAATTTTGTATCAATGTTAGTTACACATAATAAAAAAAATATTTGCCCCCAATAAAACAGTAATTCTTTGCTTGGGTAGTAACTTTAGCAGTCGATGGCAGAACGTAGACTATGGCTAATGACTTTAAACCGTAGTACCACTACTTGAGCTCAACGTGATATTTATTCACATTATTACGTTTTCACGAATCGAATTTAATAATTATTTTTTTCATACAATTCATTGATTATCAGATATATCTGAAAGAAAGCATTCTATTAAGAACTGCAAGTTTACAAATTGAAGAATGTAAATATCTATTTAACTGGCTCTAGGTTTTATGTGTTTCGAAATGTCTTGAATGAAGACAGCCAATCGACCGCAACCATACTATAGTTATGGCAGCACCTCTATGGTACTCCCCAAAGACTACAATACGTACTCCCACACAAACACTCTAGTCTAATTGCTTATAATAGTGACAGTTGCCCTAGCAACAAATACCTAATATAATTAGAAAATTAAAATAACGAAATTGAAAAAAATATAATAGAAGTTGTTTGGTCGATGACGTCGTTATTGTCCTATCGCAAACTATGTTATAAAAATTAAAAGTTCAAAATCATTCGTGGAAAAGAAAAATGTGATTGTGTGGAAGCACCATTATGACAGTCCGAGATTACATTCCGTAAATAGTTGGGTGAGCGGACGATTGACGTACAAAACAATTGGTCCTATGATAGGGCGTACTGGTGCGCCGGCGCGGAGGGCGGGGCGCGCGTGTATCAGTAGCCGTAGCGCTCCTGTATGGAGGACACGACGCCGTTAGCCAGCGACGACAGCCGCCCCGCCACGCGCGTCACACCCGCGCGGACGGACTCGCGCACCTGAAGCCCGCAACCAATAGTCAATTGTCTTGTGTAACACATACATATCTTCAAGCCAAAACCCCTTTCAGGGTAGGCAGAGAGTATTAAGTATCACGCTTCCTGCAGACGTGCCTAATTTCCTCCATAATAATTACTCTTCATATTAACACGCCGGTTTTGAAAACTTGATACCACTAATGAAATCCGAGGGATTTGATCGTGGAACATCAACCCATTTCATCCAAATACTTACACCTATCAACATTCGCTATTTATCTAATTTGACTAGTTATCATCTGCTACATTATTAACGGTAGCATTTAAGATGTCAAATGACATTTATTCTATCTTTATTTCACAATTTTATATACAAAATTTATATAGAATAATGTCGACTTGATGACTGATTAAAAGATTTAGTTTTAAGGATGGCTACACTATCGCATTAGGTTAAGATACCTGTAATGGTAGGGTAAGTTTATTAATAAATAAATAACGTCGTGAGAGCGGCCAAAAAACTCATATTTTAAGTTGTGTAATCCAAAAAAAGCCATTTTTATTGCATTGAAGCTCAAATATAAAAACGTATATAGAAGTTAAAGGTGGTAATCGAATGTGACCTGAGGCCTTATCAAAGGCTCATGTATTGGACTTGAATATTAAGATGTCATATTATGTAAATCCAGCTCGCCTACTCTTAACACAGATGTTCCACCGTAGCGTGAACAAATAAAATGGCTATAGTTCAGGCTAATCGTTGTAGATTCCTACTGACTATAAAGCTCCAAAGACCAAAAGATTCTTGATATATGAAAAGACATGTTTGGGCTCTACCCTTTCTGAAAAAAATATATAATTGTATGTTCATAGTGTACCTCGTCTAGATCCGGTGCAGAGACGTTGAAGGAACCCCTCTGCTGGGGTTGACGCTCGCCGAAAAGCTCGGCGGACGAGATACTCGCACTACCGGCGAACCGAGACAGGTTCGAATCCCGCTCCCATCGATCTTCCTGCACACAGAACTTAAACTTATTTATCTCTGACAATAAATCATCTTTTCAGAAATTTCAAATGCTAAATATAGTTGGTGGAACTTTAAATCATTCTAACAAAAAATATTTAGACTTGTCTCCTATAAATATAATAATTATATCCATACGAGAATGTCTATATTCGGATTTTAATTAATTTACTAGATAAGAACCCGGCTAAGCTCGGGTAAAATGTGACATAATATACATTTAGATGCAAAATGTAGGTAGATATTTCTCTAATCACCGGTTTTCAAGGAATATTAAAGGTATCAGCAAGACATAGATTCGTATAGCTTCATTCATTGTGTTTAATATAGTAAATAAAACTGCCAAAGTTTTTTTTTAAATCAACATTTAGAGTAAAGTAATATAAATTAACAAAACAAATTGCAATGAGTACTTATCCGAGAATTTAGCAGAGGTTATAAAGGAATATTCTCTATTACACATAACGAAACGGAATGTTTATTAACTACCCAAGATGGTGACTGTGATTTGTCTGTCAACACATTAGAATTATACAAAATACTCGACAATCCGAATTTTGTGGATATATGTTGTCGACTAAAAATCATTATTTTTTTATGTTTTATTATTCAGGTAAGGTTTCAATAGAGTCTACCGTACCATTTGACGAAATTATTAATATAGAAGATTTATGCTTAAACATTTGGATCGATCGTGATGAAGTTATTTCAGCAAATATCACATTACGCATGCTGTCTAGGCGGAAATGTGGTGACAGTGTGTTATATGTACAAATCAAGATTTTTCAGTATAACTTTAAACTCCACAAACCGCAGTAGCTTGCGGTACAATAAGGTATCCGATTACGTGAGAAGACAAACTTTGCTAAAAGCCTAAATCATTTTCAATTCAGTAGCCCGTGTTTTTTTTATGTTATAGGAAGGCATACAAGCAGAAGGATTTCCTGATGGTAAGAGATTCACGCCGCCTAGAGACACCAAACCTTCTAACCGGAACACGTCAAGACGTTATGGCGGCAGAAACAGGTAAGGCGGTGGTACCAATCCGGTCGAGTCGCTGCGAAACTCGACCACCTACCTGTGTGAGTTTTCTTGAGAATTTTTTCCACCACCACTCTTGGGACTTGGACACCATTCAGACTTCGAAAAGCATACAACCACTGCCTTTTTCAAACTTGTAAAACGAATAGGATACAAGGTTATAGC
>NJDD01000081.1:80471-103540 GCA_002245505.1 Calephelis nemesis | reverse complement strand
CTCACTGCCGGCCCCGCCCCCGCCGCCGCCGCCACTCGACGCCGACTGCAACGGCACGTTAGATATTAACAAGCCATATTGAAGATTAATCCGCACTACGCACCTCAAGGGGGTTTTGTCGGTAATAGATGTGTGCGCAAAGTGCGTCAGACTCACTAATAGAAGGTGACGTCAAATGTTAGAAACAGTATTGAATGTCAAAACCTGCACGTGCCGATGCCCATTGTTAGAGAATCTTTGCATGCAATGGGGTCATACATCATACGAATTTTCAATTAGTGAGTCAAGAATATCAGGCTACAAATTGAAATCTAAAACCAATTGACTAACAACCTTGACATTAAAAAAATCAATACCCTGCGACAATTCCTATAAATCACAGTCAACTAACAGCTCTTTAAAAAAATCTGCATTGAAATAGGTCCATCTGCTTAAAAGTTATGATGTCAGAGAGACGCATACACATAAGTCAAACTTATAAAAAAATCATGTCAAACCTATAGCAACCTTGTAATTTTATTTTAATTATATCAAAAATACAAACTAATCGAGCACCTACTAATTTAATAGAGAAAACTTAAAATATGTCATCTGAAAGACCACTGTTAGTATTTTAAAGATAATTAATAGACTCTGTAACCAATAACCATTATTGCATTGGATTACCTAATTCTTTCCATAGTAATTATAAAAAAACAAACCTCCATTTTTAGTTTCTCTGCCATGATAGCTTCTCTCTCTATGTCATCAAAGTTTGCTGTTACTTTTGTTGCTCCTAGGCCACCTTTTCTCACACCCAACTTTAACAAACAAAATATGTATTATCAGTAATTTTGCTTTAAATTAATATATCACATATACATATTAATTTAATTTACGCTTTAGTGAATATTTGTGATATGAAGTTGTTGCCTCCGGCTTCGCCTGCGTCTTCACAGTAACCCGTTGTGCGATCTGGATTAAAAGCAGCCTATATATTAATCCTGGTTACAATCTATCCGTGTTCCAAATTTCAGACAATTCCATTCAGCCATACGAAAACGAAAGAGTAACAAACATACACACATCCTTACAAACTTTCGCATTTATAATATTCGTAGGAAGTAGGAACTAAGATAATGAAATATTAGAATTTAGGTAAATATCAACAGCAAATTAACAACACACTTAATTGCACATTAAGAATAATTCAAAACCATCTAAAAATTTTAAGTTAAATCATAAAGAAATAATGGTTAAGGAAGCTGAATAACAACACACTTAATTGCACATTAAGAATTATTCAAAACCATGTGAAAATTTTAAGTTAACTCATAAAGAAATAATGGTTAAGGAAGCTAAATAACAACACACTTAATTGCACATTAAGAATTATTCAAAACCATCTTAAAATTTTAAGTTAACTCATATAGAAATAATGGTTCAGGAAGCTAAATTTATTTTTTACTAATTAAGTACCACATACTAAGTTGCATTCATTTTTATGTACCTTCATCTATCTTACACATTTGAGAACTGATTCTTATATTGGTTTAATGTCAAAAATTTTATTCTTATTTAATTTAAAAAAAAAATAACTATGAAATGCCACTACTCCTTAAATAATCTATAGTGTACTTACAGCAGAGTGTCGGGCAACTGGTTTAGTGGCTGGCTTCTGTTCGCTCACTGCTGAACCCCACAACCGCGCCTCTGAACTCAAGCTCTCTGCTTGTACATTTGCTACCTGGAAACAATATTCAACGAAATAATTAATAATACCTTAATAATATACATGATTCAAGTTTTCACATCAAACTTAAATATCCCTCAGGTTAGTATTGAAAGACCAAGAACAAATTAACAGTTGCAAAAAAACAAAACAAAATCAAAATTATTAACACTAGTTAACATTAAAATCATTTCATGAAAATCTATGAGAGTAATGAATGATTTAAGAACAATGTATTTAGAGTAGAGGTAAATCAGAATATTATTTTCTGTGGTTACACAAAGTCTAAATATACAGAAAATTATACACCATACAAACCAAGCTACATAGTTGCCAAACTGCCAGTGTATTTGTAAATTAATATCTAATAAACCTAAGTCCATCAGAGCCCCCTAACATTTCAAAAACTTGTATTCTTATTGCAAAATATCTTCTTGATAACTGTATATTTTACTATAGTAAATGACAATAAAAGATTTGGTTGTAGCATTGTTTGTTATACATTCACTATGCAGAAAAGCCTAATACATTTTTCTCAAGAGATTCTTAAAAAAGTTAAGAAATCAAATACGCTAAAACATAAATACACCTTTAAATTTAGTACTTTTTTAATTTCATTGAGCTAAAGCATTGAATAATTTACACAGTTGTTTTTATGTTATTAAAAAATTATTAAGAATTCTGTACAGCCATGTGTATGTGTAATAGTAGACAAAATTCTTTTAAATAATGTACTAAACTAGTTTAATTAATGTAATTATTCAATTCATATTATTTGCACACCACAATGTGGTAGATTATGTTGGAAATCTTAAATAATTTTTTAACAACTTCAACACACATATTCCACAAATAAATATATTTTCTTTCTTTTCTTTTTCATAATTATGTATTAGTAATAACCCAGGAAAACCTGCATAATAAGTAATGCACACTATTTACCTACAACTGTAGCTTGTATGTAATCAGCAAATGGAAATGAGTGGTTGTGGTGTTACCTGAGGTGTGTCATTAGCATTAGTATGAGACACTTGGCCATGCTCAGCAAACCAGTCTACCTCCGTCTCCTTCACCTCCTTCACTTCCACTGGAGCTGGATCCAAATGTAGCTAAAACAATAAGACTTGTCAATAAAAGACCACTTCCTACAGGAATGATAATGATAAACAAATAAAAAAAATTAACATTTATCAAATCATCATCATCATTCTAGAATTAATGGATGTTATTCCTC
The DNA here is from genome assembly GCA_002245505.1 of Calephelis nemesis. Classification (NCBI taxonomy): domain Eukaryota; kingdom Metazoa; phylum Arthropoda; class Insecta; order Lepidoptera; family Riodinidae; genus Calephelis; species Calephelis nemesis. The sequence goes on along the minus strand of NJDD01000081.1, from coordinate 100,595 downwards.
ACTATCAAGGCATGAATATGAGAATATTTATCAAAATACTATTATCTTACTATCCTATTAATATAAACAGACAAAGTAAAATTGATGTCTTAGACTATTCCTCAAGTGTGTACCAAGTTGAACATTGGAGAAATTTAGTCTATGTTTATTTCGAAGTCTGTTATTGTTTAGAGTACTTTTAGATAAAAAGGTATGCCAGACAAAATGTTAGGACATAAACCTATTTGCTTTTTTGTCTTACAACTACTTACTTTTAACTATTATATTGTTATGTTCATATCACTGCACATACCCAAGCTATTAATTCAATATTAACGTAAACAATCTATACACAAACAAAACTAAGAGCAACCTAGTCCTATCAAAATGAAATAGCATAAACAGCTTCTTTATTAAAACCAATAATTAAATAAATTTGAGAGTTGTGTCACTAATTTATGAATCCGCTGGTATTTTTACAACTTTCCATATAAGTACAGGAACCACTAACAATATGTTTTGGATATGAATACCAACCTTAGTCCCATATGTCTTCATAGCTTGGTCTGACAAGGCACTTAGTTTATCTCGGTACATTTGGGCTACGCGGGAACTGTACTTTTGACGAGCATCCTCCGTCACAAGACCCTGACTCCTGAAGAATTGCGTCTGAAATGAACAATAACTTGGTAAAATTGAAGAAAACTTAAAACTAATATGGTACAATATTGTGTCATCATACCGCGTTGACATTGCCACCAAGTTGCATATTTCTTAGTTGTTTCCATGTCCAATTGGTATCAAGTTGTGTAGAACGCACAAATGTAAGGTGAACGCCGAGACTCCGATGAACTGCTGAACAATCCAGGCATATGAATACTCCGTACGTCACAGATGACCACGTAGGATTTTTCGCATTGCAATCAAAACATACCTGCAAGGATGTAACAAGATTAAAACAATCACATAACACCAATTTTATTTCACTTAAAACACATATGACACACACTTTGTTGGCTGGAATTGACCGTAATCTTTGAAAAACCGATTCAATATCACTCTTACTAGGCCCAGAGTCAGCCATTTTTTGAAGTATTTTTTTTTTTGCTTTTCAATTTGACTGTTCACTGTTGACAAATGACACTTTGACGCGTGGTGCTGACAACTGACAACTGGAAAGTGTCAATTATGAATTAATCAGGCTTATCCGACTGTTGTCTAACCTCATCGACTATTGTCTATTGTTTGACCTCTAAGTATATGGACATGAAATACACACGAAAAAAGCCTGCCGTCGGCTACTAAATATGGCTGCCATTTTGACATTATAAGGCTGTCCAGAAAAAGTAGAGTACCGACATCGATACATGATCTATTAGTGACGATTGATAGTTAAGTTTAGGTTAATAGATAAGTATTACTATTTACTTCATATTTTTAAAGAATGAAACACTTGTACTGTTTAACTTATCACTAATGATTTATTACTTTGTAATTAATAGCCTACCGGTTTCGCTTATACAGCATAATCTGGGCTAAAACTTAAACTACAAATTCTCACATATTTTTGTAAATTTCAATTTAAGTTTCTTAAATAAGACGATGAGATCAGTCGTACTTACTGTTCTAATAAATTTGATATTTGGAAAATATCAAATATACTATTTACTTACCGAATGAAATTGCAACTATCACCTTAATTACTTTGTGCTACTCAATCGGCTTATACTTAAATAGGAAAATGTAATGAAAAGAATGAAAGTATTTATTTACTTTTCGCGAGCATATTTTTTTACATTGTGGCGTGCAAATATGTTTATTCTTTATATAAGTTAAAACTTTCTATTTATTACAAGATTCATAATCATTAAAAAAATATAATATATATGATTACATTCAAACTACTTTCTTTACTTTTAAGTGAGCACTTAAAAGAATTGTTATTAAGCTAGGCTATGATTAATATGTTCAGTGGCAATGGTATACGTTCTTATCTTGTGCAGATATTATTTTCTGGGAACGTAAAATAAAATATCGGCATTTGTAACAGTACATCATTATAATCTTTGAATACTAAATATGGATTCTTGGCAAACATGAGAACTGTCATGACGTTATTTTAAATCGACACCAAAATGAGCATAGACAAAAACTCCGTTATCTCTTTCAGCGTACATAATATCAACATTAGTTAAAAGAGACAAGGAGATGTTGTTAAGTTATATGTCCATTCTAACGGTTTTTATACAACTAAATTTGCTATAGAACATTGTTGCACTTCTTTATATATTCCTATTTCTATGATTGAAAGCAATAGTTATAAAAGAAGAAGAAGACTTTTGTGTAATTTGTGGCCAATACGTACCTACCAATCGTTTGTAAAGCTTAGTACACAGGCTTAGTATATTTTCATTAACTAGTGTGAGATGGGGAATCGGGAAAATAAGGAGAACTCTTGTTAAAGAGTATTTATATTCTTTGGTACTCAATATTTTCTATTAATTGCTTAGTAACAGCATTGTCACCTGTCTTGACCTTGACCTTGTTTCTTCCGAAAACTCGCTACCTCTAACTTATAAAAAAAAATATTGCTGTCTCTCGTTTTACATCTAATGTTTGTCCCGCTCAGCGACCAGAACCAATTTTTATTAAATGTTTTCTTAATTCCTTTAGCTCATCGTAAATACCATATCGTCTGTCATCAGATAATACCATATTTGTATAAAAATAAATTTCTTATCGCACTATCTTACATAAAAAGATATATTATTTTTAAATATATATTCGTGTTTAATAAGTTTGTATAACAAAATACCTTTTCCCTCCATAAATGCAACTATTTTAATATTCACATTACAAATCACAAATAGGTAAGTAAGCCCGTAAGTCAAAAGACGCGTAGGTACATAGTCTTGTGGAGTCTGTCTATTAGATACGAATTATTTTCAAAACCACATATTATTTGCTACGCACTTATAATTATTGCTTTCACACTTGTTCATCCACTTATTTCACTCATCACTTTGCCACACAGCCGCAGGATACGATAAAAAAAATATGCCTCTATATTTCTATACTCTCCAATTCTATCTTTTGGCACCGCAAGTTACTGGCAAATCGCAACAATCTGTTATCGTTTAATCTCCTTTCGATTTATTAGTCTTGACATTTTTTTACAAACTTATTGGCAACTACGCACATGCCCACGTGCCTACACTGAGCAAAACCGCTACCTATCACGATCAGAATGATATTTGTTATTTCGTGCACACTTTGTGATGTACTAGCTGCATTTTGCCCACCAAGGACGGATTTCTGGGTAAGTAATAAATACATGCATATATACATATCTTTACACCAAGTCGCTTAAGGGGGAGCCAGTGAGTATCGAGTGCCAGACCTCACGATCCTGACAAGTGTGTGCAGGGAATAGTGTGAATGGAGCGTTGGGTAAGCTATGTCAAAAAGCTAGACTCCCTTTTCAAATCCCAACTACCCACCCACCAATTTGCCTATCCCAACGTTATTACATGGAAGCGAGAGTTGGGTATGTCAGAAAAAGCATGAAAGTAGGATAAATGCAGTCAAAAGGAAAGCGCTACGGTAAATCTGTGGCGTGACGCTCGCTGACCGCATTCGTAACAGTGAGGTCCGAGAAAGAGTGGGTTTGAAAAAAAGTGTTGGTGTTAAAATGCGAATTGGCATGCTTTGCTGGTTCGATCATGTAGAAAGAATGACAGATGAAAGATTGACAAAGCAGATACACAATGCAAATGTGGATGGATGTAGATACCCGGGAAGACCAAGGTTGACATTCCACGATCAGATAACTTAGTTATTATCTGAGGGTGGTGTCAAGAGTCTCCGAAACCGGCGTTTGTATGAAAAGGGTAATGAATGTGAAGGAAGGCAGACAGGCAATAAATACTTCTACTTTAGAAGGGCTACGTCTGGGTCGTACGAGTACTGGTACGTAACGTAGTCTGAGTGTTTTTTAAATTTACTTTGGTATCTATTTAATAATAATAATATCCCTGGACATGTTACACAAATTGAATCTAACCCCAAAGTAAGCAAATTATATGCTTGTGTTATGGGTGTTAGTCAACGATACTAATACATAGATATACTTAAATAGATACTAGAATAAATTTAATAAACACCCAGACCCGAAAATGCAGATATCTAAATGTTCATCACACAAATGCCTGCCCCCGTCGGGAATCGAGCCCGAGCCTCGCGGTTGGTCGGCGTAGTTAGGCGTGTACGCTTGCCAGTCGACCAAGGAGGCGGTCAATATTTAAGTATTTCTACGAATTATTATCGTTGACTGACACCCATAACACAAGATCATAAATATTTGATTTTTCATTACTTAGAGGTCAATGATTTTTCCATATTAAAACCAAACTAAAACCATAAAATGTAGACAGAGACAAATAACTCTATTATCTGTGTATTATAATGTTGCCAGCAATAATTTTTCCCCTTGAAATATTTTCGATCGATCTATCGAGATATTCGTCAAACGTATGTCTAAACCTATAAGCAAAATAAAAAAGGACGGGTAAATTAAAAAAAAATATGCAACTTCTTTTGTACAATTAGTTTTTATTTAGCTCGAATATAAATGTTTTAATCACGATTATCTGACAATCGGAAAATGTCAAAAAATAATTAAAGTTATATTCATTTTCATGAATTAATAAATTATTTATTAGGCTAATGCATATATTTCATCGTGGGTGTTGAGCACGTTGACCGGATCAAGACATTCCGTAATGAAAATAAACATAATGCGTCGTCTGACGTCGTTTCAGTTCGACAGACTTCGATACTACCAATTACTAAAGACTACGATACCACATAAATATTTAACACGGTGTCTGTATGCGTGTGAGTAGACAATTCTGCGTAGGTATCTATGGTAAAAACAGTTTTAAGTCGTAAACTAGTTCATCAAACGTCAACTATAAACATAAACGATCGTCCACCGTTGTGAACGTAGTCCAATTTCGTTCATAAGTTGCGTTGATAGACTAGTCGAGCGTAGACGAAGACGACCGATGTCAACGCAATTCGATATCGTTCATCGACGAAACACGTTGAACAATAAACTAATACATGCGTCGACTGTAAACTAGTCTATTCGTTCATGGCATGTAAACAGTCTAAAAAACCAGTTCGTTCATTCAACGCCCACTACTAGTAGACATAATATTATTTGCGTGTAGACTGTACGAAGCTCGTACGGATTGAGATATGCTATTCTGAAATCGGACGAATACGTACGTACAAGCTGTACGCAGCTGTTTGTTAGAAAGTATGTAAGTGTATATCTATTATCTATGTACAGCAGTGAAAAGCTGTAAATTTTGTTATTTAATTTTAGTTGAAAAGTAATTTATTTACGTCGGAATTAAGTACATTTATCCTGTTGATACATTTAGCTATGCAACAGCTTTATCACGGCAGTCCCCGAGTGCTACACGTACTTTTTTTAATTGTTCAATCGGCTTTAATTATATTTTGAATCGGGAATCTGGATACTGGCAATACAATTTGTTAGTTTCTGACTTTCTGAAAAGGACGCATGACATTACTGTCATTGTGATAATCACCAGTTGATTACAAAAATTAAAACAATTAGTTGGAATAGAGATTTTGCTATAATTTCAGTAAGTTTAATACTTTGTAAACGTTTCACTTCCTTTACTCAAATGTCTAAATAGCAGAACCTTGTAGTATGATAATTGCTCAATTAGTGATGTTGACGTGCACGAGCGTCGAGACTCAAGATATGTGAGTGAAAGTCGTAAACCAAATTTTCCGGAGAGAAAATGATATGAAAGCATAGTCAGTGTGTGAAAAAACTGTGCTTCGTGTACTAATATGGAGAATTCAAGTTTTCCCTCGGCTGCTGAATGCGGCGAGGAAATTGAAAGGGCATTGATGGACCTCGGCCCTCTACTCGGCGTGACTATAAAAGAAGAAATCCCTGAAGAACTCGCTGAAGGCGCTTCCGGTTCCTCTGCAAATGTGAGATTTTTTCGCAATATGTTATAAATAAATTAAAAATTTACGTTACAAACGAAAAGTAAAGTCGAAAATATATTATAATATATAAATATGTATTGCAAGCACTGCAGTTACTAATCCACAATTGATCTTGACCTACTAAACCATATTCGAACATGAAAAAATAATTCATAATTCAAGCTAGTTTCCAAATTCATTACAACTAAAAATTTTAATGCAGGTATTAGAATACAATTTAAGCCAAACTTTTTTAAACTTTAAAATTTAAACTTGAATTTGTAAGAAAAGTATAACCTCAATCGAACTTAACTTAGTAAAAGATTCCACTTTACATTAGATTCATACTGGTATGTTCGAGTTTTAAGATTGGTTAATATCGAGATGTTCAAGGTTTACTCTTGAGTCTCAATTTCAAACTTGATCAGATCGGAATTGGATTTGTCATTTTATTCTCACCAATGCAATACTACTGAGTAATTAATATTTAGTTTAAAAAATAACAATTATGAAAATAAAAATAAATCCATTGAGATTTTTACATGTTGACAGAAATCAGATTCCAATTTTGAATCTTGCATGAATTGAGATTCAAGAGTAGGTAATCCCTTAGATCATGCGCCATCTTTGATAAACACTACGTGGTATTAGTTTCAATTAAAGGTTAAACACATACTATGTTAAATCTATCGTGCCCTATCACAGCTATCAACAACAGAAGACACATTAAATTAACTGTAAATGGTCCAAACATTCCAATTTTAAAAATGTGCAGCTTGGTACATTTTGGTCATTACTTTAAAATAAGGGAATTGCCTATAGGTAGCACAACATTAATAAATAAAACCTATGCATGTGGGTAACATATTATCATTTCGATGTTACTTACTGGGTTACTTGTATTGTGTGATACTAAAATTTGAACCAGATTTGGGCAAAATGTAATCAGATTAATAATAATTAAGGATTGCGATTACATAGATTCATGATTACAGATTACAGAAAGTAATCATATCAGTGATTAATGACTTTTAGTTTGTAATAGTAATTTCAATTACTTTTTTGATTACTCTTTTGATTAAAGCATATTAACTACATTTAAAAACTTTATCCATCATACCATTATTACCATATTTTGATATTCTTGACTATGACAGGAATTATTTATGCGCTCAGAAGTGAATAAAATGTTTTGCTAGTCTTTCCTTTACTCTACTTTTATGAGTATTACAAATTTAATTTCTTTAAATTTAAACTTCCAACCTAACTGTATAATATACAGTATGACAGCAATATGTCTGGAAATAAATATAAAGAAAATCAATATAATTTAAATTTCACTCTCCATCTCTTTTAATGTATGTTTATCATCATCCTTGCTTTATATTAGTCCTAGTTGTTCGTTATATTGAATTTGAGGAACCTAGAATTAGCTTTGTCACTCAAACTTCTCTATTCTAAACAGTCTTTGGCATGCGTAATGGTGTGTCTATTGCCATACATATTGCCATAATGCTGTGTCTATTGCTATACATTCTTCAATTACTTAATGGGACCTCCTATCTAAAAAAGTCTAATTAATGCTATTATCTATATAGATACAACCATATTAAAACTAAACTAAATCTTTATAACATTTACCATGGAACCTCAGTATTTTTCCAAACCTCCCTTTTCCATTTTAAACAGCGCCGTGCCTTTGTGTGTATGTGTCGTTTTCACATTTTAAGTTGACCAGCAAGTTTGTTAACATAAAGTAACTGATAAATACTGTTTTTCTAAATATATGGTCAATGTTTAAGGTGAGTGGTACAGTAGAAGGTGCAGGGTTGAGCGGACCAAGTGGATCAGGTCAAGCAAATGAAAGCGGAAAGTCAGAAGGTGGGGATGGGGCAGACTCTCTTGCATCACCAACTGCCCGAGCTGCTGTCTCTGCCACTCGATGTGCATTTTGTCAAACTATTCTTGCACACGCTGAGGGAACACCCAAGTTAATGGAGTGCTTGCATTCAGCTTGTGAGCCCTGTGTTAAAACAAAAGTGGAAGAGAAACTTGCAGGCAGCAGAGATTTCTTGGGTAGGATTTTATTTGCTTATTAAATATTAGTAAATGTAAGAGACATGCACTTTGGTGACAATTGACAATAAGTAAGGCTCGCAGTTTGCACCAAAGTTGCTTAGTTGTGCACGTCAAATTCGCATTATGGACACTCCCTTATCGCATCCCAAGTTAAATGTTTTACATTTTTGACTACCTGGTCTGGACAAAGCTTAAAATGAATGTCTGACATACTGAGAAGTAGTGTCCATGATAAGCATTGCCAAGTGAATTCATTTGTGGGAGCTGATGATTGCAGTATCACTGAGCGTTACGGAAATTCACGGCTCTTATAATTACTCTAAATCTCACTTATTCAAAGAATCCTATGTTGTGAGATTGCAATCCTTGCTCACATCTAGTTCTTGTGTAAGAATTTTCATAATTTGCGGGAGATGTCAGTGTGAATAGGAATATAATAAAATAAAAAAAATTACCTGACATTAGTAAAAACGATTTAAATAAATTAAATTCAGATAAACATGTGTAGTTTATAAATTACTTGTTCCACAAACAACTCTAAACTACAAAGTTATCATATTTTATGCAAGTGGCATGGGTATTAGTCACAACTACTAATAAACAGAAATATGTAAATACTGCAGGAAATTTAATAAATACCCAGACCCGAAATACAAAGATATTTTTACAATATACTGTTAGTCGCCCGTTGGTTGAAATTCAACTGTTGATAAGAACTCCATCTTCATTTCTCAAGACCAACTTTGTTTCCGAACTGTTTAGTGCCCCATCTGTGGTCTATTATCTTTATCATCAATATATTTGTTTGTGTGTGTCAAATGCATGGTAGTGTGGGTAATGTTTTATTTATTGATTTGATTAATGTACTTTATAAACATTATTATTGAAAAATATTAGCGTTCTGCACTTCTACACATAAATTATAAGTGTGCTAAATTTTATGATCTGTGATCAATGTTCTTAAGAAGGTGTAGAAAGTTTTATTATCACATGTTAATATATAGATAAATGCAGGACTCTGTCTGTATCAAACCCAAGCCTCGGTGTTGTCCAGAAGAGTTAGGAGTGCACTTTTACCTCCAACCAACAAGATCGGCTTAATATAATTTATAAGCCTAAAAAAATTACTGTAAGAGTTTTGAAATTCTTATGGAATCAAAATATTAAGGGATACTCGTCTGTATTTCTGCGCCGCGGTCGAAAAGTGTGCAAGGTGCCTGGAGTAAACACAGGTATCGACACGCAGCGCGGGCTTCACACAATATAGTCGCTTTGGGCGCGTACTTACGCCAAGGCCTAAGACTGAAAAGATAAGGTTTTACGCGTTATTATCGCGCACGTGCGCACATTAAGTTCGCGTTAGTAGTGGTAGGCGTTCCCGTTTCAAATTCAACTCAACTTTATGATATGGGAACGCAAACAAGCAGACGAATTTCCTGATGGTAAGAAATTCACGCCGCCTAGGGACACCAAAGGTGGGAATGGTGCGTTGCTAACCTAAGGCCAGGATGTTAGGCTTCGAGCAAAACTCGACCCTCCGACCTGGAACACGTCATGACGTTATGGCAAGAATAGGTAAGGCGGTGGTACCAATCCGGGCGAGTCGCTGCTAAACTCTACCACCTAGTCAGATGTCACGGTGTTAGTGAGGGTGAGCCTATGCTCGCCTTTAACAAGTTGCCTGGCCAGAAAGGTAGATGGTCTATTCTACAAAGGAGCTCGGACCAACACGGGGGTTAAAGCTTCTTTTTTAATAAACAAATATCCTTAGACTAAATAAATCTATTGAATAAATAAATCTATTGAATAATCCCCAAAGTAATGAAATAATATGCCTGTGCTATGAGTGTTAATCAACTATTCTAATATATAGAATTACTTAAATAGATGCCAGAATAAATTTAATAAACACTCAAACCCGGAAATGTAGACATCTTCAATCGGAAATGTAGAAACCATCAATGTTCAGGATCCCTTTCTCCGCGGGAAACCTTTCATTCCGTTCACTAAGAACGAAAAGTCACTTCGATATGTGTACGAAGTCGCGGCCGACAAAGTTTTCAATAAAAACGATACATAATTATGTCGTGCAATAGTTACGAAACAAAATATTGTTGGCTTTGAGCAATACCAACAAAAACCAAGTGTTCTTTTCTGCTACACATGATATTAATAGCTACTTAACTTTAACCATCTCTTAAAAAAAAGAAAAAGCGATATCTGCTGTCGAGTGGCTAGCATGCCTAAATATACTGACCAACCGCGAGGCTCAGAATCGATTCCCGACGGGGGCAGGCGTTTGTGTTATGAAAGTTTAGATGTCTGCATTTCCGGGTCTGGGTGTTTATGAAATTTATTTAAGTACTAGATGACCCGGCAGACGTTGTTCTGCTATGAAAAAAATTGGGTGAGTCACCCTTATCACTAAGGGGTATGAAAAAGATTCACTTAGGGTTATAAAAAATAGATGTTGGCTGATTCTCAGACCTACTCAATATGCTCACAAAATTTCATAAAAATCAGTCAAGCAACATTGTGACACGAGAATTTTATATTTAAGATTTCCATGTATTAATGTCATTGACTAATACCTATAGCACAAGCATATAATTTGCTCACTTTGGGGTTAGATTCAATTTTTGTAACCTATTATATATTTATTATTATTTTTATTTGTTTTGTTAACAGGTGCTGGTCGTGTTAAGATTCAGTGCTCGGTGTGTCGGCTCCAGTGCCAGCCCAGCAATATGATCGACCAGCGGTTTGTGCTCGAGAAGATGGCGCTTGAAGCTGCCGGTAGTTCGGGTGAGTTTATATTTTAATTTTAAACTAGCTTGTGCCCGCGACTCCGTCCGCGCGGTTGTCGGCCTTCGCGTGATAAAACTGAAAAATTAAGATTTGTTTTTTTTTCTACGTATTTTTCCAGGATAAAAAGCCCAAGATAATAAAGTATATTTATACCAAGTTTCATCGAAATCGTTTCCACGTGATGCCTGAACAGACAAATTTTTTTAATCACATATTTGGGTTTGGTAACACTGGGGGTGTTACCATGTTTTTAATTTTTTTTAATATTTTTAATGTACAGAATTGACCCTTCTACAGATATATTATATGAATAGATGTATCCCTGTGTCTTTACAGGTTCAAATCCTGTCTGGGGCGAAATTTTTTCTTTCTTTAAAATTTATAGAATATTAGATATACTTACGCCAACGAATAATTCAATCATCAAAACATTTTTAAAACGCTGTTACCGGAATTGAGTTCAGTTCTTGGTGCGAATTCTCTTTTATGTCTTCTACCGATTGAAAACGGATGCTAAGAAGTTATAAGTTGAGTGTAACTGTGCTTCGTTGAATAACAAAGAAGTCAGATGCAGCCATATCTGGTGATTATGGTGATTGTTTGATGCTATTTGTTGAGTGTTTGTTCAAAAATTCGTGCACAATGATGGACTTGTGCGTAAGCGCGTTATCGTGGTGCGAAATTCAAAAGTTCTCTTCCCATAAATCTGGCCTTTTTCGTCGAATTTGCTCTATAAACGCTGCATAACGTTCAAATATTATTTATTGACCGTTTGATCTACCGGTAAGAATTCTGAGTGCACAACACTGCGATAGCGAAAAAAATACTCGATATGATTATGACTTTTGTCATAGAATTTACACATACACTTTATCACGTTTATTAGTTAATTTTAATTATGTAAAGTAAAAATAATTTAAAATTATTAAATGGAAGAGGAAGCGCTGCCAACATCACTAGTCAACACTTAGTGTAGGTACTGCGTGTCAAAAATGGAAAATATTACTTTATTATGTATGTTTTAAATAAATAAAAAAAAAAAATACTTGTAACGAGTATAATATTGTTTATCGATAATGGACGTACATAACTACTACTCAATACAAATGTTTTGAACAAAACGAAACAAGAAAATTCATTCTAAATGGCGTGTTTTGCATTACATTATAGTTATAACATAAAAATTTAATACAATTTATTGCTTACCGGGATTCATTCAATGGAAATTTTGCTTATCTTCCTTTTTCTTTGTTCAGTCGACACGTTCGATATTTACATATTTCGCACGAAATTAACCTTTTTTTGGCGGCATTTCAACAAAAACAAATTTATTGAAAGTTATTTAAAACATACAATTACGAAAAGCTCAACAATCTGGTATTTTATGAATATTTCTAAATTTCTAACTAAAACACACTGTTATGAGTTATGACATTCAAACTTTCCCACCAGTTGGCACAACTTTCATATAAAAAAGTAAAAAAAATAAGTTTGCTATGTTTTTTATTCGCCTAAATCATATGACACTAGTTGTCTTAAATCTGAATGCCTTTAGACTTGCTTTCAAAATATACGGGTTATAACTTTTCACCATATTATGTCACGTGACATGTGTCACTTTAAGCTAAACTTTATACAAATTCGGGTTAGCTGTGTATGGAAGTCCCGCCTCTTATTACGTAGTATTTATATACTCTTTGCTTTCCCACCAAATGACAACAGAACAAAGAGTAAAGTAACTGTCCATAAAGGAACCACAGACTATAATTAAGAGAACTACATGTTAAAAGGACATAAATCTCTTTGAGGGAAATAGAAACCGCAAAGAGGGAGTGAGATAACAATATCCCCCATTATTTACGACGCAGTTTTTTTTGTTTTTAATTTTGCTAGACTGGTGCAGTTGAACCACGTTTCACTCTGCTGCCGGCGCCCATGCACTAACCCACTTACTAATAAAAGTTTGATCCATTTATCTAGTGTGTAACTTCACTTTGGCTAACAAAAAATGAAATTACACATCAGATCAACGGCCGCGTAAATTTTATGAGTAAGGAGGGGGTAAATACGAAGGTGGATCCAAAAGTTCTAAGCCCGACCAAGAAAATTAAAAAAAATCATTTTTATCAAATATTTAAACTGTACTAAACAAAGTAACCTAAGTAGATTTGAAAAAAAATATTTTGTTATATGTTTTATTTACGTTATAACAATACGCTTCCTACGCGCATGAGAGAAGTTTAGAGAGAGAAGTATTTTTATCTCACTTCCAACTCTATGTATAAGATTAGTGAGAGAAAAACCGATGACTTGACGATGAAACGCTTGAAACATTTTTTGCTGTTTTTTAGCAATAATACCTTAAAATAAACCCCAAGGTAAGGTAAAGAAGAAATATAAATGTGGTGTCGTGGGACACCAAGTAGGAACGAGGTTCCTTCGGCTAATGTAGAATCTTGAGTATGAACTATGCATTGGCGGGATGCAGTGAGGAAGAAAGATAAAGGTATTAAACACTACTCGCTTGTGCATACGACTGCCGCGCCTGCCCACGTCTCATTTAACGGTTTTATTCCACGGTTTTTTCTTACGGTTTAAAATCCATATCTCCTCCAAGCCTGCCGTAAGAAACTTCGTTCCAATAAATTCAATAAGCACTTAGGCCCGGAAATACAGATCTGTGTTCGTCACATAATGTCTAACCCCGGGAATTAAATCCAAGCTTTGCGGTTAATCTCTGGAATCGGGCGTGCATGCTAACCCGTCGTCCACCGAGGGGGTACAAAATCTTAACTCCCATATAAGTCAGTCAGTCACGTCTTTTTATCAAAAACGTGTGCGAGCGCTAAAGGTACCGTCACGATGGCGACGAGCCGCGCGGCCGAACGTGTCGAGCGCTCACGACGCCGAGATAACGCGACCTTGGTACATACACTTTACACACAACAAGGTGTTTACATGTTGGCATTTTCCCTGTTTAGAATTTTCAATAAATGTATTGTAAATGCTAATCCTACTAATATTATAAATGCGAAAGCTTAATGGGTGGATGTTTCTGCCTCTTTCACGCACAGACTACTGAACGGATTTAGATGAAATTTTACAGGAGTATAGTTTATAATTTAGAATAAGTAAAACAATTTGACCGCCTCGTTGGTCGAGTCGCTAGCGTATACGCCTAACTACATCGACTTACCGCGAGGCTCGGGTTCGATTCCCGACGGGGGCAGATATTTGTGTGATGAACATTTAGATGTCTGCATTTCCGGGTCTGGTGTTTATTAAATTTATTCTGGTATCTATTTAAGTATTTATATGTATTTGTATCGTTGACTAACACCCATAACACAAGCATATAATTTGCTTACTTTGGGGTTAGATTCAATTTGTAAAAAAATATAAATTATTCAGCGGACAAAGCCGCGAGGAGGCTATTATTTAATATTTTTATAAAAGAGAAGGTTCTGAGAAAGAGAAGACTATGTATCACTTGCCCACTTACGAAAAAATAACTTGAACTTCCAGCACAGCTGAACTGACGACTTTAGTCTTAAATTAAAAAATAAATGTAATTAAAAAGATAAGTTTAATAAAAGAATAAAACAAACCTATAGTTTATAACGTTGTTAAAACGTAGAAGTACATATTCCTATACAACTATATTATTCAAATGGGGTTATAATCTTTATACACATACATAAAATGTCATAAACAATTAACTTTAATATTCCAACCAACCAACATCAACTTCAATTTCTAGACGATGGTGGCCTACCAGCGGGTCTATTCAGTATCTTTTTAGTAATGATCACTGGCTAAAGTGTATATCAAGTAGCTGTCACATGACGTGTTTCGCGTATCCTATCTCCTGTGACCAATAGAAATACAATGGAGTTAGCAAATACAAAACACGTCGTGTGACAGCTATTTGATGTACACTTTACCCAGTGATCATCTCTAAATAGATACGGAATCACTCCCCAGAGCGAGGCTAATCTTCCATCACATCACGACAGCTTTTGAACATTTTATACCACTCATAGGCACGAGTTTTTGATAAAGGCGATTCACCGTAAGCATTCTGTGATCTTCATTAACTCGGAACACCAAATTTAAATGGCGTAAATTCTTAGTTTGATGTTTTTGTCCATTATGAAATTCACAATACACCCTAGATATGGCATAACTAAAAACAGCACTGTTCCTAATATAAATAAAAGATATAATGGAAAACCGTTGTGCAAATCTAACAACAATGAAAGAAACAAAAATTTTAATGTGAAACCATAAACAAAAAATGTTTTTGACTGAATGTTATTATCCACACATGAAGGTTATTTTTGTTAAATACAGCAAATCCGCAAATATAAGTCGCCAAGTTTGAAGCCGCTATTACAATTAGTAAGCCGTGTTATTTTCAAATAATGTAAAAAACCTCTTGTGGTCTGGCGGCCCAGTGTCGGACTTAACTTCTTGTGGTCCCGGGTTTGATCCCCGGGTCGGGCAACAACAAAAGTTTGAAAATGTATATTTTCAATTTTTGCCCGGAATTGGATATGTGGACGGTTAGCGATAGGCTTGCCACCTATCACATTATGGGACTTAATGTCTTTGGCAAGTCGTGGATGCCCTGGTTGTGCCTCTGCCTACCTATTCGAGGATGTGAGCGCGAATATACTTTATGTAAAAATCTCAATCCCATGCGCGTGATGCAGATTTTTTTGCTGTTTTTTTTTTACCAATACAACATGTTATCCCTACACTTTAACTTGGTAATATTACTCTTAAAATTTTATATCTCAACTTTTATTTCTTTTTAAGATTCAATTATCTTTAAATCAGTCATTAAATTGTGACGAGTGGTAGTTTAAATGTTTATTGACGTCACGGAGTGTGGCTGTTGTCAATTTGTTTTGTCTTGCAATAGCGTACATTTTGTTTTAAAGAAAATATGTTTAGAGATTTTCAGTTTTATCTTATGTGCTGAATCTTTGCACTTTAAAGCTATAGAAGGTCACTAGTAAGAATTATAAGACGACGAATTTCTTGATCTGTCCATTAGCGAATAGCGAGAATGGTTAGCCAGCTACATTTTAATAATTATAACTCCTAATGATCGCTTCGTTGCTCAAACATGCCTAACTACACCGACCAACAGCGAGGCTTGGCTTCGATTCCTGACGGGGGCAAGCATTTGTGTGATTAACATTTAGATGACAACATTTCCGGGTCTGGGTATTTATTAAATTTGTTCTGGTATTTATTTCAGTATTTCTATGTATTACAATCGTTTACTAACACCCATAACACAAGCATATGATTTGCTTACTTTGAGGTTAGATTCGATTCGAGTAAATTGTTGTTCAGAGAAATCAAGCGAATTTATGGATATAGCTATTTCGACAAAACCTGCGATGTATGTTTTTTTATGATATTGGAAGGTAAACAAGCAGGCGAATTTCCTGATGGTGAGAAGTTGTTTTGTGTTAGGCCTCGAGCAACAGTAAGTTTACCGGCTACCTTACCCTCCGAGCCGGAACACGTCATGACGTTATGGCGGCAGGAATTAGTAAGGCTGTGGTATTAATCCGGATGAGTCGCAGTCAAAGTCTACCACCTTGTAAATGTCTGAAAATATTTTTTTTTACTTGTAGGTTATAATTTTAAATTTAGTTTTTAATTTTAGGTAATAATTTGTTAACAAAAATAGTTTTTTACGACAAGTTTTTATTTGTAAGGGACATTTCTAGTACCAGACTCGAGAAGTTCTATTTAAGACATCAAATAAGTCTCAACTCAATAAGATTTATTAGATTTATTATTAAAGGAATTTTAGGAGAATAGCCACTTCATTATCCTATCGTCAGATCAACTCCATGTGTAATTTTGCATTGCCAACTAATATTTTGCACATTTATGCAAAAAATCAGCTCACTCTCTAACCAGAAATTAATTAAATTTGCCTTTGAACCATTCCATTATAAACATTTACAGACTGGTGAAACTCAATACAAGCTTGTAAATGTCATAAATTGAAGAAACTACAATAAGCCTGAAAAAACGTAAGCATAGTGCAACTAACAACCATCTCGATCAAGTCAGCCTTTAAACGAAAAAATCCGCACCGATATCGGTCCATGCGTAAGGAGTTATATCATCGACATTCAGTATAAACTGAAGTGTATCTAATCTCCATAAGTGATCTTTTGTAATTTTTTGAGATTAAACTTTCTTATACCGTCACTTCACTTTTAATTGTAATTCAACACACGTTTCACTTTATTTATTTTTTAAACTCTCGAATGTTTTATCATGTTATGACTGCTATCCATGTTAACCTCCGATGGAAAAGCACCCCTAGTGTTAGAAGGTTGATCTCTCCCTCCCCCCTCTGTGTCGCGCGTGCGTGTGTGCGCTTGTGTGTGTGTGTATCTATCTCTATCTTTCTGTGGCATCCTAACTTTCGAATGAATGGACCGATTTCGATGCGGATTTTGTTGTTTGAAAGCTGAAATGACCGAGATGGGTGTTAGCTTAGGTACGGTATTTTTATAACCGTGATGTTAATCTTTTTACAGATGTTATAAAATATTAACTCCAAACAAAATTACGACTGAATAAGTCCTAGAAAATACCATAGTTTTAAAAAAATGTCTCGACAAAATAATAAATATCACGCTCATTTGTAGTGTACAAGTGATGTTAAAATAGTGTGTGTAAGAAGCTATAACTCTCGGCACAGTAGAAATACGAACAGTATGGAAACTAAGCCTAGTTGTCATAATATTTACCTACTTTACATTGAAGCAATAGGTTTATCATTTATTTGTTTATTAATAGAAATTAAGTAACTACCTAATTTACTAATATTAGAAGAATCCTAGAAAAATGACCAATTCGGTCGTGGCATTTTAAAAGCTACGAAAAAATTGAAAAAAATGTAAAGGTAGAAAACATTTTTCATCAAGTTCAAATAGAAAATTGAGTGATGTAAAAAAACGTGTAAAGGCGTGGGATGCTAGGTTTAAATTGTAAACGCCTACTTTATTTACAAATATTAAGAGCAGCTAGTTCATTATAAA
This sequence comes from Calephelis nemesis, assembly GCA_002245505.1. Lineage (NCBI taxonomy): Eukaryota > Metazoa > Arthropoda > Insecta > Lepidoptera > Riodinidae > Calephelis > Calephelis nemesis. Next base: position 82,611 of record NJDD01000081.1, on the reverse strand, counting down.
AAATCTTAACAAGCACCACGCGCTTTGTGACGATGTAATGATTTTTTCTTTAGCGCTTTTTATTTAAACTTTAAAAAAAATCTAGTTCTAGTTGAGTTAAATCTAAAAGCGTCGTTATTTGTTATTGAAACTAATGTACAGTCGTGGTCAACTAATTAGGAACATGCAAGATAGTGAAGAACAATAACCGGTTATGTACTTACAAATATAAAACCCTATTGATTTCTCAGTTACAATTATTTGCATAATTTGGTCCGATTATTATGCTTTAAATGGCTGTAAATAATAGAATAAATAAATAGAAAAAAGTATTTTATATCAAAGGTTGAACATGTATTAAATTTTAAGGTCTAATTCTGTAGCTGGACATTTAATTAAGGACAGTAAACTATAATGAAAAATAGAGTTAAACAAAACTAATAATCTGCAGTATTATAATATCTTTAACAGCTCCATTTTATTATGTGTAAAATCAGTACCCAGTAGCAAAACCTTTGTTAGTAATTACCGCTTGACACCGATGTGGCATAGACATTATTAGTTTCTGACATGTTTCGACGGGAATGTTTGCCCATGCCTCACAAAAAGCTTCATTAAATTCATCTAAAGTTGTGGTACGATAAGTGGCTACTTTTTTCTTGATATCTTGCCAAAGGTGCTCGATTGAGTTAAGGTCGAAGCTAATTGCTGGCCAATCTAGCACCGATACTGACTGACTGGTAAGACACGACTTAACTGAACGGGCGGTATGTTTCGGGTCGTTATCATGCTGAAACATCCAAATAATAGAGATGCTCCTCAGCATAGGGAAACATCGTTTCCTCCAATATTGCCTTGTATTGATGTTGGTCTAAGTTACCCTGAACTTTCCTCACAGGTCCCACTCCACGTCCAAAAAATGAACCCCACATTTTAATGTTTCCACCGCCATGTTTCACCTGCTTTTTTGAGAATCTTGGATTCATTTTCGCTTTTACTGGACGCCGTACGTATTGCCTTCCATCTGAAGAAATCAAATTAACCTTGGTCTCGTCAGAGAGTAATACATGTTGCCATTGGGCGTAGGTCCAATGTCCATATTTACACGCATACGCCAAACGAGCATTTATATGTTCTTTCTTCAACAATGGTACTTTGCGAGCCACTTTTCCGAACAACCCTGCTTCTACCAGACGTCGTCGAACGGTCCTCGCTGAGACACCAGCTCTTTCGTATGTCCCAAACACTTCGTGTTTAATTAAAATAGAGCCTAGAAACGGATCTTTCTTAGCTAACCTGGTTATCATTCTATCTTCTTGCGGAGTTGTATTTCTCGATATTTTTATTCTGAGCACGTTTAAATCTGTGTTATTGCGTCTGACATGTTGCACTGCGTTGTATACCATAGTTTTTTGAACAATTTAAATGTTCTGCTATCCTTCGGTATGACCAACCATGCTCAACAACAAACTTCATGAAAATAAAATAGTGTTGGATCGCAACTTTTATTTTTACCCATTTTTCTTCAAAATATTTTTCAAAACTTAAAATAAATATCGGGATTGCCGCCAAAACTACCACGAAACAATAAGAGAAAAAGTAAATAAAGTATTGAGATTCAAATTTTGAAAATAGAACGCAATATCTCAATGTCCTTAATTAAATGGCCAGCCAGCATTATTTGAACAGATAGCACTACGATAATCTATCAGCTATACTGTAAAGAGATTTAATGTTTAAGAATTTGTTATTGTTTGTATAATCGGGCATATGACTAATTATACTTACATGTAAGAGATATGGAATATGGTTTAGACTCGTTGGAAAATAAAAAATAAATTCACAATTCGGTTTAACCAAAGGCTGTCCCTAATTAGTTGACCACGACTGTATATTCATGCAACTAAGCAACTGTTTATATGTTTTATGTTTGTAAACCTGAAACATATTTTTTGCATACTATTTTCGCTATAGACCAGGGCTTCCCAAACTTATCTGTACTGTGACGCCCTTAGAACGTGAAATTTCTTAACGACGCCCCTTAACCCATTCAGTGTTAGAGGAGCCTCCGGATCAAATACTACCATTTATAGCACAAGCTCTATTTTTACGACTCCTCGTAACTCAGCCCCCCATGGACCAAATATTAAGACCAGTTATA
>NJDD01000081.1:58469-68615 GCA_002245505.1 Calephelis nemesis | reverse complement strand
CCCCCGCCCCGCACCTGCAGCACCTGTCCACACACGTCCCGCACCACCCCGCGCCGCACCACCCGCCCCCCGCCAAGTGGCACATCCCGCAGCAGCATCTGCCCAACGGTCCGTCATCACACTATACACATTGCACACTTACCTATACACTATACGTATCATGTACTTGCTGTAAATATACCACAAAGGCTAATACTTTACCATATTGGTACCCAAAGTACTATTAAGGTAAATTAAATTTACTATTAAGGTAGATTAAGAAATTAAACAAAACTCATCTTTGTCATTTACGCCCTTATACAATGTTTAATTTTTATAAAACAATTTAAAATTACATCATATGATGACACCACTAAAATGGCCTACTATTCTTTGTGAACTGTTTTATGACTTAATTGCTGAGATCTTTTCCGGCTGATGTGGAATGTCTATAATCCATCATATTTTATCTAATTATACAACAGAGCTCTTACCATACAAATATCGACTTATTTTGTGCCTACCCTTGAAGATTACATTGTTGCAAAGTAACTAAATAGTAATAAATAAATACGAGTCTTCAAAATAATCGTAATATAAATTGTGTTAGAATTTTTGGGTAAAACGCAATTTTTCGGTTCCAGGTGGATTAGAAGGCATGGGCGGTGGTCTGGCGGGGGGAGCAAGTGGTGGTGCGGAGTTCAAAATCACACTTGGCCGCCCGCGGCCCGCGCCCATCGTCACCTCCACCAACCCCAAGACGCCCAGCCCTAGCCTAAATGTAACTATTTTTATATACATGTTGTTTGAAAAACATGCTTTTTTTATATCTAATAGCGTAATTAAAATTTAACATGTTTATACAATTTTATCGCGTCGCGAATTGCTGTGAAGTTTTGTATGTATGAACAGTTTAAATAGATTATGTAAATGCCAAAAGTTCAGGCGCATTAAAATATGTTGTTGATGATTATGATGTGGGAACGTAAATGCAGTTATGAATTGCACTCCAGGGCGGAGTGTCGTCAGAGCTGGACAAGGTGTGCGCCGAATCGGTGCAGGACCTGATGGCGACCATCGCCAAGCTGGACTCCAACGGCGTGCAGGTGGTCGCCGAGCGCACCTCGCCCTCCCACCCCGCCGCGCCCTCCCCGGCTCTCGTGCACTCCTCCACCGACGCAGATCCAGCCCGGACAGGTAACCTACAGGAGTAGGGAAAATTATCCTGATCTCCTCGAGTAGGCGTATTTGTATGCTTTAGTCATTAATTTTAGTCAATTTTACTCGAAATGTAACTTTCCTGAAATATAAGTACCACAATATATAGCAACAAGTTTGTATTTTGGAGATAATGAATTATATCATAGAATATCTTTTCATTGTGCATCGAAATACATAGAAAATAAAACCTAAAAGCTAAGTATTTCACAAAGGCGGCCTTTTCGCCAAAACAACGATCTCTTCTAGGCAACCTTATGATATGAAGATATAATCAAAGAAATGTTATACGATGGTGCTCCTAAAACACGAAAAGGAAATATGACGCATAAAATATCAATTGCAATAAAAATATTTTAAAACAATGGAAAAAAATAAACAGATTAACTTTAACAAAGTCGGATTGAATATAGAAATTGACATATTTTCCCAAAGATCACATTTTTCGAACCCGAGACCTTATGAAGTCAAGTCCAACACCTGGACCGATAAATTACAAAGGCGGTTTTAATTTTATGATTACTAATGACATATTATATTATTAAACAAGCTATTAAGAAATATCATTAACTATCTTCAGTTAAAATATATTCAGTAAAAAGAGGAGAAATTCCAACGTTACTTCATAAAAAAAAGTAATCATAAAGCTATAGCTATTAGTTACAGTTTTTAGAGTGACGTATGTATGTTACAGGCAAGACGGGCGGGGGCACTGGAGATCCAAACGAAGACTGGTGCGCCGTATGCATGGACGGGGGTGAACTCATGTGCTGCGACAAGTGCCCAAAGGTCTTCCACCAGTACTGCCACATACCCACAATAGAAAAGTTACCTGAGTAAGTTTACCTTTTTCTTTTAGACTCGCACAAGTCTTTTAATAATCTATACATATCATAAATCTGTAGAAGGGTCAATTCTGTACATTGAAAATATTGAAAAAATAAATAGCAGGAGGTGTTACTGGATCGATACCAAACCCAAATATGTGATTAAAAAAAATTTGTCTGTCTGTCTGTATGGTCCATCACGTGAAAACTAACGGTTCGATTTCGATGAAACTTGGTAAAATTATACCTTATTGTCGTGGGCATAAAATCGGATACTTTTTATCTTGGAAAAAAATCTTAATTTTTCAGTTTTATCACGCGAAGACCGACACCCGCGCGGACGGAGTCGCAAGCGGAAGCTAGTGCGCATATAAACTAAAACTTCATCACTTTGTGTTTTTAACTAGGGCATTTAGTAATCTTTTTTGTAAAAAAAAAAAAACATTCCTAGGACGTGCTAAATGCTTAACCTCTACATCCTCTACAATCTTGATTTGTTTGAAGCTCTTTAGAAATTTGTTTTGTAATGTTCAGAAAGTGTCAAAGATTATTTTGATGTTTTGAGAATAAAGGTTTTAAGGTTATTTTTAGGTCTGATTTGGTTATCCATATGCAGTCCTGACTGAGCCTGTTGAAGGTTAAATTCAGGTTCACCTCGACAGCTGGTGTATATATAAATTAGTCAATCATAATCAATATTGTGGGCCAAGTAAGGGTAGTATATAAAGTAATGTAATTATAGTAGTGTATAATGTAATATTGTACATTTTCAGAGAGTCGGAGTCGTGGCAGTGTCTGTTGTGCGTGAACTTCGCGGAGAGCGAGGGCGAGGCGGAGGAGGAGTGCGCCACGGAGCTGGTGGGGCGGGCGCGCCGCATCGTCGAGCGGATCACCCTCGAGCTCTACTGCCAGTACGAGCTGTCGCTGGCCTTCCGCGAGCCCGTGCCCCCACACAACCTACACTACCACGCTAAGGTACATTCTTATGTGCAATATAGCTGCAATAGAGCATGCTCATGATAATTTACAAGTTTTATTCTTTTCAAATTTTATAAAAAACAAAGCCATTCAGCCCAATTTAGAAGACAGTTGTGTTAATTTCGTTCCGCACTCTCCTTAGAGTGCCTTAGAGGTACTTTAACCTCTAAGTTATCGCTATCTTTTTTCAATGAAAATAACAGTAAGATTCAAACTATTTTTATTGGTCGGGTCTTCGGATTAGTCTTCAATTAAAACTTCAATTAAAAACGTTAAAATTTGACATGTACGGATTAATGTAACATGTCTAAAATGTATGGAACATTACTCTTTTGTTTTTATTCACCTGAAAAAGTTAGTGTGCATCTGGAATGAGTTTTATTTATGAACAGAAGAGTCATCACCATTGTGAATGCTTTGAATGTGAATATTTATAATCAATCTGTGACAACCTGGCGAAGATACGCTTATGTTACTGTGGTACGCGTAGGTGTAGTTTGATATTGTTGTTTTTGTGTACAGATCGTGCGGCCGATGTGCCTGGACATGGTGCGGATGAAGCTGCAGCCACGTGCCGAGGACCGGTACACCAACGCTGCTGCCTTCGTCGCCGACGTGCGGCTGATCTTCCGGAACGCTTACCGATATAACACAGTACGTCTTAACATGCTTATGCACACACACAATACAAACACACACACACACACACACACACGCATACAAACGAAAAACTGATGTTATTAGTATAGTGGGCTTATGTATAGGCCCGAATACCCCGGAAAGTTCTTAGTCGCTTGTAGCGATTTTATTTTCAAAAACATTAGTTTTTATTTATTTTTTCTTTTTTTTTAACTAAAAAATCTGTTAGTGTATGTATGTGTGTGATACATATTCCTCGTCACTTATGCTAAAACTATTACTTCCAGCCGGACTCCCAGATATACAAGGACGCCAAGCGGCTAGAAGAATTCTTCGACGCCCAGCTGTTGAAGTGGATCCCGGAGCTGGCGTACTGGAGCGGCGAGGGCGAGCCGCCGCCGAAGCGGGCGCGTCTTCGCTGAGGGTATGCCGCTGGGCCGCCGCCCTGGGCCTACTACACCATGTTTCACTAGGATACGTCATGTCACTATATGCTACATTCAATACTTACACCGCAATAATGCGCCTTACCCCTACTACTTAAATTTAAACGGTAAACTCGTATACATTTAAAATATCTACAACATTCTTGGATAGTGTCTCAACACTATTAGTAATATAGCAACCTTTTTTGATGATCATTCTTCCAAAACGCGAGAAAAATTAACGTAAGGGTCTTCTAAATAATATCTTATTGTAGTAAGTAACGTGAGTATTTGATATCGATTAATATTCTAGTTACTAAATTAATTGCGGCTATTTTGACTAAGTGATGTGAGTGTAAAACGTTATGACAGGTGTCCTGTTGTGTGTGTACCGTATACTGGGTGTGAATCCAGTGGAACTGTGACTGTATATTATGTATCAATAAATTATTCAATGTATGTCTAAGTGTGACATTGAAATAAGTGGCGGACAATTGAATTATCAAATACTACTTGTAATATTGACTTGATGGATTGAACACTCTTATTCCAACATTAATAGCGTATAACTCTTTTTCAATATAATTTATACAAGTTTTTACATAATGTAAGTGCGGTCTCTAGTGTAAGATGTAAATATTCTAATTAAACGGGTCAGTTAGTGCATGTTCTGCATTTCATCAGACTGCAACAATGTTTCTAAATATGTTTGTTTTTACCCGAAATCTATAGATTACGAAAATGGTGATTATTTTGTTAAAAAGTGATCAGATTTGACTGAATTTTGTTGAAAATCCCAGATACACAAGAATATGCAGGCTGCTATGATATTGGTGTTTGAATTTTGAATTTTCAAGTTACAAATGTAACACGATCAGCGAGCTATGTTAATGTTTCTTGTTATAATTCAACGTATATTATTAATATTATTATAAAAAAAATAAATCAATTATTGCTAGTTACGTTAAGCAATTAAAAATCTCCACTCATGCCACGTTACCACAAAAAAATAGACAACTGTTTATCTAAACACTTTTTAAAATTGACATCCAACCAATATCATGCTACACGTGTATGACGTGGCAGAGTGCTATTGGTTGATAATCCAATTTACGACAGTGTTTATTAAAACACGTGTTAAAAGTTTTTTTTTGTATTAACATGGATGTGGTTTTTCAGTAGTCAGATCGCACGCTAGTTCATGATACTAGCGAGTGAAATAAAAGCCATTGAAATAAAAATATTTCCTTTTGATTTAAATTTTAGAAATTATATCTAAATTAGAAGGACATAATGTGCAAGCTGAGTCAATTACAATATATTTTGACATTAATTGTCAAATTCATTATGATTTATTGGTATTATTTTACTCGTATTGTGATAATATATTTTGTGCGGGCTCTCAAATGTAAAATATTTTCGGTCTATGAGTAGAAATTAGTGTAATATTACATAATCCTGTCGACAAATCACTTGAGCACGTAAGTTATTGGTTTCTTCTACTGCTTAACGGTCCTAGTAACCGAAAACGATTTTATTAGTTTTCTGCTAAAGGAACTACTTAATGATCTCTAAGCGTTGGTAATTATCACCGAGTGATTTGAATAACTTTGATGACAAATCTTCCTGATTATCAAGAACCAAATTCGCTCTGAGCCTAAAGGCTCATGATCCTGATGATTTATACCATGAGTTGGTATAGATTACATTCGGTAAGTTACGTGTCGAAATCTATGACACTTTTGATGTAAAAATGTGTCTCTCTTAGTAACCAGTAGAGGCGCTGTTCAAAGTTTTCATACAAATAATTTACAGAGACGGTAGCGAATATAGTAAACTTGACAAGCCGTAAACTAATGGTAAGGACACTGTTATGTAACACTTCGATGCTAGACAAGCAAAGATCGAGTTTCAAAGTGAATTTTGTTTTGGTAAATGCGTAATACTTATAACCATATTATATTATTATCGGAATCACTCCGTGATATTTTGAAAATATTTTCCAAATGATTAATAAATTTTAAAATGCTCTTCGTGCACCACTATATGAAAAAAAAACACTAAGAGCTGGACTCAGATGCGTAAATTAAAATTTAATCTGTCATTAAGTCACAGTTTTATATAAAAAATGTCGACATAATGACTGAATGAATGATTGAATAATGAATGATGAAAAGGTGTGCGGCCGTTAGAGTAAGAGATAATCTGATTAAGAGGAAACATATATTAAGATTGGAAGTGAAAAGTGAGGATGCGGGGTTCAAACTAGACAGTGGCCAATATTTTGTGACTTTTGTTTCTATAGCTGCATGAGGCTAAATATTACACATTTTTCTGTCTGCGAAGGATTTAAATTAGGGTTCCTTGTGTTTGAGATAAATGTATTTGTTTATAATTCCTTCAAACATAGTGCTCAAGTTGTTCGTCGATTAAAATTAAAATTTATTCCTTATAAAATAAGGAGTTGTAAGTTAAAATTTTTAAGGCAGTATTTAATGAGATGGTAGTTGTGTGATTGTGTTGAAGGTAGGCCAGTGTCCACCTCGCCACTGGCTAAACTATTGCAGCTGTTTTATTCTAAAATATGTTACGATTATGATGATTTTTAATTTTAAATGAAATTCATAATTGTTTGATTGGTACCATGAAGCTGTATTACAATTGGAGGCTACACTCCTTACAAAGACCTGTAGGGTTACACTTAAAACTCGATTTCATGCAAATTGGAAATTGGACTCGATTATGTCATTTTAGGTCTACAGTTCTGGCGACTTATTAACATTTATTTTCATAAGAATTCAACGAAATCCATTAAATAATTTATTGTTTATTAGTATGTAACTAAATATCAATTGTTCACTAGTGAGTACCTAAAATGACATATCCGATTCGAATTTCCAATTTGCATGAAAACGAGTTTCAAGAGTAACCCAACTGAAGTCGATTTCCAAATGCTGCGAATTTTAATTTAACGGTCTCTCTTTCTTTTCGACTTTGTTAATTGACTTCACGAGACTCAGCAAGAGTCCCTCACTCTCTTTCTAAATTAGAGTGAGTCTGTCTTTATTTTGTTGACCTCTCTTTCTGAAAGTCTTGTGATGTCAATTAGCAAAGTCGAAATGAAAAGGAGGCCGGTAAATTAGAGAGAGTGAGCAATATTTGGAAATTGACACTAGGTCTTTAATAAGAATGTAATCTCCAGTAGTAATATAGCTTCATGATAGGTACTGACTACAGTTAGTTTGAGCTAAGGAATTAGTGACGTCATTGACTGAACGCCGCTCACATTGGTGTTGTATATTTGGTATAGTTGTTACGCTTATTGATGAGTGAATGGTAGCCAATGGTACATCAATGATAGATAAGTCCCAAGTGTAGAGTACTTACTTCGAGAGCTCCTACTTATATAAAATATTAATTCCAAAATAAGTAAGGTTATTCAAAAATACTGTCGAATGTTATGACCACAGAATGGTATGGTATATTGATAGTATATATACAGTAGGGCTACGAGAGGTTTTTTAAAAATTACTACGATTGAGTTTGGCCTAATACTTGGAGCATTCTGTTGAGAAGATTCCTCACAAAAATTATAAACTTCCTTGTAAAGCACTTGATCCAGTCAAAATTCAAGAGTGTGATATAGAATTCTTTAGTCGGTCATATATTTGTATTAATTTCTGTGAATTTCAGCCGTTAAATCAATTCAAATTATTATATATTATGAATACGATAAAAATGTGTATTTTTTCTTATATCGATTGTCATGAAATACACTATTAGTCTTCTATGACATGGCGATAGATATAGCCAACTTTTTATCCTAATCGCCTTAGTGATTCCCGAATGAAAGCATATCTTAGTGACCCAAACTAAGCTACATCTTATGAAAAATATAATGATTAAATATTATCAACATAATTAGTATTCCTTTTTTAATTTATATGTATATGAATAGTTAATTGAATATAACTTTGATGCCAATATATTTTTTACGTTTGCGTTGGCATCGGACTTCCTTGAATAATACAGACCTACTTCTATTTAGGATGGTAGTATGTGGCGAGAATTAATATACTATTACTATAATCACTGTGATGTTGCTTTTCCAAAATTGGACCAGCTTGTTATTAACTTACCTTTTCCTATTGCTATAGCGTCGCTGCTTGCCTTTGTCATGTTCCAATTTTAAATAACGCAATGATGGAAAGCTGTTATTTTGACCCTCATGTGATGACTCCGGAAATAAATTACTGAGTTTTTAAATGATACCATGTCACCACTTATGTATAAGCAACTATGTCTGAAGTTTCACTGTCATATTTTTATTAATCAATGTGTCAAATTATGTGTATTACACATATGTCAGACTTTCATGAATAAAAGTTACATTCTGACAGACGGTGAAAATAAAAAAAACAGACAGCCTTAATGAAATAATACTTCTTCAATAACTAGTTTCAATAACCTATCTAAGTACATATTACTATGATTTTTTGAAAAATAATAATCATTTCATTAAACATGTTTAATAATCCCCAGCAAAACCTATTTGTGATGTAGCTAAGACTTATTTTGATCACGTCAGCTTTATACAGAAGTTGTGATGCCACAGACAGACAGGGACACACACAATGTCTAACTTATAATACCCCTCTCTGTCGAGCCCTAAAAATATCTTAACAACAAAACTCCAATAAGCCTATCTCTAACTATAGATATGCTATTAAAATTAGCTGTAATAACGATGTATAGATTATGAGTTAAAAGTGAATTAAAACATTTCTACATACAGACTTCTTGACCAAGCCATCGAAAATGGGGATCACTGTAAGCTTAATCCAAACCAAAAATTTGCTTTCTAAGATTGATATTTTGATCCATTTTTGTTATCTCTTGCCAACAACATATCTATGGACAGGATAAATATCTCGATTATATCTATCTATTATCAGCTATCTCGATTGCTTGAAATCCATCTTTAGAGATACATTGTTAACATTGGCCGTTAGTCTATACCTAGTTTAATCCGCATCGTAGAAAGTCGACGTTTCTGTGATTGTATTAATATTCATTCTGAATTTGTTGATTATTAAACAAAATATAATATTATTTATATTATGTCGTTGTCGTTTATCGAACAGTATTTTTGGATAACCGCTGGTATAGTGAGTAGGTTAGTGTAATATGTGTCGTCTATATTGTTATGTTGGCACTTATTGTTTCCATTTCACGTAACCAGTAGTTGATTAACGTGTATATATAAATTAATATTATAAAAAATATATAGTATTCAATTCTGTTTATTAATATAATGACAAATGATAATCTGATCATATTTTCAAAGTGGTTACACTGCCTAACTATTTTTTACTTTGTATCAAGTAGCCACTTTGCATAAGAATTTTACAGTAATGATCATTTTAATAGAATTTTCATACAAATATGATACAATTCAAACACTTGATATGCTCTGCCTATCCCACGAGGGACATGGTGTGAAGCTATGTACGTATGATTATTGATTAAAAGTTAAAACTATGATTTTTTTAATAATAATATCTATGGTTGTAGAGTGCAGTCGTCACAAAATTTTCGATGTACTACATAAACCTCTCAAACTCAACATTTATGGTATTCTTATTATTTTTATAAATAAATAGGCAATATGAAGTTATTCGTTTATAGATAATGTGATTACTTCTCTTTAGTTTTTGTACTGAATTATTTCGTTTGTATTTAATATTAATATTGAAATTTTGTGAAGAATAATATTCTTTTAAAGATTACATATTATGTAATCTTTTAAATCTTATTTTGTGGAAATCTGTAGGTATTTTTATTATACCATAAAGCTTAGGACACACACGGGTGTCTTATCACCGAGAAAGTTACTACCACCGTGCACCAGGCTTAACTAGGTGTAAGTTTCTGTAATGCCAAAAACCAACATTTATTCTAAAATATGTTACCCCGTTTATATTTCGTTTAGCAACTGTAGTACTTGCAAGTGTTCGTTATCTGCATAGCGTTCCCAAACTGTACTACTATACGTCCCCTTACTGTATGTCCTATCTAAT
>NJDD01000081.1:43302-58310 GCA_002245505.1 Calephelis nemesis | reverse complement strand
CATAGCGTTCCCAAACTGTACTACTATACATCCCCTTACTGTATGTTCTATCTAATGTTAAGGAGTCGGCAGGTCCATCTCAAACGTCAGCAGGTTAGACTGGCCGTATAGTCTTACTGTTACAATTATATTTTTTTTTAAAGTAAAGTATCTTCACGCCCATATCCCCGAAGATGTAGGCAGAGGCACAACAGGACACCCACGATTAGCCGAAGACACTAAGTCCCACATTGTGATAGGTGGCAAGCCTATCGCCAACCGGGCACATATCCAATCCCGAGCAACGTTTTTTTCTATTAGAAAATTGAAAAAACCCAATTTTCTTTTTGTTGCCCGACCCGGGATTCATAACCGGGATCTCATGCAGTCAACTCCAACAACTGAACCGCTAGACCACAAAGGCGATATATATTTTTTTTAACTTTACAAGATAATGAAATGGTCAAAATCGGTCTTTATCAGGTCATATTACAATTATTCTTTTGTTTGACGCCCATTTTCTTTTAATTTGCTAATGTTGTCAGTGCATTGTTAAATGCACTTTAATATTCTGTCACATATACTATAACTGTGGCAATCAACAAGGCATTGACGTTGCTCTTTGGACGGTGATATTATCTTTTGAGATAGTTATTGGGTGTTATATTTTTCTAAGTATAATATAATATATGTTACGTCTGTTATATGTCTAGATATAATTTAAATTAAGGGTTAGTGATCATCACAATATTATTAATGTGATTGTATATTTTTGAACGGTGACACGTCATTAAGGCGGTTACACACGAGTGAGCAAATAAGCGGTGTGATTGGACAATGGAGAGGGTCCTTTATTTCGTTGTTAGATTTTGGTTTTATATTAAATTATTCGTAAGTGTCAACAGTATTGTCAAAATCAAACTTTGTTAAAGAATGTGCCGTCCTCACTCGTGTGTAGAGAAAAGGCTAAATATTTAATAATTATTTAATGTATCAATGTTGTGAAAAAGAGGTATAGATTTTTTTGTAATTGTGACTGGAAAATTATTATGTTTAATGTGTGTTTCAGAATAAATGTTAAAATGATTTATTTCGATAGAGGGCTGTATTTTTCAATAATGTATATTTAAGAAACTATACACAAATGTTAAAATGTGATTTTATACACAATTTATGTTGTATTTAATTTAATTTCCTACAATAAGTAAAGGCTCGTACACACCGCTTATACACAACATTGCCGTGAGGCCTGAAACATTATTTGATATGAAGCTTATTTAAATATCGGCTCAAAAATATTTTGAAAACGTACTTATAAATTATGTAAGTTTTTATTTGTATTGTATGTTTATCCTTAAAGAAATGGATGGTACTGCAATGTCGTGTAAAAGCCCTCGGAGAGATATTTTTTGTTCTATTCTTGAAGGCGTTTTGGCGTAGCAGTTGGCTCTCTAGTGTTATACTTGGTACCGCTGTTGTATGGTTAGGTGAGACTCGTTGCGCTGGCGCCGGCCGGCATGTTGCTATGTCAGTTCGTAAAGCACATTTCAAATTTTAGATCATCTCTTGTAATATTACGGTAGCCAATAAACTACATATATTATTGGAGGTTGTAGTATTATTAACCGATATCCCCACGTTCAAATCTATATATTTAAAAACGCATACCCATTTCGCGTGGTCATCGCGTCACGTCAAGATGGATTGATCGATTTTTTTAGATCTTTTTTTGACGCGTTAGTTATGGCCAGGACGTTCTTATTAAAAGAAACGTGAAAATGGCAAAAACTCATTTATTCCATACAACTATCAGTAGCTGTTAATGTCTAGCGATACGAAGTCCGCCAAGTTGGCTAGTTTATATTAAAATTAGATTTACAGACGGTACACTAGAAGTTTACTTATCTCTGCTAGTGATGTTTCTGAGCTTGCTATTTCATTACTATGTTTGAAAAATCAGGAAACATTTCTTTCAAACTCAACTCCAAACATTAATATAAACCCACTGTCAAGAGCTAGATAGTCATCCCACAAATACAAATTCTATGTAAGGTATTACCGACTTAGGTTTGGACACAAAAGAACTACAGTAAAACAAAATGAATACTAAAAGGCACGTTTTGGTTTAATACTTAAAAATCTCCTTTAAATTAACCTATAGAAAGTGACTAGTACTACTGCGACAGAAAAAAATACATTTAAAAAATTCTTCAGAACGTTTATGCTGTTGGTGGTGGCGTCGTCGCTCCTGCATAATGAGTGCTGAGTATTGTTACATACTTCATATTTTTTTATTGAATAACTCGGGCATGACATATCACACGGGGTCTCCCGCCGGCGAGGTAACTACGAGTACTAGTGAAATTACCCTAGTCGATAGCGCAGTCAGTGTACAGCATGCGGATTTTCCTCCTAGCGACATAACAATAAACAACCACTGAAATTCATATCGACTGTACTGGCTGACTATGGCAACACATTTCGTATGTTTAAAAAAAATATCTTCGCATCGAAGAGGTGGGGGAGGTACAACCAAGGCACCACGACTAGCCGACGTCGCACAATGTGATAGGTGGCAAGCCTATCGTCAAACGTTTATATTTCCGATCCCAGGCAACGTTATTTTTAGTAGAATTTATTTGAAAGACACTGGAGTAAAGCCCTACACCAAAATTAACACGACAGGATCAAAATGGCCCTTTGGGCACCATGGAAGTAAACGGTCGCCACATGCTGTACATATTGTCTAATAAAAACGGTCCTCGCGTCCTTTTCAAGGTTACTTCAATTCGAGCGATGGACCTCTTGAAGATCCACGTCAAAACCATTAGTCAAAAAAACATATATGAGGTGATATTTTTTCAGCTAAGCTTAGCACTAAGAGGCTTCAACCAACATTTCAAGTAAATATAAGTTTACTTACGTTTTGTAAGTCAGTGAGTTTCTTGTAGGTTATTACCATTACTTATTCTCGGACGTGCGGGAAATAACGCTGCCTGACACAGGCGTGAATATACTTTACCGAGCGACCTCTAAAAATAGTCGTAATTTATATTTTTTTGTTTTTTCTCTTATTTAGGTACTTAAATAAATTAAAAAAAAACGAACATAATGGAAGTGTTTAGAGTATTTCTTTTTATTTAATCGTATATTATTTACTATCAGAAATCACTATTTGGTGGAGGAAAATTCAATGTTTATATAGAAGGAAAAAAATATTTTACATATTTTAACATATAAACTTCGCGCGTTTTTTCTGAAACAGCCAATGGTAATATTTCAGTTAGATTCGTGTTATACGATTGGTCAACACGATATATTGGTCTTTCGTTTCAAGGTTACAACTTAAATGAACCGAACAGCCGATATATTTACATTGGCTTGCGATTTATTTTGTTATTAAATATACAAGTCCACTTAGCTTAACATATATCCACCGGTGGTATAAAAAGTTGTAGAAAAGTGCAAAGATAACTAGTGATACGAAATACAAACTGAAATTCTAACCTTGCAAGTTGCAAAAAAAGGTGAGTGACCTCATTACAGAAGGTTATTGCTCTGCCGAAATATTGAATATCGATGTATTTATATTTAAGTATTCTTTAATTAAGTATTTATTGTGACTGATGACATTATTATTTGGCATAAATATATCCCACACTTACTTCCACTTTCAATGCTTCCAATTTTAACATGTATCACATAACTTTTCCATGGATTTGAAAAGATCAAGGTAGTACCTAAGTACCTACTTCCAATAATATTGTGTAAACTATCAACTATTAATGGACATCAAATAGGAATACTTTAATAATTTAAAGAGATACTGAACTGTATAGTGTGTATCTAGGAATGTTGTTTTTTTATTTAGTAAAAATAAATTAAATCTTTCTTTACATTCAATTAAGTAGTTAAAATTCTATCTACGTGATGTTATAGATTTATATTTTGTGTTCTTATTTGTCTTATTAAGTACTAGGAGCCTATTAGAAACATAAAAAAACTTATTTTTATTAAGGAAACCCGACTGATTTTTTTTCCTTTTTTCCTACAAATAATATTAAGTCGACTCAGTTGTCTAGCGGTTCGGTCTTGCACTTTTAGATCGTGAGGTTTCGGGTTCGATCACCGGGTCGGACAATAAAAAAAAAATGTGTTTTTTCAAATTTTCTAATTGAAAATAACGTCACCCGGTATTGGATAGGTTCGATAGGTTCGTCGAAAGACTTGCCAGCTATCCGATTGTAGGACTTTAGTATCTTCGGCTAGTTGTGGGTACCATGGTTGTACCTCTGTTTACCTCTTCAGGGATACGGGTGTGAAGATACACATCGCGATTAGTAGTTTTAATTTAAACCTATTTATGCATAAATGTTCGTCTATCTTGACGATATTATTGTTTTATATGTCATTGTTGAATTTTCTTTGTTTCAATATTGTAGATGCTACAGAACCCATTGGCCATTTATTTTAAAATAAAGTGGCTCTAAAGTCAACAGAGCATAATGTTAAATACCCGTTATTATACCTTATATTTGAGACAGATTTATTCAAAATGCAGGATAATTTGAATTTTATACGTGAAAGATTTAGAAAGGAATAAATGTATTACAGAACAAAATAAAATCTATGTTTTTTAGATATAAGTTAGTGAGTTCTTAACTAAAATATAACGAAATCGTTCACGATACCTAGGTAATTTAAACAAGATTTTGTGAATATTTATATTACTGCGATTCTACATCCGTTTCGGTCCGGGCTCCTTTGAAGAATAGACCTCTGCCTATCTTGCCAGGCAGCTCGTAAAAGGCGAGCATAGGCTTACCATCACTAACACCGTGACATCTGACTAGGTGGTAGAGTTTCGCAGCGACTCCCCCGGATTGGTACCACCGCCTTACCTATTCCTGCCGCCATAACGTCATGACGTGTTCCGTTTCGGAGGATAAGGTAGCCGGTAAACTTACTTTTGCTCGAGGCCTAACATCCCGGCCTCTGGTTGGCAACGCACCATCTTTGGTATCCGTGGTTTGTGACATCAACCATCCGCCTAGCGATACCATCTTTGGTGTCTCTAGGCGGCGTGAATTTCTTACCATCAGGGAATCCGTCTGCTTGTTTTCCTTCCTATAACATAAAAAAAACTTAAATAAAAATATTGGACTTTTAAAAAAATCTACGTGTGCGTTTGGGGATTGGCAAGGGGGTTGCGCTTAATCTCACAACTCAGGCTAGAGAGAGGGGGTCAGATAATTACGCCCCCGTACAGAATAAGTCCAAGTACTACCTATCTGCTTTGTCAATCTTTCTACCAGCCTATCCAAACCAGGGAAACATGCCCTATCTCATTTTAAAACCAATTCTTTCTTTCAATCCCACTCTTTCTCGGATCTCACTATTACGAAAATGTTATCGTGGTACAATAAATTACTTATAAATTCTTTGAATATCTGTTTAACCAAAAAAATGTTTTTATTCTACCAGTCACAGTTTTATTACAATAAAGTTCAGAACAGCTTATCAACACCGTATTACATTTGAGCCTTGAACCGTCCGTTGTTGAATATTACCCATTCTGCCCCTCCATCTTCAATTTCCCCACTATGTTTACCAAGGTACATCCGTAACTCCTAACATCCATTTTCCTAAGGGTACAGGTAACACTGCTGTCGGACAATTCATATTTTAAAGGAGCTATTGCTTATTTATAGTTCAATGGTTATTTACATATAGTATATTGACCTAATCTGAGGAGTGTAGTGTTTTTATTGCATGGCAATTGGCGGGGCGATGACTTCGTTATCTGTGGAGCCTCGCCGGTCAGTGAGATATTGAGGGACAACAGGTTTGTTTATATCGTGATAAATTATGTCGCACCCGTTTTACCCGAGATTACAAGAAAATTCAGAAATAGTTGAAGAGCCCCTTTATAGAGCATAAAAGATTGTATATAAGATATTTTTTGGCATTGGCATAAGAACCAGATTGTGAACAAATCACACGATTTCGTATAATCGGGCTTATATTATTCAAAATAGTTAAATAGTTAGTTATGTTAGGTTAAAGGCAACAGTTAGGTCAAGTGACATCAGCTTTCAAACAAAAAAATCCCATCAAAATTGATAAATTGCTTTAAGTTTTATCCAGGAGATGTTGCAGACACACACGTCAAAATTATAACACCACTTTTTTCCACCGGCGGTTAAAACAATAAATAAATATGTGTATTTAGTTTTGTGTGTAAAATTTATTGTGTTTTCAAATAGTAGGGAATATTATTCATAACATAGAAATACTAAACCAAAGATGCAAAGAACTTTAGATGTTATGTTAGCTACTACTATTTCAAATTGTAATCTAATATAGCATTGGTATTTTGTTGGCAGTAAGTGTACAAGCGGTTTGCGATCAACATGCGTCTGATAATCCTCGAGGATGCGTCGGTGGTAGCAGACTGGGCGGCTCGGTTCGTGCTGCAGAGGATCACGGAGTTTGCGCCATCGGCCGAGCGCCGCTTCGTGCTAGGCCTGCCCACTGGGGGCACCCCGCTCGGCATGTACCGGCGGCTCATCGACTTTCACAAGGAGGGAAAGATCTCCTTCAAATACGTCACTACCTTCAATATGGACGAGTACGTTGGTAAGGACATTTTCTTTCCATGTTGCCAATATATTGGTCCTCACTACGTCTACAATTGACCAATGTATGTATTTGCCCCAATCCACAAACATCTGTACGGATAAATGTTTAATCTGCCTGTTGGGCGTATCACAGTTACTTTTTTAATGGCGCAAAGATAGCATTCATTTGATCGAAAGTCAAACAAGTCAAAAACACTATTCTCCTCTCCCACTATTATATCATTTGTCTCGCATTTGAAATGCATAATTACTTCTCGTAAATTTGTATTTTAAATTGGCGATCTTTCGTATTCCTTGGTTTATAACATCAGTGGTAACAATTGTTTGAACTAACGGTTAATCTTACTTACAGTACAGGATGGCAACGCACAGCTAACGTTTAGTGTGTCTGTAGCCTACTAGTATTTCTTGCCATTAGAAAATCCTTCGAAATATTTGCCTTTCTATTTGGTCATTCCTCTAAATATAGCAGCAGCTGCCTATCAGATATTTCGAATTAGATGAGCTGACAAATTGACTCAGTTACCGGTTACTATGAAACCTGAAAGAACTAGAGGTCCTGCCATAGTTTTCACATATACCCACAATAAGTATAGAACTGACGAATCACATTTGATGACAATCTTTCTTGATAAGTCCCTATGATAAGTCCAGACTGCCATAACGTACCAAAACCGTGAATCAAGTAAATAATAAACACACCCCTGGACAAGTTACAAACATTAAATTTAACTCCAAATTAAGCAAATTATATGATTGTATTATGCGTGTTGTCAACCATTTTAATACATACAAGGAAATACAAAAAAATATTTATGTAGATACCAGAATAAATTTAATAAACACCCAGACCCGGAAATGCAGATATCTAAATGTTCATTACACTAAGCTTGCCTCTGTCGAGAATCGAATTCAAACCTTGTGGTTATTCGATGAAGTTAGGTATGTACACTAGCCCCCTGACCAACGTGGTGGTCGTGATAGTATGTACATGATATATAGATACTATACACAGACACAGCACTAAACCTATTGTTTAATTTTAAAACAGACGATCTCTATCAGCATTAAAACCTTTGTTGTAACGTTCCAGGTCTGCCCCGTGACCACCCCGAGTCGTATCACTACTACATGTGGAACGAGTTCTTCAAACACATCGATATTGACCCTGCGCACGCGCACGTTCTCGACGGTAACGCACCCAACCTCGTTGCCGAGTGCCAACGTTTCGAGGACCTTATTCGGGAGGCAGGCGGCGTCAATCTCTTCATCGGAGGTGTCTTTAATTTTACATATTTTCATTTGGCGAAATATAAAAAAAGTAAAACGGACCTTTTGCCCCTTAAAAGATAATTACTAGGAATAATTTTGTGGTGGTGGCTTCTGAAATGTGGAGTGTTCCTTAGATGTTTCATACTATTAATTTAAATTGTATTTTCACTGGTTGTAGTGATGTGCAACTTATCCGGAAAAGGATCCACCATCTTACCTATTCCTGTCGCAATATTGATACTGCCATATTCCAGTCCAGAGGGTAGCTGGTAGACTTACGCAAAAGGCCTAACACCCCGGCCACACAGGCAACGACACACCCGTAACGTCTTTGGTGTCGGCTAACCTTCGGCTGTCTTTTACCATCCGATCTTTGTGTTATACGCTAGTCCCTGTTTGATTACATGTCATCTGAGTACACAAAAAATTTTATTTTTCCGATTTCCCTGGGATTCCATCATTAAATCCAGATGTTGTGGCAATGAGACACTTCGAAAGTACCCTTTCTAATAATTGAATCAGAGCTTTTAAAATCAGTTTAAAAATGACGGAGAAATCGATTAAAAAAAAGTCGAATTTCTAACCTCCTCCTTTTTTAGAAGTCTGTTAAAAAGTAACAGCTGTCCCGGCTTAAATTTACAAATAATAACAGCTTGTATACGAAAATTTTAAGTGTTTACCCTAGTTTTTCTATATTTCTCTTTCTTAAATCCTCCTTCCTGGACTTCAATAATATTTTAAAACCGAAATAAATTGAATCTGTATAGTCGTTTTCTGTGCTAGCGAGACAAGCGAATAACATTTATTTTTATATAGGTAAAAAAAATCTATGTGACATAACTAAGGACGATATTTACGAAGAAGAACGGGTGGACTTCAAGTCTGATTTTTATTAACTCTTAACCAAAATCTAATATATTTCAAAACCAAACCAAGTCCAGGGACATTTTTTGTTTTATTTGATACGATTTAAGAACCCAATTAAGGGTTGAGTTTAACTTTTTATACTTAGAGGTCAATGGTTTTAACTGACAAATTGGGAATTTGACGCAAATAATATTTTAAACATTCGGAGCATTATTTTCAATTCTGCTGAAGAAAATCACCACAAATAAGACGCTTGTTAAAAGAGTGTTTAGCGATATAATCCATTTTTATATTAGAGCTGAGATAATTATGATATTTTATGTGTAGGTTTAAGTAATATTCAATATTTTTGGTACTAGCAAAGACAATATATATTTACTAATGTCTGGTACTAGTGATCTCGACATATTTTTCAGTTAAACCGTTTTAAGGCTGAATATCTCGAGATATAATGCGATTCTTGTTATTTAAAAAAAAGGCATTAAATAGATTATTTCTTTCTGAATCCAATGATACCAATAACTTATTTTTGAAATAAAAAATCTGTTAAACCATTCTCGACCTCAACCCTTCAATTGAATTTCTAATTAATAATGTTCACCAACAAATCACCTAGTTTCGGATTCGGACAAAGATTTCAATAAATGCTTAAGGCTCAATACTTAAGGTTCACCCTTTAACATAATAATTATCGTATATATGGACGAAACCACGTGTAACGGCTAATAGATTATTTTTCCGGCATCCGGCAGGCATCGGTCCGGACGGGCACATAGCGTTCAACGAGCCGGGCTCGTCGCTGGTGTCGCGCACTCGCGTCAAGACCCTCGCCTACGACACGCTTGAAGCCAACAAACGATTCTTCGGCAACGACATCTCCAAGGTAAGCTTCCGTGTTACTATTACACTACGCCAATGACGCGGACCTCGGAAATCTTTCCCCCCGGGGGGTAACGTTATGCGACTTAAAAAAAAGACAGGCAATTATAAATTTGACAATAGCACCATGGCCGCGAGCGACGTGAAGAAGTTTTGCAACAGCTCACCGATTAGTATCCACCACCTTACAACAATAAGGTACATACCTGCCTATGTTTCGTTAATATTTGCAGTTGTTATTGGTACTCCAAGAACAACTGTTACAAATAACATACCTATTGTTCAAAACAAAGAGTAGAGTAGCTCATGAACTGACGCAAGGGGCTTAACATCCCAGCCTCATATTGAGAACGCATCATTACTACTTGATTTATAAGAATCTTTACGCCTATATCCCTGAAGAGGTAGGCAGACGCTCAACCAGGGCCGAAGATACTAAGTCCCACAATGTGATTGGTAGCAAGCCTATTGCCAACGGGGCACATATCCAACCCGGGTGACGTTATTTTATATTAGAAAATTTAAAATACACATTTTCTATTTTTTGTTCCCGACCCGGGGATTGAACCCGGGACTTCAAGTAGTCAAGTCCGTCGCCGGACTGCTAGACCCACAGAGGCGAGAGATTTTTAATATATATAGGTATTTTTGTCACTAAGAAATTAATTAAGGTCGATATAGGTTCGGATCTTCGACTAAATGTACTTTATCGCTTTCAAATTACGTAAATAAATAAAAAACTATTAAAAAATTTAAATTTTAACAATAGAATAGCAACGCACCGTGAACATATTTGGTGTTTGTAAGCGACATCTATTTCTTGCTATCAACCCTTTCATACTGTTAGGCGCGGGACAAATACAAGAGGCGTCGGGCGAGGGCGAGGTGCGCCATTTCCTTGATTTTTATACAAAATGTACAGAAGAGGTGTTGCCCGCGCCGCATCGTCTCAGTATGTCTCGCGCCCCACCTCTTTTATAAGCTTTAGCTTATCGCAAGCGATATTAGATTTCATGCTGAAAACGGATAAATTCAAAGTTCATGATTGTGTTTGATGTAGGTGCCGCGTCAGGCGTTGACCGTGGGGGTGGGCACGGTGATGGAGGCGCGAGAGGTGATGATCCTCATCACAGGCGCGCACAAGGCGCTGGCGCTGGCCAAGGCTGTGGAGGAAGGCGTCAACCATATGTGGACTGTTTCCGCCTTCCAGCAACACGCACAGACGCTCTTCGTCTGCGACGAGGACGCTACGCTCGAGCTGAGAGTCAAGACTGTCAAGTACTTCAAGGTTAGCTGTCTTACACTATTGTACTGCTTATATAATATATACCTTTTCCAGAGACAAAAATTCAGAGCCTTGGCCGGCTCCGAAAATATTGCAACGCCATTATTACTCTCACGAGATGTAATTTTCCATTTCCAATCCAAGATGCTATTTTTCTAACCTCATAACTAAACATAATTTGTAATAACCATTGTTGGAAAAAACTTAAGAAATATATCATACCTGAAAAAATAGATCAAAAGGACTGCTGGCGCAAATAAAAACTTGAATATTTTATCTTGAAATTCGCAAAAAAAAGTTCTTAGTTCTTACTTAGTTTTTCGTATATACCTACCTACTCTTACACATAGATGCTTTACGCTATGAAAAGTGAGTTTTGCGCTACAGCTGTTAATTATGTAAACTGTAAATTCTTCTCGGTGAAGGAAGTTTCATAAAATACTTTACGCTTTGATAGTAGTTCAACTTGTGTTTTACACTATTATTGCAATCTATCGCTATCTATTAACTCCCGAAGATAAACTCCCAAACTCCTGAAGTTTGACGTGTTTGTCTGAGGCATCATAGCTCCTAAACGATTGCACCCATTATGACGCTAGTGATTTTGTTTATAAGCTATCGAGATATTGTTAGACAATTTGCGGTAAGGTTTTGTCGAATCTTGGTAGTGTGCGAAAGCATTTTTTTAATAACTAAAAATTACATGCTTTCTGTTGCGCAACAAATATAGGAGTGGGCCATGAGAATCCGACTTTTATCAAACCAGCATAAAATACGTTTGTGTGTAAAGTGTCTACTTTGGACTTTTATGAACACAACAACACGCATGAAAGGTTTCCCGACTTTGGTCAGGGCGGTGGTGGGAATGCATGACACACGCTCAAGCCTGCTCTAACTCTGTGCTGGCACTGCATGCCCATGAACGATAACATTTTCATCATTTCCTTATATTTAATAAAAGACAATATGTTAGTTGTTAGGCCCAGTAAATCAGAATCAGAATATTCTTTATTCACATGAACCATACAAGTGGTATTTGTGCGCGTCGACACTTTTTTAAACTACCACCGGATCGGAATCGCGGCCTCGACATATATTCCGGATCCCGTTTCAAAAAAATTCGTCTAAATTTACACGTATCATTATTAACGTCATTTTATTTCGATATTTCGAAACGGGATTTCGCCAAGAAATAACAAATGTATGTGGCGGGTCATAATAGATATTTAGTTTGAATGTATTAAGACAAGTAAATAGGTAAGAGTAAGGTAAACAAATAAATATCCCTGGACAAGTTACACACATTGAAGTTGTCCAGGAATATTTATTTATATAAACACAGATATAATTAAATAAGATATCAAATAAATCAATCAATAAAAATCGCCTCTGTGGTCTAGCGGTTCAGTTGTTGTACTTGACTGCATGAGGTCCCGGGTTCGAATCCCGGGTCGGGCAACAAAAAGAAAATTGGGTTTTTCCAATTTTCTAATAAAAATAATGTTGCTCGGGATAGGACATGTGCCCGATTGGCGATAGGCTTGCCACCTATCACATTGTGGGACTTATTATCTTCGGCTAGTTGTGGGTGTCCTGGTTGTGCCTCTGCCTACCACTTCGGGGATATAAAACTTTTTTAAAAATAATTTTAAAGCAGTTCTGGATCTTTTAAGTACTTTAATTGTATGGATCGCCACAATAGTCAACCAATTCTGCGGACACTCCTAACATTAGTATTATCAGGTATTTATTATAAAACACAAACATCTGTCTGTTTGTCTATTATGAGTTCACGATTAAACCGTTGTACCGATTTTAATGAAATTGTGATGTACATAGTTAAAGGCCCGAGTTCAAACATAATACTTACTACTTACTTCTTTTTCAAATTCAACCCCGAAAGGACTATTTAACAGAGGAAAGTTTATATGAAAATTGTAATTATTTTAGGCTGACGAGGACGCGGGTACTAGCAAAACTTGAATACAGTTTTATACAATATGTACTATAGATGTAGCCTGTGTCGAATAAGCAGGCAGTTTGAAAATCAGATAAGGTCACTTCCACGTTTCCAAAAAAGTACCTTCATGCCCATATCACCGAAGAGGTTGGCATAGGCACAACCAGGGCGCACACGACTAGCCAAAGACACTAAGGCCTCAAACTGGATCTCAGCGATTTGCGGGGCGGGCGAGCTATACCCGAACTCGATGTCAGCGGCCAGATCGCTCCGCTGACATCCAGTTCACTTCAATAATCGCGCCGCTCTCGCCGCCGTCCCGCAATCGCTGAGATCCAGTTTGAGGCCTTAGTGTCTTTGGCTAGTCGTGTGCGCCCTGGTTGTGCCTATGCCAACAAGCCGGACATCCGGACACATATCCAATTCCGGGCAACGTTATTTTTATTAGAAAATTAAAATACACATATTTTCTATTGTTTTGTTGCCTGACCCGGTAATCAAACTCCGTACATTAATTATTCAAGTCTGACGCCGGACATCTAAACCACAAAGGCGATGTTTCAAAATGGAAAAAAAACCATATGCACACGAAATAATGTTAACTTTTGGTAATAATTATATATTATCGAATCTGATTTTTCTCAATTTTTTGAAGGAATAATATTGCTAAAAAATATTATGGCATGTACCTTTAATTATGCATAGTGACATATGGCAATTATTGCATGTACATACATAATGGCATAATCCAGGAAACTTATCAGAAATATAACGTTATTTTGGTAGGTATCTAGATAGATAAAATTGATTTTATGAAATATATTTGGAAATGATGAATGTTGTAAATAGATATTCTTAAGTGAGAGATACATGTATGTGTGCGGGGGTTGAGCGTGTGTGTGCGCAGGCGCTGAGCGACGAGCACCAGAAGATGATCGAGGAGGTGCCGGTGCAGCAGCAGCGCGTTCTGCACTGACGGTTACCTCCCCACCACCGCCCGCACACACGGTAACCACCTACCACCAATTCCATCCTTTTTTCACTTCTTAACAAAACTAAGCTAGGTTGACGATATAGACTGTCGAAACAAAAATTATGAAGAACTTGAAGAACGCAGTATTAAATTCGGCGACAACATAGTTAGTATTTTTTGTGGGGCGCAACAGTGACGGCAAAACAAAGACTACAATATTCTAGACAAACTTCTAACAAACGTCGATAGAGAAGTTTCGCTTAATATCTCGACCAAGAAGTTTACAGGCCACCAGTTCTATCTTTGTAAGCTTTTTGATCTCGACTAACTGGATGGTCTCGATATGTCATGCGTTCTTTACTTTTAAGGTAATACTTCTATGCTATAGTAGGGTACCTTGTGGTATCACTGATATCTACTTTAGTCTATTTTTAATAATAGGACAGTTTGTATTTTAAAGTTGCAATAGGCTTGAACTGCTATCATTTTTGTACATTTTATCGACGTCGATACAACATATAAAGGACAACTCTATCTCTCAAAAATATTATAAACAGGCACCGTCATCTCCCGATAGCGGTTACTGGGTCATTTCATTATTGTAGTCCGAATTAGGTGATAGGGTGCTGTGAAGCAGTTTGCCCGAATGGGTATTGCACTATTTTACTTAAATTTTGATCTAACGTTAGTACTCGTCATTGTCGTGGTCCGACGGCCTATCTTCAGAAGAGCTTACGGCTTCTTCATAGTCTATAAACTAAAAAAATAATGTTTCTCTTTTTAGATAGTAGGTAGTAATTATACTAGGTGCAAAATTTAACAAGGGTTATTAACCTTTCCTTTTTTATATTGGCACAGACTAATATTAAAGTCTAAACTCTTTGTTGATCAAAGTATTATATTTCCAGAGTCTGATGGCTGAGCACAACAAGCTGATCGCCAACACGTGACGTCACATTCCAGAACATGTATATACACATATTAATATTTGAGCACAAATTGTTACTTTTATACTACTAATGTTATATATCTGATGTACAAATTATATCGAAATAAAAATTAATTTCGTAGTTATTAGTTTTATTGAATTTTTTTTTAATTTAGTATAACCATGTGGTAAAGTTTAAAAGCAGATAAGCAAAAAATTACCAG
>NJDD01000081.1:25533-38731 GCA_002245505.1 Calephelis nemesis | reverse complement strand
CCGAAAAGTTTTCCAGGAATCTATTAGCGCAAAACACAATTCAAAACATTTAATAATTTAATCAAACCAAACGAAATAGCAGGCGCGAAAAAATTTGTAAACAGAAAAGTGAAAACTTTATTAGACAGCAATTTTACAGCAAAAGTCAGTGTCACACCATTAATGTCAAATGTGAAACAAAGAGAATACAATACTAGTAATGTGACAGCATATATAAATATTTATTTATTTCTTTTAAATGGCAACTCATTCCTGTTTCTAAAAATAAGATGATATTTTTGTGCCATAAATGGTTGTGATTGTAGGCTGCATTTAACTTTAAACGACGGTTACAATTAAACAAATAAAATCTATTGCTTACTACTATATTTAAAGTTTTGAAACCCTTTCTTAAACTTACTAAACTATTAGTTTGACCGGTTCATTGATCGAGTGGCTAGTGTACACGCCTTACTTGTATGACTCATGTGAACAGTAATATTTCAACAATACTAATTGTCAGTCGAGAAAGACAACCTTATGACGTATACCATAAAGTTGCTTATAAATGCAGACATTTAGCAAGATGGAAATAATACTGCTATAGGCGTTCATGGTAGGGCCCCAGGTCTGCTGATAGGAATGGACTATCTGCGTGACAGCTCGTAAGAGTCGAGCATAGTCTATATGGGTCATTACCAACAAGACCATTGGTGCTGCACAACAATTTTCCAGGGTAGAGATCCATTGCCTTAATTGTTCTTGCTGCAATAAAGACAGTTTCGTGTACCAGTCCGGATGGTAGAGTAGCCGGTAGACTTGCAGAATAGGCTTTACACAGCGACGCAACTATAACTTTTATAGTCAATATATGGTCAATATAGTGCAAGGGTGGGCAAACTACGGCCCGCGGGCCGGATCCGGCCCGTGAGAGATTTTAATCCGGCCCGCCGAGGGTTTCTTTTTAGAAAAATATGAACTTCATAAAAAATAATAGTCGAAATGTTAAAAGACTATTGAAATTTGAACAATTAAGATACTGAATCGAAACTTCAAACATATATATTGCGTATTTCTTACTTACGTATTTATATTACGTATTTATATTGCGTATGTCAAGGCTTAATAAATAGATTTTATTTTAATAAAGGATTATAAAATTTTAAAAAATTGCTTTATGTTATCTTTATACCACGTTTTATAA
Organism: Calephelis nemesis; assembly: GCA_002245505.1. NCBI lineage: Eukaryota > Metazoa > Arthropoda > Insecta > Lepidoptera > Riodinidae > Calephelis > Calephelis nemesis. The sequence goes on along the minus strand of NJDD01000081.1, from coordinate 37,548 downwards.
TCGTAATATTTACTGCTATTTTTAGGTGTTTTAATTAACCGGCCCGCCTCGAGATTCATTTAAATTTACTGGCCCACCACTAGATTTTTTTTTAATTTACTGGCCCGCGGTCAAAAGAATTTGCCCACACCTGATATAGTGTATATAGGCATATAAGCCACGGTTGTTTGTTACCTACTATTACTTAACCTATGGAGGTACCTACTTCTCCAGATACAAGACAAACTGCTTGACGTCAATGCTAGCATCGAACCGAGACGGTATCTAGTTGTCAACCATTATACATGATATATCGTCCAAATACACAGACTTGAAACTGCACAGCATACAGCACTTACCCTACCCCAGGCAAAAAGTTCCATCCATAGGTACACACATTAATATCTTTATGCCAAGTCCGTTGCTAGTTAGACAGAGAGTAAGGCGTGACAAGTGTCATGATCTATGCAGACCTGCCTAGCTTCCTCCACATTCGATATTTCGAAACACAGTCTTACAGTTTACCTCTAACCAAATTATATGAAAAAGTATCTTCACGCCCATATACCCGATGGGTAGGCAGAGGTGCAACCAAGGCACCCACGACTAGCCGAAGACACTAAGTCCCACAATATGATAGGTGGCAAGCCTCTCGCCAACCGGGCACGTATTCAATCTCGAGCAACGTTTTTTTTTAATTACAAAATTGGAAAAATCCAATTTTTTTTGTTGCCCGACCCAGGATTCGAACCCGGGATCTCATGCGGTCAAGTCCAACAGCTGAACCACTAGACTACAGAGGCGATTATATTATGCTATAATTATACAGGAATTATATTTTGCATGTATTAGGTATGGGTGTTAGTCAACGATACTCATACATAGAAATAGGTACTTAAATAGATACCACAATAAATTTAATAAACACCGACCCGGAAATGCAGACATTTAAATGTTCATCACACAAATGCCTGCCCCCGTCGGGAATCGAACTAGAGCGTCGCGGTTGGTCGCTGTAGTTAGCCGTGTACGCTAGCCACTCAACCAACGATTGATAAGTTTTATTTAGGGTTCCGGTTTTTAGAGAACGTTTTCATTTTTTTAACGTGAAAAAGCGTGCACAGGGTTTTCGGGCTGTATCTTATAACTTTACAGAAAATTAACTAAACATGAAATGTTGAAAATTAAATTTCCTACAGTTTTATTTCTATTACCAGAGATTAGTAAATATATATATATATTGTCTTTGCAATTACTTTTATTGTCAAGTGACTTACAAAAAGATTATGAACAAAAATAAGTGAACATTTTGTAACAAGTTTCCTTTGGGAGGTTATACCGTTTTTCAGTACATTTTATAATAGAATGACATCACGGCAATTTTGTAGAGGGTTTTTCAACAATTCCCACAAAGTTGCTTAATTTTATTTATTTACCTAGATTTTACAGCGCTCCAAACTGATTCTCAAATGCCCATAGGGATATAAATTACAACGAAATATACGTTGGGCTTACTTTTCTATCTATATATTTTCTAATCGTACAATTTTGTTATGATCTTAAAATTCTATGATATTAAATTTAAACTATTTTTGACCCTTGCTTTTTAATGACGCTATTATACAAGTACTTATAACAATTTCTCATCAATAATTAGATCGACTAATAAGGGACCTCCTCGGAATTAAGATTCTCTAGATCTTTCTAAAAAATAACAATCACAATCGGTTGGCAATTGACTAAATTAATTGATTATGAAAAAACATATGAAGGAGGACGTTTTCAAAGCGACTAATTGAAAACCTCCTTCTTTTTTGCTGTTGGTTAAACACAAAGTCAGTTAATATACATATTTTTGTAATAAAGAGCTATTGAGGAATTGGTACGACCGTACAATGAACAATCCTTGATTAAAGAACTGTGAGTGACCTTCCATACTCGTAGGATTAAATTTTCAATTTTATAATATCGGAAGGCAAACAAGCAGACAGATTTTCTGATGATTTCACGCTGCCTAGAGACACCAAAGGGGTAATGGTGCGTTGCCAACATAAGGCCTGGGTGTTAGATCTAGACCAAAACTAAGTTTACCGGCTACCTTATCATCCGAGCCGGAACACATCAACGGACAGCATTGAGGTTATCACTGCAGGAATAGGCAAGGCGGTGATACCAATCAAAGCGAGTCGTAGCGAAACTCCACCACCCAGTAGGATATCAAGGTGTTAGTGAAGGTAAGCCTAAGCTCGTCACTAACGAGCTGCCTGGCAGGAAATTATATTAATAATATTCTGCGAAGGAGCCCGGACCCACACGTGGGAAATCTCGAATCAAATCTCCCTTTAATCGATTTAATTAAACTATAGATTAAAGAGAGATTTAGGTTATTAGAGGTTTGTAAATATACTTATGCTACATGAAAAAAAAAATAAGTGCATCAAATTTTCAATGCCTAATGTAAGGTAGAACCAATGTAGAGCTCAATGGGAATAAACTGGATCTAGTAGATTTCACATTTTTAGAAATCACTGTATAAAAAGTTACAATGAGGCCCCCACATTGAAAAGCTTAATAACAGTGTCAGTTTGAGTTCAGCAGCTTAAGCTGTTGATAAAATGAAAAAGTTAGCTGATATCGACACTCGACACAGCTACAATTTTTTATTTTACTTATTTTCATATCTTATGGCATTCTTCTCTGGGAAAACTCTTCTGAGGTAAACACAATATTTGCAAAAGAAGAATATTTATACATAAACACTTTCTAGGGATATTTTGTATAAAGTTCTTAAACTCAATAAAGTTTTGAGCTAGTTTTAAAATCATTTGATGAAAGACTATGTTGTAAACCTTTTTGGACGATTTTTAATTTGAATTAAAAAAAACTCAAGATTTACTATTTACGCGGCATAATGATAGCCAAAATGGTAGCGAAGTCCGAAAGTTTTTTTACTTATAGTAATATTAGGATATTTTTTGAAGAAACGTATGTGTGTTTGCAGGGAGTTGACAGATACACACACACATGCGTCGAAAGCTGATACGGAAATTACCTATATGTGACCGGCCTAATATAATATATTAAATATTATTTAATCCGGAACGTGCAAGCGGCCCTTAGCAAGTAGGTATGTATATGCTCATTTGAATTTGAATTAATTTATTCGAGATGGTGGTTCTAGAATAATATCACGATTTTAATATATTTGAGACATCACAAACTAAGATTACGTAAGACCTTTAAGCTAAATGGAAATTTCAATGAGTGTGACAAGGTCCCATTGAACATAATTATAATTAATAGAAAAAAATACATCATCATATAATCGTTTCATTTTTATAAAAACTTGTATCCCTTGTTATAGTCCTTTGGAGGTCGATTATTAAAAAGACATAAAGCATAAACATATTAAAAAAGTGAAATAGACAAACACAGCGCTGGATTTACACTAGGGGCAGTCGGGGCAAGTGTCCAGGGCGGCAAATGTTTTAGGGCGGCAAAATTTTGAAAGTGATAAAAGTTTTTTTTTGTCTTGTCGAGATTCCCCAAAATAATTAATTAATTTTATTAATTTATATTTTTTGTTTATTATGATAAATAATGAAATCATTCAATGATAATTCAAGATTCAATTCATTAATTAGGTATGTATTTATGAATTATAATTTTGGCACTTTTTTAGTAAAAATTAATAATCAAAATCATTTAGTCAATTTGTTTGCTTGGAGATTTCATATAATAATCGATTTTTATATTTTATAGATTAAAAAAAATTAATAGTTATTTATTTGTGAAAAATCTAAAAAAAATCGGAATTATTTTTTGCATTTCTTAAAACATCGACTTTAGTAATCAATCAATTAAAAAAAATCTGGAAAACAGTTGACTCTAAAGGCCATCCCTGCAACTTCTCGCCAATTCCATACCTTAATGCTTGAAATTGCACTTACGACGTTTCTGAACTCTTCGAGCTCAAAAATACAATATGTGTGTTATTTTGAGCTCTCCGAGCTCAAAGAAATAGCTTTTGTATGCTTTTGACCTCTCCGAGCTCAATAGACTGATAGAAGTTTAATAAAACAGTATTTTTTAAATTTTCAAACTGCAATAATTTCTAAATGAATAAATCGAGTTTCACGCGGTTTGCAGTATTCCACGCACTTTTTCAGAATCTATGATAAACTTTTGAACACAAACTGATCGAACAAAAAATCTTAGGGAAATTTGAGAAATTCACTTTTTCCGAATTTTTTCGACAACGATAACTCATGAACCAATCAACCGACTTTCACGTTCTTGGTAGCGATCGACGTGATTTTTTGGACTCTTCCAATTATATTTTATTCTGTCAAAAACGATCCAAAAAGAAATGTTAAAGTTATATGATAAACACTTTTTTGGAAATTTTTCGTTTTCGATAACTCTCGATCGAATCAACCGATTTTGACCGGATTGCGACGTGGTTATTTAAACTTAAGAGCTGATTAGTGTTTGGAATTAGTCGGGAAGCCATTTAGAAGTTATTCCAAAAAACAACAACTTTTAAAGATACATAGTCGTAAAATATGGAAAAATATAAATATACGTATGAAATAACCTGATAGTTTAAATATATAATATTAGTATTCATACCTTAAAAAAATAATAAAAAATCAGCATAAAAACGTCTTTCTACACGTATTACCCCCTTAAGTAAAGTTGTAGTAATAGGGCGGACTTTTTTTCCGATGCCCAGGAGCGGCATTGAGTTTAAATCCGGCCCTGGACAAACAGACTTTTGAATTGATAAATAGGTAGTGTGGATTAGATTTGCACAGTAAGATAAATACTTTCTTGTTTTATATTACAATAATAAGCTGATAAATACAGGTTGCTGGTGTTTTTATAGAACCTGTAAGTAGCCACTAGCCTAAGCAGGTACTGTTGTAGGGAAAAATCCAACCCAGATTTTTTTAAATTAAGTATACAACAAACCAACGGACGAATTTCAAAAAATCTTTAGTAAATTGTCTCCTGCTGCTAGTCTTTGGTTGCCTATATTACCTATTTTTTTCAGAATTCACCCTGCAATTATTCTATCACATGAATAAATACAAATTTTACCCCTAAGTAATTGAGAGAATATGTATGTGTATCCAAGAATCGCTTCTATGGTCTAACGGTCCTGCGTCGGACTTGACTTCTTGAGGTCCCGGGTTGGGCAACAAAAAAAATAAATAGAAGATGTATACTTTCAATTTTCTATTAAAAATAACGTTGCCCGGGATTGGGTATGTGCCCAGTTAGGACTACAAACAAACACTTTTTTAATTTCGCTTACTCTGATTGTTTATTAATTTATATGTTTGAAAGAATTCATCGCCTCTGTGGTCTAGCGGTTCAGGTGTTGGACTTGACTGCACGAGTTGCGGGTTCGAATCCCGGGTCGGGCAACAAAAATTGGGTTTTTTCAATTTTCTAAAAAAATGTTGCTCGGGATTGGATATGTACCCGGTTGGCGATGGACTTGCCAACTATCACATTGTGGGCCTTGTAAGTCTTCGGCTTGTCGTGGGTGCCCTGGATGTGCCTCTGCCTACCTCTTGCGGTTATATGAAAGCGAAGATACTTTATTTTATATAAATAAAACCAGCAAAAATATTTTCAAGTATATTTCCAATACATGTAGTACAACTACCCATGATTCAGCTACACTTAGCAGTAACAATAATATAAAATATCTTAAATCAAATATTCAATAACAATACAAGTGTTCTAAAACTATACATATCTCGAATGGTTGGATAAAGGTCGCTACAAATACTGTGTTTAAATTTCAAATGTGGAACACAGAATGACGTAGGTACAAATATTTGACACGTGACTCTATGTTCTCAATTTTAATTTGGTAAATACGACTATCATTCTTATTAATAAACATAGACTAAAATATTCCAAGCTCTAAATTGTTATTATAGTCATTAACCGTGGAATAAATAATAATGTTAACTTAAACCTTGGATCTACTTCAGTCTATATTAATTCATAATACGGTATTAGTCGCCAACAACTATAATAGACTTATATGTAATAGTGATAATATAATATTGTTACAAAATATAATACAATGTTGCTTGTCTATATTTGGATATGTTTATGTTAATTCTTTATCTACTGTGCTTGGAGCTAATTGGTTTATTCTAAACAACGGTAAAACGGGTTTTTCTACTTCTTATGAAACCACACTAGACTGCTATATTATGTATAACTTGATTTAACACGTAAATGCGGAATGGTAGAATCAACATTAAGTTATAATAATTAAAAATTTGTAATAGTAATAATTACTAATAATAACTGTTTAGAATATTATTGCCAAACAAAACATAGCTTGTTTTAAGAAAGTTGAAATAAAAAAATAAAGATAAAAAATTACATCAACAATTTCATTGTTTAATTTTTTTAATAAGACGCGACTGGCAAAATCCACGATTGGGTATAGCTAATAAGTTTGTCCATATTATTACAACGGGGACCATGTCATTGTCAAAGAATTCAGGATATTAGCAAAATTAAAATGTAGTCAATTTAGTTAAGTTAGATAAAGGGTCATTCAGTTAGTCTCATTGAGGCTTGTATGAAACGTTTTCGTCATAATATTGAAAATAGTGTTTTTAAGTATTTTCAAGAGCATAATTGCGCAGTATCTTGCTGAATCTTGCTTCGTAACATAAGGTTGCCTGGAAGAGATCGCTGACTTGGCGATAAGGCCGCCTTTCTGTATCTTATAGTTTATGTTTTATCAGATATAAGTATTTGTAATTTCTAAGTATTCTGTATTTGGCGCACAGTATCCAAATCAGCAACATATTTCTCTACGTTAAAACACAGATCAATATATTAAGATTATACTGACCACATTTTTTATAAACTAGTAGTACACTTAGATAAATAGACATTAAAACTTTGCACGCACACGCGTAGAAAAAACAGTCATACCTTATCGACTTTTAATACTTATTAATTTATTTTCGATAAGTTTTTTGTGAGCAAAAACGAGATAAACACATCTCACTTCAAACATTTTTTTAACTTGACAACGTCTTATAATTCGACAGAACTGGCTGCACGCACCAAAAAACATGACACATGTGTCGTTACCTTGCTCTGAAGCGTGCCATTTAAGGCTTGTAGTGCAAGCGAGAGCGCAGAACGAGCGACAAAGAAGCACAATCAGCCTCCCTTTTTATGACGTTATCACTTTCAACTATCGTCAGTAAACCGCTTTTTAGTAAGTATGTAAACTTTGAGTTTTTGGATTTTTAATTTTCCCAAATAATTGTTACGCACTAACAAAAGAATCTAATTTTATTTGTGCTACTATTTTTCTTACATATAAAAAAAGGTACATGCCTATATTCTTTATAAGAGATCGAAGTAAGTTATGAGTAACACCAATCAAACAATAATTCCTTTATTCGAATTGAGATTGAATTGGAAGTCATTTAGGTACACACGTTTGATCAACATTTTTAGAATCAACTGTGTCTCGTTAGGATTGAAATATATTGAATTTTAAAGAAGGCAGTTCCAATACAAAGTTATGACTCAGTCTTATTTTTTAGTAATTTAGAACTTCACCTCCAGGCGTCTTTTTTTTGGAATGACTAATGTGTTGCCAACCTCGCGGTTTTTACAACTTCACCGGGCTTTGTGGGCCGAGCAGAGTGCTCAGCCCGAGACATCATTATTTAGATGGATTGGACTGTTCCCTACAACGCCAGCAACAAGGGCCGTCAGTTAAGCGATTGATACACCGCACAGTCGAGTTATCGCAGACTTTTGTTGGAGGAAAATTTAAATATATCATCATGGCATGAATAACAAGTTCTAGAGATTACTCCGCAGTACATCGAAAGATTGAAGCGATAGTCAACAAAAAAGATAAATTGAATAACTGTTCCATTTTGGCGCCCGATCGTAACATTAGATACATGATATTTGCCGGTTCTCTACGACGGTTGAGTCCTAGATCTAACTCACTTATTGATTGAAAGTGTTAGTTTATGGTAGATAGGTTTAAACTTAATTAAATTTCAAAATTAGTTCAAATAGTAAAACATATCTCATAAAACTAAATAATAAACTTGTATACATTTCAAAATATTTGCACACCACAACGTGGTAGAATATGTTGGTATAAATAAATATTTTTGTAACAACTTCTAACACTCATAACAAATTTCATTTCTTTTTTACAAAATAACGCAAAACTACTGTGGAAACCAATTTTACTAAAAATATTGTTTTGTTTAATCCTACTAACATATGAAAATAAATAAGAATTTTAATGTACTACTTACCTCCAATGCAATAAATGCACGTGAACCATTAATACAGTATACTCGGAAGACAATAAAATGTATCGAATATGGATTTACATATTATATAATGATGAGAACAAATGTAAAACCTTAAGCATGAAATATATTTAAAAATAATCCTTAATATCGAAACGTTCAGAAGTGAATACAAATGCTATGTTTTAAAAAACTATATAACTTCTCCCTTTCCAGAACTTTTCCCTCTTACGTCTAATTTCAGTAACCTATCTAAGATAAGGGGTAGGGCTGGATCAGTAACCTAGTTTCCTCGCAGATTTACCCATTTTCGCAATTTTTTAAACCTTCTTTGGTCTTCCACAAATAGTTCACAAAAAAAACTGCACCAATCTGTCCAATCGTTCGAAAGTTATGTGCATACATATATCTATTTCGGCGATTTTTTGTTTTACTATTTTACATACATACGTACGTTATATATACATACGTATACCTACGTACCTATCTTAGCAATAAAAGTCTGGTCATATTATATTTGTCTGCAGATAGGTTATTGAAATTAGCGGTTGTACAATAGATAATTAACCAAATGTAAAAAATATACCAAGTACAAAATTGTACATGTATAATGGGCATTGTTTTAAAATATTGACGACGCCTTCAAAACACATTTAAAGTTAACATTTGCTTCAGTTATAAATTAAGTCTGATGCATGAAAAACACACAAATGTATTAGAATGATCTGATAAGGTTAGAGATAACGTGCACATTCATCACAGAGCACATTGGTATGAGCTACGTTCTTTGTTTACCTTGGTAATTGCGCATGTTGATTCTTGCAATCAAATTTGTTTTCAATTCACAAGTTGACAAAGCCACGTCTTCTGTGCCCATTGTAATAAATTTACGGAATTAATATAAATTAATTCACATTTATGTTCTCTGGTATAACAATTTCATTAGGTAAATAACTTTAGTCTTTCATCTACTTAAATAATAAAGGACATGGAAACGCTCCGAAGACTACAGACAGTAATTTGTCACCATGCAACATCAAGAAATTTGGCACCAATGGCGCTGAAAAAAATTGTTGGAAATCAACTCATTCAACACAGATCCGTTTAAGATTTAAAGTAAAAGTATCACAGTTTATACTTATTATACATAATATAATGTTTGGTTCTCAAGCGTAACTATAGAGTAAGAGTTTGAAGGAAAGAAAAGGAAGAGCACATAATAATCGCGCAGTCGCATATATGCTAAGAATGTGGTGCATGTGTGCCTGCCTACGAGAATAGGCTAAATTTTTATTTATTATAAGTGATTTAATTTTTTTTCTTTTTAATATCAGATTTATCCATCATTAAATAAAATTAATACAAAAAAATACATAATTCATTTAAAAACCAAATTTTTTTAATGTTCTTTTCCTTTGACTTACATGAGAATTTACTGTCATTCTTAAAAGCGTTGCTTCTGCTCCATTTCTTTAATAAAATACAATTATTACTCAAAACCAATTGAATCAATCAAAACAATCGAAGATTACAATAAAAAAATACTTAGTACATGCGGCACGCGTATCAGTCAGCTACTTCGGATTTAGAACGTTTTTGAAGTTCAACTTCTTTAGGCGCGTTATGAAAAAAAATTAGACAAAAGTAACACCATGAAGTTGCCTCTTTAGAAATGTGTTCCTACATTCACACACGTGTTTTAGTTTCATACAAGTACAATAATTTATATATGTGTTAATAAATAATATTCAGTAGTGATTTAAATTCAATGTTAATATTATTTACTATAATTATATTTACTATTCGTTAATAATATTAAGTAAAACTTCTCACGCGCGTACATAAGTACAGGCACCCATTATTAAAAAAGCAAAACGTGGGACCGAGAAAATTTAGTTTTTAACATTTAAATAGCAATTTTACATAAATTGGAGCCGTGACAAATGCAGAAGTTTTTAAAAATGACAATGTCTATTTCTTAAAAATTACATTATAGTTTTGGTCCTCTTTCCATTATAGTTACGCTTGAGATTTCCAACGTTTTAATTGAACTTAAAAGATAGACTTCACACAGCAACCGCGGGACACAAACATGTGTCTTCATTAGTAATAATTAAAAGTTACACTTATCAACGATACTATTTTCTAACGGAAACAGTTCTATACCTATATAACTAAAAATACTATAAAATGTTGGATAAAGCAATAAGTCACTGACAACAAATGACGTCATCCAGTCGAATAAACCGTTTGAATTTTGAAGCCAAACCGCAATAACCGCTTTATTTACTCGTGTGGCCAAACCCCTGATTTGAAAACAAGCGATTGTTTCCTATAAATTAATCTAATTTCAGATCTAAAATATTGACATTCAGTTTGACGTCAGTACTCACATCAATAAACCGTTCACGTTATAGTCGTACTATTTAAATTATCCGCTTCGGCTATATTCGTCAAGCTTCGGAAATCCGAATGTATTTAAAAAATATCTGTAAAGTTGTTATTACATAACTAATCATTTCGCTTAAAATTTAGATTAGATCAGCCAATTTAAATATATAAAGTAAAAAAGTGGAAGTATCTTCACGCCATATCCCCGAAGAGGTAGGCAGAGGCACAACCAGGGCTACCAGGGCAGCCCACGACTAGCCGAAGACACTAAGTCCCACAATGTGATAGGTGGCAAGACTATCGCCAACCGGGCACATATCCAATCCCGAGCAACGTTTTTTTTACTAGAAAATCGGAAAAATCCAATTATTTTTTGTTGCCCGACCCGGGATTCGAACCCGGGACCTCATGCAGCAAGTCCAACAACTAAACCGCTAGACCATAGAGAGAAAGTGTAAAAGAGTAAAAAGTGTAAAGCCGAAGCGCATAATTTAAATGGTAGTACTACCTATACATACGTAAGTATAAAGCGGACGCGTACGAGATTCGTCCGTTACGAGTTATAACATAGAGGAAGATCTACAAGTGTATAAACGAGTCTTAAAATAGCATCAGTTCCGTAGTGGGTCCGCTCGGTCGTATCCGCTCGACAGAGATGGGGATCAGTCCCGTCGCGAGCGGTGCGCCGCGTCTGTGGAAGGCTCCAGCGCGCTAAGGGCGATGCCCAGCTGACCCAAATAGTACGTGGACATCACCATCACCTAAACAATGCCAATGGAGTTACTTTTTATTTTTGAGTCAAAATTAGGTTGTAACGAAAATGTAAATTAGATTTATAACGTTACTATTACCAAACTATTACTATTACAAAAGACAAGTCCGCTGAGTTTCTTTCGCCGGATCTTCTCAATGTGTGGCTGCGATTCCAATCCGGTTGTAGTTTATAAAAATGTCGACACGCACAAGTACCACACGTATCATGTGAATTAAGATTTTTCTGATTCTAATGTCCGAATTGATCGTGTTTTCGGGACGCGTACTCTTAGTACTGTATTCTAAATCGAGCTTTTGTACCAAAGCTTACAAGAGATAGAAACAAATCCATTCTAATGTTACAAATGTAGAAGTTTGTCTGTCTGTTGCTCTTTCACGGTAAAACACTGAGCTAAGTGTGATGACATACGATATGAACATAGGTAAAGACCCGAGTTCAAACTTAGGCTAATTTTTTTTTCCAAATTAACTCTCTAGAGACTACTACGGGGTATGGGATCAGCCCCGGATCTTAAATTTTTTTTAGGCGGGG
>NJDD01000080.1:122852-141555 GCA_002245505.1 Calephelis nemesis | reverse complement strand
GGTCTTGGTTTAAACCTGGTACTAGAGTGTTTTTTTGGAATAAGGCGGTATCTGTTTACAATTACTGACATTAAATGAAATCATCATTAAAGGGGGCTACCGTTTCGGTTTTATTGTGATCTGGAAGAGCAAGTCCACAAATAAATTTAATGGCCGACTGAGTAGTTTGGAATAGTCGTAGAAACAACACGACACCGTCGCCTCCGGTCTCGGCGACGAAGACCTCTCATGCGCCCGGCGCCCAACGCCGGGCAACGAGCCGCCAATATTCCTCCTTCCAATCCACCCAGTAACCACAACGCAGCACCAAGTTGAGGTACGGTCTCCCGGGAGAAAACCCTTGGTGCTGGCGTTGTAGGTAACAGCCCCATGCATTTAAGTAATGATGTCTCGGGCTGAGCACTCTGCTCGGCCCACAAAGCTCGGTGAAGTTGCATAAAATCGCGAGATTAGCAACAATTTAGTCATTCAAAAAAAAAACGTAGAGTTAGTCAAATAATTTTCTGGGATAACCCAGAGAGTGGCGATTGTAAATCTACTTTACTTAAAGTAGATAACACGAGTTATAGAAAAAATCTTAACTAAAGTGAAGTTACTAACTATATATATCTACTAGCTGTTACCCGCGACTTTGTTCGCGTGCCAGTTAATATATTTACTCATTGCAGCCCATTAAAGTATTTTACTTTCAAACAAACTTCGGCGCCTAAGTCACCCCCTCAAGAGTACCCCATATTCACCCTCAGAAACGCTTAAATACGTATTAACTCATTTTTAATAAGTAGCCCAAAAATAAAGTTTGACGTTTCTAACTTAAAAATGAGAGTCTTCCATACAAACTTTCAACCCCAATTTCTCCGCCTTAGGGGAAGAATTTCCAAAATTCCGTCCTTAGGGGGCTGTAACAGTTTTTGCTCGGCGATGATGAATCAGGCATGTTATTACTGTTACTTACCTGATTTTCATATAAACTTTCATCTCCAACCCATAGCCATTTGAGAGTTGATTATTGAAAAAAAAGTAGCCCAATTTTGGATTCTGGACTTTAATTACATATAAATTAAATTTTGATACAACAATTTACCGCTAGCATTAATAATCTATCTAAGATAAGAGATTATGATATATTAGATCAGTTGCCAGGAAACCGCTGTTATTTTTCAATATTTAAAAAAAATATCTCAGCAACAAAAACCTGAAAGGCCGTCTGTAGATACGTTATTAATATTGGCTGTTAGTCGTTACAGAGTAACACACAAACACAAACTCTCACATTTATAAAATTACTAGATTCCACTCGCGGCTTCGCTGTGCTAAAATTATTTTTGAAGTGAAACTTCTTTATCGGGGTTGGAAAAAAATTTAGTGTAACATTTTTTCGTTACGCGTCACATTTTTCCGTTACGCGCCATCTTTGTTCTTATCCCTACCACGCGTGATTCGAACAATACTTTCTCCAGCGGAGTAGGGATTGGCAATACACTTTATTTAACCAATTTCTGTCAAGCTGCATATAGTAAATTATTTTTTGAATAATAACGTCATAAAAAAAATTTTACTTCTTCACTTCTTACGAGTGTACGCTAGCACACGCACACATTTTTTTTTATTGGATTGTAGCCCATATGTAATTCTTGTACAAACTATATTCCTAGGAGTTTTGGCGCCATCGTGAGAGAACGGTCGTATATTTTTCGTAATTACTGAATTTGGTGTTAATTATAAGTAACATCAGTAATTTAGATGGGAATAAGTTTAATTTTCAGATAAAGTGCAGAAGTGAAATAATTATGAAGAAATTAGTGTATCATGTATTTCCTCTCTGCCGCCAAAGCTCACTAAATGAGCTTGAGTAACGAAGCCACCGCTTTACTCAAGACCCTGACATGACTTTGTAAAAAGTGACTAATGACTGAAATAAATACTTAATTCACGTACCTGACATTGGCTAAATAAGTCGTGAAAATGATTGAAAGCCATATTTATAAAAGAAGAAGGAGAACTATATTCCCGTAAAGTTTCATCTAAATCCGTTCATTACTTTATGCGTGATAGAGTAACAAATATACATCCACTGTCACAAACTCGCATTTATAATAAGTATTATGAGTTCGCAAGCAGGATAATATACAATTTGATTGAAAGTAACTTTTTGATAACATTTTCAATGTTGGTGTTAGCTTGAGCATACAATACTCATTTTCGGGTCTGTTGTAACATTGCCTAACGCAACAAGGTTAGATAGTGCGATTAGGCAACGCCAACCTCAGAATAATGTTGATAATCTAACATTATATACATTACATTTAATTAATGGATAAAAATTCGTTTTATTGTGCAAAATGAGGTTTGCTGACCTCAATGTGGCAATGTGTTGATAGAGATGCTAGTGGGGTAATCGTAAGTTTGAATTCGTTTTGGGTTGCCATTTTATATATTTCGATAATTTTATTAGGCCTAGCAACCCGGGAACGGGACACGCGCCTGTAACGTCTTTAGGATCTGCTAAGAGATGCTAGTGGGGTAATCGTAAATTTAAATTCGTTTTGGATTGCCATTCTATATATTCCGGAGAACAGTGTGCGTATTCGTTCAATCACATGAAAAAAAGTAGGGGTTTTCCTAAAACTGTAGTTACCCCATAACCATAATAAAGAAAAGGTCACGTGAAATTTATTTTTACGATAAATGTTGGTGCGGGCTCCTTTGCAGAATAGACCATCTGCCTTCCTGCCAGGCAGCTCGTAAAAGGCGAGCATAGGCTTACCGCCACTAACATCGTGACATCCTACTAGGTGGTAAAGTTTCGCAGTGACTCGCCTAGATTGGTACCACCACCTTACATATTCCTGCCGCCAGAATTTCAATGCTTGCAGTTGAGGTGATCCGGTTCGGAGGGCAAGGTAGCCGGTAAACTTACTTTTGCTCGAGGACCATCATCCGGGTTTAAGGTTAGCAACGCGTCTTCACCACCATCACCAGACATGGCAACAAAAGGCGAAAGTCCGCTCTTTTAAATAAAATATTTTTAAAATAGATTCGGAAATGACGGACAAATTTATTAAAATAAATATTAAGAAAATATAGGAGACAAAAATATAACCTCCTCCATTTTTCAGATTTTGTAAAATTTCATCATTATCAAATCGATTGAAAATGGTTTGGCCATTGAAGATGTTATCAAGAGGAAGGCGCTGATATAAGGGAGAGGCAGATGAGAACAGTAGGGCTACTCTTGAACCTCGATTCATGCAATATTGGAAATTGGAATCGAGTATGTCATTTTAGGAACTCTTGAACACAACATTACTGATTTTTTTGTTTCTTTATTTAATCATTTTAATTTAAAACACTTGTAAAAAAGGATAAAATTATGTTAGTTAATAGGAACATTAAAGTATTTTATCGAATTCATTGAATTCTAAATGTCAATAATCCGCTAGTACTGTGTCCAAAAGTACCAACAATGACATATACGATTCCAATTTCCAATTTGCATGGAATCGAGTTTCAATAGTAACCCTACAGTACTCCATATGTGGCCAAATACTCGTGTCCCATTTGTACTCCATATGTGTGCGCTTTGTAAACTTGGAAGAAACGGGTTGGCTTTTTTTTATGATAATGGAAGCCAAACAAGCAGACGGATTTCCTGATGGTAAGAAATTCACGCCGCCTAGAGACACCAAAGGTGGTAATGGTACGTTGCCAACCTGAGGCCGGGATATTAGGCCTCGAGCAAAAGTAAATTTACCGTCTACCTTACCCTCCAAACGTTATTGCTACAGGAAAAGGAAAAGCGGTGGTACCAATCCGGGTGAATCTCTGTGAAACTCTACCACCTAGTCAGATGTCACGGAACTATTGACGGTAAGACTATGCTCGCCTTTTACGTGCTGCCTGGCAGGAAGGCAGATGGTCTATTCTGCAAAAGGAGCCCGGACCAACACGGGAATCAGCAGTTACAGTACTCAAATCAAAACTTTTTAATGACCCTCGACAATACTGCCTTCCCCGTGTCCCTTTGTCCCGTGTCTTGCCTTAAATTTTAGACAATCTTTCAAATAAAATATTTTAATTAAAATTAATCTTAACATTTCTAAATTAATTACAAATTTACTAAGATGACAGCACGTACATGCTTGAATTTTAATATTTCAAATCATAGATTTAATTAAAATAATTTGATCTTATTTTTAAACGAATTAAAAAGTTACTGAGGAAAGGCAAGACACTTAATCACTACATAGTCAAAAAAAAACAAAGTTTCTTTCCGCTATCTGTCCATATGTATGCATAGATCTTTGAACCTACGCAACAAATTTTGATGCGGTTTCAATAGATAGAACGATTCGAGAGGAAGGTTTATAAAAAAAGAATCCCCATTTCGCGTGGTCATCGCATCACGCCTGAATGGATGAACCGATTTTGATATATTTTTGTTTTAGTTATTGTTAGGAGAAGTTTCTAATAAAGAGAAAAACAGGAAAAAAGGTCGCCGAGTCGGTCAGTATGATAGAAAAAAGAGGGTTAAATTACGAACCGGTTATTTTTTGGGGATTAACAATATCTAAACTTTTTTTTAAGCTTTTTCCACGAAGTTGAAGTTTTACGGCCGCACTCAGAGATGTCAATTAACATTTAATCTATCATTAACTTACATTAATTTTACATTTACAATAGCGATGACTCTGCTGTTCACAGACTAAACTTATTTTAGAATTCCGGAAACGAGTCGTTTTGATTACAGGTGGTGGTTGCTTTTACTTATACTAAGATTATAGTAAAATACTGTCGCTCGTTTTTGGTAGATAACTTTAACATTTTTTAGAAATAAGAGTAACGCTTCGTTCCTTTTGGACTAACTACAAATAGTTGAACTTTTGAATTACGTTTCGTTGATTATAATAACCGGGCGTAAATTATCCGTCAATCAACAAAGTGACTGTGGTAATTCTGGCAGAAAAGTCTATCTAACCATATAAACTTATATAGTATACTAGCTGACCCAGCAAACTTCGTATCGCTTGACATTAATGCTTAGACAGTAGCGCAGTCTGTCGGATCCGATGTGAAACATTCTAAAATCAACAACAACTTATTATTAAAAAATTAATTAAAAAAACATTTTCCAATGGACCAAATTGTGAATCTAAACCATTCTCGAATTCCCTAGAACACATACAATAAGTTTCATCGACATCGGTCCAGTCGTCTAGAAGGAGTTCAGTGACATACACACTCACAGAAGAATTATATATGTAAAGATAAGTATATATGGTTTTTAAAGGTGCAGTTGTATTATTATTATTAACAGACCAAATCTTATGCTTGACGTACAAATCTATAAGCATTGCTGTTCTAATTCAAAAATAAACTAGTTTGGAATCAGAAATTCATACGGCCTGATTTCGGATCGTTACGTAAGACTTTTTTATGTTATAAGATTTTTTATGCAAACTGCTCTCCTGTTGGTAGACAAACGTAGCCTATAAACACTATAAATGTTACTGGTGCTATCTCATGGCCGAGATCTTGGGCCACATGGGAATTTTTGGTAAGAGCCCCAGAAAGGAACACGGCAATGGCTAGCTCTGACCTTACAACTAGGTATTTCTAACTACTATGTACCCGTTTACCCTGTATTGGACCCGTGTGGAATATATCATATGCCTCTCTGCTTGGTTGCTTGTTAGAGGCCAAATAGTATATGGTATAAACTTTTACTATTTTAACCGTTTTTCAGCACTGGAGTGGTTTTTGTTTTTGTAAGCATTTTAGTAGTAATATTATGTTAATTTCGTTTTGTTTTTTTTGGTTTCTTTCTTTACATATCAAAAGATATTAAAATTGTTTTTTTTTAAAATAAAATTATAATATGTCTGTGTCATTCTGCCGCTAAACGTTAGCAAACTGTATATATATGTAACTGGACTGTTGAAAACAAAATGAAAATCCTCAATTGGCCTATGTTTAATGTATTTATTAGATTAAGTTTACTTTGAAATTTGTGCTGTGGATTTTTTGTTGATATTATAAAATAAAAATAAAATAAATAGGATCGGTTAATGGGTAATTGGGTAGAAACATAACCTATAATCGCCTAAATACAGTGTCGAGGGTAGGATAGCCAGTAGATTAGTGCATACATACATACATTTACGCTAAGTCCCTTACGGGGTAGGCAGAGAGTGTCGAGTGCCAAACCTTACGATCTTGACTGTCCTCTCTGGCTTCTATCACATTAATTACCCATTTCATACAAACACGCCGGTTTCGGAGACTCTTGACACCACCTCCGGATAACACCCGAGGGATCTGATCATGGAATGTCAACCTTGGCCTCCCCGCGTACCTACATCCATCCGCATTTGCATTGGATATCTGCTTTGTCAATATTTTATCTGTCATTCTTTCCACATGACCGAACCGGAGGAGCATGCCCTTTCTCATTTTAACACTAACACATTTTTTTAGTACATCAGGCTGGCTGTACCATTATCATACCATCATCAGTAACCATACTATCAGGGCAGTGACGATACTACCGTAGCATTGAGCATGTCCGCTCTCTATCTCATGAAAAATACATTGGTGATATTTTGAAGAAACAAAAATCTCAGACGGTTGAGCATGATTAAGGTCCTTTCAAAATGGGTGTTCAAATTATTAGTCAGTGATCAGTTCATCTGAAAAAAAAAAATCGTTCATTCCAATTACTTTTGGCTTTCAATATTGTCATACTATGACTGATATACGGCCAATGTTAATAATGTACCTCTAAAGATGGACGGCTAGTACCGTTTTAAAATTGACAAAATTCTTATACCCATCCCCTGAACATCTACTTACCTAACTTTTAGGTTCATGTTTACTACGAAAAAAGGTTTAGAAATAAAATATTTGCAATAACCAAAGTTTATTTGATAATAAAATTGACATTCGACTGTTGACAATAATTGACTAAGGGCCACTTGCACATTCTCGGGTTACGGTTAATATTGAGTTAAACTGTCAAATATAAGGTGATTTAACCCTAGTTAGGGGCTAACTCAGTGTTAAATACTTAAACCAGGATCGTGCAAGTGGCCCTAAATGTTTTTTAAATTGATCGCGTTTAAATTCAACGGTGAAATCAAGCCTTAGCCGGACAAGCACTCTGCCTCTGGTTTGTAGGGTTACTCTTAAGTCTCGATTAATGCAATATTGGAAATTGAAATCAGATCTGTCACTTTACATAATCTTGAACACAAAACTAGCGAATTATTAAAGTTTAATTAATTATAAACAAAAGATGATTTAAGATGAACTAAATGTTAATCATCCGTTATTACTGTGTTCCAGGGTACCTACCTAAAGTGACCAATCCGATATAAATTTCCAATTGCGTAACATCGAGATTCAAGAGTAACCTTACTGGTTGGAATCAAAATTCTGTACTATCTTTCACAATAATTTAATCTATATTTTAGACGTGATGCCGAAACTTTGGAGCCCTTTTTACGAAAATTGCGAATACGCAGGAGCATAAAATTGGGCACACTTATACCTAGTTTATGTGTAGGAGAAGTGCAGAACGCTAATATTTTGCAATAACAGTGCTTATAAAGTACATTAAATCAATAAACAAAACATTGCCTACACTGCCATGCATTTGACACACAAACAAATAATATTGATGATAACGATAAAAGATCACAGATGGTGCACTTTTAACTAAAGTTTAGTAGTTGGTCTTGAGAAATGAAAATGGCGTTCTTATCAACAAGATATTAAAATTCATTATGGTCGAATTTCGACCAACGGGCGACCACTAGTTGTATTAAATACACCTGCCACAGAAGACGAATTTTCGTGGATTCTCAGAGCACATACGCAATTAAAAATTCAGGACAAAGTATTGTCACTGTTAAACAGAATAAAGACTTTTTTGCTGTAGTACGATGCGAAATACATTCATTAGTACGCATATTGCAAAATGCGGCGCGCGCTGTCCCACTTTCCAAGACAAATTCAATTTCGCCAAAGGGCAACTGCACGGTTGAAACCGAATCGAATATTTACATTTTTCGAATACTTACATTTTTCGAAAATAAACATTTTTGCGTCGGTAATTGAAGCAATGATTTTTTGTTTTTTAAATACAATCGTACATTTACATTTTACTTCTTTTAAAGTGAATCGAAATCATAGAATTATAATCGAGTTGGTCGAGTGGCTAGCCTAGTCGCCTAACTACATCGACCAACCGCGAGGCTCGGGTTCGATTCCCGACGGGGGCAGGCATTTATGTGATGAACATTTAGGTGTCTGCATTTCCGGGTCTGGGTGTTTATTAAATTTATTCTGGTATCTATTTAAGTATTTCTATGTATTAGTATCGTTGACTAACACCCATAACACAAGCGAATAATTTGCTTACTTTGGGGTTAGGTTCCATTTGTGTGACTTGTCCAGGGATATTTATATTTTATAATTAAACAGGATCGTACATTCATGTTTTACGTTTTTAACAGAATTAAATATATGTATTAATATTCTTACGAAAACTAACATTTTTGCGTCTATAATTAAAGCAATTATTTTATGTTTTTTAAATATAATAGAACATTTGTATTTTACAAAAACTACCATTTTTGTGTCGTAAACAAAAAAACGCATTGTATTTATGTTGATTTTTCAACAGAATCGAATATTAATATTTTAGGTAAACTAACATTTTTGCGTCGATAATTAAAGCACTGATTTTATGTTTTTTTTTAAATAGAATCTAGAATATTTGTTACGAAAACAAATATTTTGTCATCGGTAATTAAAGCAATGATTTTATGTTTTTCAAATAATTAATACATTTATATTTGCTACATATTTTTAAAAGAATCGAAAATTTACATTCTTACGGAAACAAATGTTTTTGCATCAGTAGTTGAAGCAATGATTTTTAAATAGAATCATACTTTTATTTACTTTTTTTAACAGAATCAAATATTTTTATTTATCCGAAAACAAATATTTCTGAGTCGATTATTAAAGCACTGATTTTGTGTTTTGATAATTCTTTTTCAAAGATAGCGAATGGTTCCGAAATGGTCTCACATAAATTTTATCAACATCCTACTAGTAGTTTTTGAGTTACAATAAAAATGCTAGTCCTTGATGAGGTCGTCAAGATAAGTGAAAAGTGTATATACTCTTAAAAATAACTCAAAAACCACAAATCGGATCATGATAAAACTGATATGGAAACACCTCGGAATCATTACCTATCTTTCTATAGAAAAACCATCAAAATCGGTTGGCTATTAGAAGAGTACTCGCGTAACAAACATACAAAAAAAACATTGAATTTAGAACCTTATCCTTTTTAGGAGTCGGTTAAATACGTTTTAAATCAATAAATTTTTAATTTGATAAAAATCAAGTTTAAAACCATGACAGGGTTGCCAAACAGGATGTGTGGTTTTCAGTTCCAATCATATACTCAGTTCCTATATTCAAGAAACCAGTCATTTTTGTTTAAGAACGGTAGTTTTTTTAAAAAAATAGTAAAATGTAACTACGGTTGTTCGGTGTCTATTGAAAGCTCCAATCATTTTGTGTAACTGTGACAAACGCTTCGTTACTTTTATTTATAGGAACCAAGCTATGGCAAATGAGACGAGTTTAACGTATCTGCACTAATTTTAAAGTTTTAAATGTGTATTTTTACATAAAGAAAAACTTGTACTGTGTTACCTACAATTTATTATTTATTAATTCATAAATAGCCTACCGATCTTTTATAACAGCATGATCAGGGTTGTTTTAGCTGTAAGTCGCAGAATTTATGCTGTACTTGGTATAAACTATTTCTAATTATTATCTTAACTTTTGAAATCTGTCAAATTTTATCCATGATGCTGTCTTTTACAATAAAATTAAAAAGTATCTTCACGCCCATGTCCCCGAAGAGGTAGGCAGAGGCACAACCAGGGCACACACGACTAACCGAAGAAACTAAGTCCCACAAAGTGATAGGTGGCAAGCCCATCGCCAACCGGGCACATAATATCCAATCACGAGCAACGTTTCTTTTTATTAGAAAATTGGAAAAACCCAATTTCTTTTTGTTGCCCGACCCGGGACCTCATGCACTCAAGTCCAACAACTGAATTGCTAGACCACAGAGGCGACAGAGGCTTTTTAAAATAGATTATAATAAAACAATTATAATACGTGCATGGCGGTAATAAAATATTGAATGGCCCGTGTTTATCGTACACAATTTACAGAGCAGCGTTTTATTTTTATTATTTCGTATTTTCGTTTATGAAGCGGACGAAGCACACTAGTCATAATAAAGTTTTTCACCACGCACGTTGCTTGTGTCCAGAGAATATAATTTGAAATTCGTATTAAATTTGTAACGAGTTTTGCCTTTTTTTAAATAAAACCAGACAACAATATAACGTTAAATCACTTGACCTATTATATAACGTCTTTCAGCTGGTGTCAAAAGTAAAAAAATGGTTGAAGACAAAAAAATATGTAACGAAAAATATATAAATACTTGCATATAACTAAAACACGTGTGTGAATGTAGAAACATCTTTCTAAAGCAGACAACTTCATGTTGTTACTTTTGTTTAACAGATGCGAGCGCGTCTTAAAATTTCGCTCTTAGCTGCAACTTCACATTGTAACTTTTGTGTGACGGAACTTAAAATATCACTCCCATAATATTTCATAACGCAGCTAAAGAAGCATAACTTGAAAAACTTAGTACCTCCGCGATCTCCCTGGGTTACCATTATCGGATCCAAACATATAGATAAATAGCAATAGGACCACCTTGGGAAAACGATTATTCAAATAAAAACGAATTTTTAAAATCGGTTTTAGAATTGATGTAGAAACCGATTAACATACCAATACAAAAAATAGGAGTCAAACATATCACTTCCCTATTATTCAATGTCGGTTAATGGGTTGTACTCGCCGTGTAACGTACATTGTTGACGCGTGTTATAAAAAATATGCTCGTTTGAACTCGCCCTTACTTTTAGTTATTATTAACGCAAAAGTTTGAATAGAGTGAAGTGGAGGTTCGTTAAAAAAGTTGGACGGATTTGATTGAACTTTGGCACACAAATAGAGGACTTAGAATATCAATATCCAATTTCTATCCCAATATTAGTTTCAATGAAAATGTAAAATGAGAAGTATTGTTATGAAGCCTTACGACAGACTTTTTTATGATTCAGCACCTCTTTACATCGACTTCTACGCCGAAAACTGGCAGAATAGGTGAAACACTATTTTATTATTTTCCAAGATACCTTTGTAACTAAACAAATTTAAACCCCAGCCACGCAGCCGAAAATCAGTCAGTAAGGTCCTAAGATTTTTGATGGTGTAAGGCCCAGTCCGCACTGCGATATTTCACTGCGCAATATTTATTCCCGCAAATAAACCGCCTCGTTGGTCGTATACGCCTAGTCACTGACAAGCCGCGAAGCACGGGTTCGATTCCCGACAGAGGCAGGCATTTGTGTGATGAACATGAATTAATGATGAATTAACACGCTGATCCGGAAATGCAGATATTTAAATCTGCATTTACGGATCAGCGTGTTAATTAAATTTATTGTGGTATCTATTTAAGTACATATTGGTATCGTTGACTAACACTCATAATACAAGCGTATAATTTGCTTACTTTGGGGTTAGATTCAATTTTTGTAACTTGTCCAGGAATATTTATTTACTATCTATATTCCGTGCTCATCACTCACGGTTAGTCTGCACCGCGAACAAAATTTGGCGAGATGTTTGTTTTTCCTTGCATTTCCTAGCTGAGACGAACATATGAAATGAAGATCGGAAAAAATGATTTACCTGATACTACGGTGGCGATGAACACGCGTATAAAAAAAGGTGATGAGATTAATGCCCGGTGAAGTTGAAAAAAACGCGAGGTTAGCAACATATTAGTCCAAATAAAAAAACATGTAATGAATACTGGATTCACCCATTTAAGGCATTGAAACCGATTAAAAGATTTTCGATTTTAGTCAATGCATGACTGAGTGAAACGTGCGATTTTTATTTCGCAGTGCGCCTCTGGTCATACTATTTCATATAGTGCCAAACTTACAACTTACTTACTGCATAGAATTTTTGCCCGCGCGATTTTTTACCGCCAGTGTGGATATTCCTATGAAATTGAATATGTTACAGTATTGTGAAAAAAACCGAGCTTAAAAATTTTTACTCGAACTATAAACCGCTACTGCTCAGAATTTTGTAAAGTTCAGTAGCTTTTACGAGAAAAATGTTTAAACACACTGACAAAAATTTTACTAAGCTTCGTTTTAGATTATTTATCTTGTACAAACACAGTGGAGAATGCCAATTAACTTTGCTTTTTGTACAATCTTATTTCTTTTAGTGTACAATAAAGATAAACAAATAAATTAAATATGTAGCAATCATAAATTAAAACAAAAAATGTAACTGTAACATTAGTTCCATACATATACAAAACAAATGATATACTCAAATGTATCGTCCTACTAGCTTCCACTCGCGGCTTCGCTCGGGTTTTAAAATATTTTTTTTATGAATTGTGTTATTCTGATGTATAAACTACATTCCTGTTAAATTTTATATAAATCCGTTCAGTAATTTTTGCTTGAAAGAGTAACAAACACATCTATTCCCATAAATGATCGAATTTATTACATTTTATATAATTTATAGTAGGGTTGCCAAAGTGTCACATTGAACTTACTTAACAGTTCATTTTTTTTAAACTAATAAAATATACATTTACTAGGTGGTAGAGTTTCGCAGCGACTCACCCGGTTTGGTACCACCGCCTTACTTATTCCTGTCGCCATAACGTCATGACGTGTTCCGGTTTGGAGGGTAAGATAGGCGGTAAACTTACTTTTGCTCGAGGCCTAATATCCCGGCCTCAGGTTGGCAACGCACCATTACCACCTTTGGTGTCTTTAGGCGGCGTGAATTTTTTACCATTAGGAAATCCGTCTGCTTCTTTCCTTCCAATATCATAAAAAAATATAGTAATTATTTATACTTAACTGTAACCCAATTCTTATAAAAAAATATCCCGCATGAATTGTTCATTTTATTTCTATGCTCTGCAAAAACCTACACCCCACTGAAGCGTATTGTCTGAAATATTGTGTATGCTTGACACCCTTACATATCCTCTACAAAATCCTTGACTGAGTTATAGATGAGGTTTGGTTCTTTACCAATCGAAATCTAGCGAATTTTAGCGTCGCAAAATAATGGTGATAGACTACATGCCCATGCCAAAATATAGATTAGTTATAAGAACCACCAGGTGACGTATATAGGACGATATAAGAGCACAAAATAATATGATTTAGCACTATGCCGTCACTTGTAATCTGTCCATCTGAATGCAGGTGATAATTCAAACGTGCAGGTAGAGGAGTCCATTTTGGTCATTTATTTTTGTACGGTATTTATATAAAAAATCATAAAATGCCGTGTATGTATGAAAGGGGTGATGAATTGATGAATGTGAAGGAAGCCAGACATGTCTAACAGGATCGCGAGGTCTGGCACTCGATACTCTCTGCCTACCACCTAAAGGACTTGGCGTGAAGATATGTATATAATAGAGACTATAATACGAAGTTGAACCTTGGAGTACTTTACTCCATGTTTATTAATAATACGGAATAAGTATGCCTAATTAGAGAAAATGTTATTTACTCGTTTTCTTTTTTAACACTGAATATTATTTTTCCAGGAGACTTATTATTAACATGAATAGATAGAAAGAATCTTAAGGGTGCGGTGCCCACCATTGACGTTACTGTAGCGTAGGGTAGTCTTACAGACGTGATTAAGATTTCAGCCATATATTCACAACACAGAAGCACCTATGTTTATTTATTTATTTATGATATTGGAAGGCAAACAAGCAGACGGATTTCTGATGGCAAGAAATTCACGCCGCCTAGAAACACCGAAGGTGGGAATGGTGCGTTGCCAACCTGAAGTCGGGATGTTAGGCCTTGAGCAAAAGTAAGTTTACCGGCTACCTTACCCTCCAAACCGGAACACGTCATAACGTTATGGCGGCAGGAATAGGTAAGGCGGTGAACCACCAATGTGAGTCGCTGCGAAACTCTACCACCTAGTCAGATGTCACGGTATTAGTGACGGTGAGCCTATGCTCGCCTTTTACGAGCTGCCTGGCAGGAAGGCAGATGGTCTATTCTGCAAAGGAGCCCGGATCAACACGGAAAATACTATGTTGTCTATAGCTAGGTGACGATTGTCACCTGTTCCTTTGTTACAATTTAACAAACAATTAAAAAAAAGACAGAGTATACAAATCATCGTTAAGATGTTTTAACATCAGGGGGAATATTTTAATACGCTATTTTCCGTTATCCCCAAACATCTCTTTAGCCGTTTATACATTGCAATAGACATTATAACATTAGCAGTCATGTAGTCATGGAAAAAAACAATTGTACTAGAACATTCTTTATACGTAAAACAGTACAAGTGTTTCTTCATTTAAAAATAAGAACATTCTTGACCATTAATAACTTTTAGCGGTTTAAAAATCGCACCTTGAGTACAAAAAAATACACTAGAGATCTCACCACATTATTATACGAGTACATTGCAATAGACATAATAACATTTGCAGTAAAAACAAGTTCATTTTCACTGAAAAAAAATATCTATGAAAAGATGTAGTCATGAAAAAAAAAACAATTATACTCGAATTTTCGCATCATGCAATTTCCCCGTGTTGGCTGCTTTCCTACTAGGCAGCTCGTAAAAGGCGAGCATATGCTTACCGTCACTAACACCGTGACTTCTGACGAGGAGTAGAGTTTCGCAGCGACTCGTCCGGATTGGTACCACCGCCTTACCTATTCCTACCGCTATACTACCGTTGACGTGTTTCAGGGGATAAGGTAGCCGGTCAACTTACTTTTGCTGGAGGCCTAACATCCCGGCTTAGGTTGGCAATGAACCATTACCTTTGGTGTCTCTTGGCGGCGTGAATTTCTAACCACCAGGAAAATCCGTCTGCTAGTTTGCCTTCCAATATCATAAAATAAAATATTTGCATCAGCAAGACTTTCTTGAACACAAGTTTTAGCGATTTAAAAGTCGCACCTTTACTGAAAAAAACACACTTGATATCTCCCCACACTCCCCTACCCCCTCACAATTTTTGCCAAACCGGTGAGAGTTTACCTTTCCCTTCTTTCCTGATCCCTAACAACAATCAACATTAAATCACAAACCAACACATGTGAGGGGACACCTTAATCCCAAGTGATCTGTCTCACTATGTAAATTTATGTTCCATTTAACTTTTAAAACATCTTACGAAAAACTCCATGTCTTATGTCCTTCGTGTCAATAAATGTAAATGCAATTTTTTCAGGTCAACCGTTAGAGTGAACAGAATAATTTGCGTTGTTTCAAAAAACCTAGAAACATAATTTAGTTATTATGCAGTAAGTGGTAACATTATCTCTTTTCTATTTATAGGGTCTGTTTCGACACCTTCAAATTGTTAACAAACGTTTTAGATAGGTTTAAAGAAATTTATTTTCTCATACAATAAATCTGTAGAAGGGTCAAATCTGTAATTTGAAAATATTGAAAAAGTGAATTGCAGGGGGTGTTACTGGATTGATACCAAACACAAATATGTGATTAAAAAATTTTTGTCTGTCTGTCTGTATGTTCAGGCATCACGTGAAAACTAACGGTTCGATTTCCATGAAACTTGGTATAATTAAAGCTTTTTAACCTGGTAATAAAATAGGATACTTTTTATCCTGGAAAAATATATATAGAAAAAAAATCTTAATTTTTCAGTTTTATCACGCGAAGACCGACATCCGCGTGGACGGAGTCGCGGGCGGAAGCTAGCTGTTAATAAACGTTTCACATAGGTTTAAAGGAATTTATTTTCTTATACAAAATAGTTTTACTTAAAAAGAAATAATGAATGAATGAATGAATACACTTTATCATGTACCAAAATTAATAAAAAAATACACACTCACTTATAATATTTCACTTAGGTGCACAAAGGCGGTCTTATTATAACTAGACCACTGAGGCGATAAAGGTATCAGAAAGAAATTAATTCATTTATTCATGGTAAAAATGTTATTCAAAATAAATTCAGTACAATATAATATATTAAATATTAAGCTCGAACATAAGAGCTCTTTCAGTTAACGAGGTCGCTAATTGGGTTTAAACTTCCAAGTTGAAAAGCTGTCTTGGAAAATTCATATTTCGTTGAAGGGATAATATCCGACAAGTTTCGCAACACTGAATACTGAAGCCAACATAACAACTACAAAGGAACTGAAAGCTTTTAAAAACGAGCTTTACGATACGACTTATTGAATTCATGGAAAAGAATCTTTCTTCGTATTGCTTTCAACAAACTCTTATATATTAATATGAGATATTATATGATGATAGGTACTCTGAATATAAGTACATAAAAATTACTAGGTAACAATAATTGTCTAGGAGTTCAGTGACATACATATGTACACAAAAAATATGTATAAAAAAACAACGGGTTGCACTCCGGGAGTGCCAGCCGAAGGGAAAACTTGAATATTAACGTTGTGCATTTTTGATATTTTTGAATGGTTGGGAAATAATTTTGCACGAATTGCTTTACCAGTATGTGTGCTTTATAAGTACTATCATTTATGAGGTAGAATATTTCTTTCTTTCTTTCTTTCGATCAGGTCACGTGTTTTACGTGTGTTGACGCGATTTTAGAAATTTTTACCCATTCCGAAAAAGAGCGCAACGCCGCTTAAGAATTTGATACTTTCCATCGTCTGCGCTTGGTAAAACTTCCAAACGTCCGTATTTTTTAATGAAGAAACACTTGTACTGTTTTACGTATTACTTATAATTTATTATTTTATACCTACCGGTTTCCCTTATAACAGCATCATCAGGGCTAGTAGTACCAGTTTAAGTTCTTAAAACAGTACAAGTACCGCTAAAGAAGTTTTCACTTCAAAATTTTTGAAAAATTTAATGTGAGGTTTGGGGATAGGGTTGCTATTTTTATATATAATTTAGTTTCCATTATTTTTACTGTATTTTTACTCGTCGTTGATTAATTGTCCTTTAATCCGAACATCGCGATCATGATTGGCTGTACAGCATGCGTTTATCTTTACATTACGATCATCTCGTCACTGGCTTACATAAGTTGACATATATCAGATACAACCTCATGAATACGAAGCGGGGTTATGTACAGGAAACTGTACTACATACAGAATTAGAAGTAGGACAATAAAACATTTACTTCTACTTCACCCTACTATCTATTCATATATTTCATAGCACATTGCTAGTTTTCCAACACCAGTATATTGCAACATCCAGAGGATAATGTATGGGAGATAAATAGCGTCGATTTAAATACTGTGTCAATCGTATGTCAGTGACATAGCTTTTAATATTAATGGGCTGGAGATTTATGGACCGTTTTCTTTTTTCCAGTGCGTTGTAGGCAAATAGGTGGAGCAATATCTTGTTACGTAATAGTCACATGGGGAAAACATTCTGGACATGTGATTCTGTTCTTTCTTCAGTTGAACAGTAAATTCTTTGGGGGTGGGTTTACAATTTCTTCATATTGCATATGTATGAGATAGGCAGAGGCACAACCAGAGCACCCACGACTAGCCGTAGACACTAAGTCCTACAATGTGATAGGTGGCAAACCTTTCGCCAACCGAGCACATATTCAATCTCGAGCAACACTTTTTATTAGTAAATTGGAAAAACCAAATTTTGTTTTGTTGACCGGCCAGGGGTTATAACCCGGGACTTATTTATTTTTTTATGATATTGGAAGGCAAACAAGCGGACGGATTTCCTGATGGTAAGAAATTCACGCCGCCTAGAGACACCAAAGGTGGTAATGGTCTGTTGCCAACCTGGGGCCGGGATGTTAGGCCTCGAGCAAAAGTAAATTTACCGGCTACCTTACCCTCCGAACCGGAACACGTCATGACGTTATGGCGGCAGGAATAGGTAAGGCGGTGGTACCAATCCGGGCGAGTCGCTGCTAAACTCTACCACCTAGTCAGAATTCACGGACTTAGTGACGGTGAGCTTTTGCTCGCCTTTTACGAGCTGCCTGGCAAGGAAGGCAGATGGTCTATTCTACAAGGAAGCCCGGACCAACACGGGGAAAACTTAAGAAGACAAATCCGACGCCGAACCACTAGACCACAGAGGCGATCGAAATGTTACTGCAATGTGAAATTGACACCAACTGTCAATCATTAATAATTTTCCCTTCAAAAATTGTGATTTGCGACGTTGCCGTTCGGTGCACCTATACTTTTATTTGGTATAATATTTTATTTGGTAGTAAATACAAAGTATCTTCAACCCGGCCCATATCCCCGAAGAGATAGGCAGAGTCACAACCTAGGCACCAACGACTAGCCGAAGACACTAACCGAGTGGCCACAGCCAGTATTACGTCGCGGCGAGAGGCGCGGTAAGCGGTGAGCGGCGAAAACAAACGCTAGACAACGTACGAAGTATGCCACAGCTACTCGCGGCCCGATCTGCGGCGCGGCTTGCGGCGCGGATTGAGGAGCGAACGCGGTGCGCGGCG